>JAWNMH010000118.1:0-528291 GCA_035044325.1 Drosophila nr. medialis 2 BK-2023a
ACAAATCGTGGAACATTATATCTATTAAACTTAACCACCAAAAAAATAATTTTTACTACATGATACAAAAATATATAAATCAAATAAAAAGAAAAAAAAGTGATTGTTCGGATTTTAAATATTTAATTTTACATCCTAAGCAAATTTAACGAAAGCGAAAAAAAAGAATAAATAATGAGAAAAAAAGGAAGTTAATTAAATAAAAAGAAAAAAAAAGGAAAAATAAATAATTTAGTTAATTAACCAAAAAAAAAATGATGAAAAATGACACAAAAAAAATTTTAATAATGCAAAAAAAATGAAAAAGGAATAAAAAAAAGCGCAAATTTAACACCCAACTGGGGCGTTACGCTGATGCTGCCGATGCAGCTTGAAGGCTGGAACGGACTCACTTTGGTTCTGCTGGTTGGCGGTCCGTGGTGGCCTAGGGGGGTGTGTCACAGCCTCAGAGTGCTTTAAATTGTACCGCCAAAAAAAAAGAAATTTTATCAAAAAAAAAAATTTCAATCTTCAATTGTGCAAAAAAAAAAACTAAACTTTCACTAAACTAAACTAAATGTTCACCAAAAAAAGATTTCGACGAAACCTCACAAAGACTTAACTCCACGTGATCACCGTCGCTCGACCGTTTTCTCGCGCAGCTTCTGTCTCACTAACCTTGACTTTTCCCTGACCTACACCACTCGGACAAAATCTGACTTTCGTTTGCCCTTCACGTTCTCGTTCATTCTTTTACTTTTCTCTCCAATAATCCTCCGTTATTTTGAAGCTTTTGGGCCCGCGCCTTCTCTCGCTCTCTTATGAACACGGGGCTACCACTCGTTGACGCTGTGGGCAGCCCCAAGTATCGATAGCCTCGGCCCCGCTGCAACAACACCCCTGGATTCGGAGGGACATCCTGAAAGAAACCTGGGAGCAAGGGGTTTTCGGAGGATATCTTGCCCTATTTGCCGGTGCCCAACCTGGCCGAGCTGCCCATTTAAAGTCTTTCGTCGCGCCCAACGTGGGGCTTACCACGAATGGATTCAGGGTTTAAGGTCTTTGGCTTGGAAGACCTCTAAGGATCTCCTCTGAAAGTCCTCCAAAAGATAGGCATTGTTCCCGACACTCCGGACCACCCTCGCCTTCAGGAACTTCTTCGCGAATTTGGCGTTAAAGCCCTTAGCAAAATTGCTCAACGCAAAATTCCACCTATAGACTTCCTGGCCCGGCTTCGCATAAAATGTGCGTGCCCGAGCCTCTCCGCGTTGATAACTGCGTTCGTAAGCCTTGTGTAGTTGTTGTTGGACTCGTTGTCGTATCAATTGGATTTTGTTGGCGGCACGCAAATGAACGATTTCATGTTCACACATGGATCTTAATTTTCGAGCCAGTTTATAGCTCGCTCCATTTAAGAACATGTGGTGGCCAAACACGGCGAAGAATGGCGTGACTCCGGTAGCCGTATGCACCGCATTACGGATGGCCACTTCTATCTCCGGAAGCTACAAATCCCAATCACGGTGGTCCTGCCCAAGGTACGCCCTTATGGATGTTAAAACCGTCCTGTTGACCCTTTCTGCCGCATTACTTTGCGGCGAATACACGGCCGTTCGCATATGCGAAATCCCGAAAGACTCAATCATATTAATAAAGGTGAGGGATACAAATTGAGTGAATGCTTTCTGGCGTTCCGAATTTGTAGAAAACCTCGACAACCAGGAAGTTTACTACATTTGTCGCCGTAGCCTCCCGCATGGCTTTGGAAAAGGTGAATTTTGAAAAATGGTCCACGACTATAAATATCCATGCGTGCCCTTGCTTGGATCGCGGATATTTCCCGAGAAAATCTATGTATAGCTTTTGGAAGGGTCGTTCCGTCACAACTTCGCTTCCAATTCCCACCTGCATACGGAAATTTGGTGCCTTACATTTTTTCTGGGTTTTTTTTTTTGTATGAAAACTTTTCTTTTTGTTTGGTTTTATTTTTCGGGGATACATCATCAGGGCTTATGCGATCTTCACGCGGGTGGTCTTCAAGCGTGTGATCTTCAGGCAACAGTACAAAGGCGCCGAGCTGCTGGCTCGGTTGTCGACGGAGCAGCCACTTGACTGATGGACTCGAGTGACGGTGCGGAGCCGTTCACTGTTTACGTTGTCCTCCAGAATTCGATGACATGTATATTGTAATTATTCCCTTGGTTGGCGGCTGGAATCGCCTCTCATGGTAACGACAAATAATGCGCCGATTCACCCAAAAAAAAAATTAATATTGTTTTTCACGTAAAAAAAAATTATATTTTTTTTCATCAAAAAAGAAAATTTACATATTTCTGTTCATTTATTAATTAAAAAAAAAAAATTTGGTTGAACACGATTTTCCACAGTCAGTTCTTAGTTCATTTATTAACTTTGAAAAAAAATCTTGGGTTAGACACGAATTTCACCCACGTACTTTTTATTTTTCCTCATCAACTTCCACGAGGTGAGAGGAAAAAAGACACAAAAAAATTCGATGTCCGATACGGTGGACCCAGGCCAAACCGATCGTGTTCAAAGACCGAATTCAAGTCAAAGTGGCTATTAGAATCATTGGTCAGCCAAGCATGTAAAGCGGCTCGACATGGTAATATTTTATCCCCTAGGTGGCGTCGGCAAAAGCTCGGCTTGGCATTTGAAAACTATGGCCTAGTCTGAGACATAATATATGAAGGGCTATGGCAAGCAGGAGGCTGTAGTGTGTGCCAGGCCGTTCGAGCTTGATGAAGGCGATGTCGATCGGTTGCTAATTGCTGATTGGGCTCGCGGAAGTGGACCAACGTGAGGTGGTCTGGGTTACACTACTTACAAGTGTCGCTGCTGCACTTCTGACTTCCAAATTGCGGGGATGCTGTGGACGAGTAGCCATTCATGGAATAATGCTGGAATTTAACGATGATTTTCGTGGTGGAGCGATACTCGCACAGTAGGGACCAGCAGGCAACTGAAGTTGCCTGCAAAGCCTTTTTTTATTTGTTCACACATAAGTATATTACAAAAACAATTAAATATTTTTTTTTATTTGTTAAAAACAATTTTTGGTGCGACATGAACCACTGCTACAGTGCTGCATATTGGCATGCAGCTCAGCAACAGCTGATTGCAGTCAAAAGTCTGGCAACACTGTTGCTGCTGATTGATGCTAATAATATTTTTTTTATGCAATGCTAACATATTTCCAATCTGTAGGAAAGAAAAATAGTTAAATGGGTCGCCGCCGTGCAGGAGTCACAAGGCAGGAAGCATGTAAGTATGTGCGTCTATATGGCAGAATAACAGGATGTACGTATTGTCATTTTGCTTTGTTCCCTTCAGAGCTGGTCCACACGAGGGCCACGCAAATTGTAGTGCCAGTCCGATCCAGATCCATAAGCAACAGCGCTGTGCATAGTAGAAGCAAAGTGAAAGTTGCTTCAGTCGTCGAGTGCGGGTCCAATGAAACAGCAAAAACGGCTGCAGTCGCGTGAGAATGGAGCAGCGATCAGTCGTGGATTAGCCAGTCACAGCAGCCGTCAATTAACAAGGGGATAAGTGCTGGAAGCCGTATGTAAGCTCATCAGACCAAGCCATGCATTGTGCAGGTGAGTGTGTGAGATACGCGTGTTGGAAAAACAAAATGGTTATAATAAACATTTTGATTTCAGCCTTTTTGACATTGCATCCAAGGTTGCACAGGACAGAAGAGCTGTAGCTTAACGACCGCCACCAACCAGGTAAGGTGTGATCCTGGATAAACTGTGCTGCCTCAAGAAGCCGCCGAACATTGAAAGCCCATAGTTCAGCCATGCAGCAAATAAACAGGATCTGGGTCAGAAAAAAAAACAGAAAGAATTATGTTTGTTCACATCGCCCATTCAGCGATCAGTTCTGTAGCCATGAGCGTTGGAGTCATCATTCTTGGTTGTAGCATCAAGCTGTCCTATGGTACAGCTCCAGAGCTGCGAGATGTCACTCTCCCATTCCACATGGGGCAAGGGAGAAGATGGATGATCCAGTAAGGCAGCAGACTCCAAGTCTGCAGTACTCATCAAAACGGTGTTGTTCAGCTAATAGCGATTCATCAATGTGTTACGCGTCGGTTTGTCCGCATGGGGCAGCTCCGGCCAGCCAGTGCTCAGTTAGGGTGGGTCTGCCCCTGCCCGCCGACCACACAATAAACGAAACTACACGGAATCTACCCATCACTAAAAACAGCTGTTCCAACGGACAGTGGCAATTCAAAACACAAAAAAAAAAACGAAAAAAAAAACGACTTTACTCCCGGCTTCTAACGGCGGCTTTGCTGTTCCTGCCGTAGCGCTCCCGCCCTTCCTGTGGGGTGTAATTATATTATTGGGGCCCCACCCTTGTATTTTGTGTGATCACATTTCTTCCTAACCTACTTTGGGTCCCGCACCCTCAATTTATAACTCTTAACTTTCCATTTTTACAAAACCTTATTTATTTAAATTTTTTTTTTGAACTCAATGTTAACATTTAACGTGCTTTACTACTATTTAAAACTATAACTTAATTTTCTAACAAATCGTGGAACATTATATCTATTAAACTTAACCACCAAAAAAATAATTTTTACTACATGATACAAAAATATATAAATCAAATAAAAAGAAAAAAAAGTGATTGTTCGGATTTTAAATATTTAATTTTACATCCTAAGCAAATTTAACGAAAGCGAAAAAAAAGAATAAATAATGAGAAAAAAAGGAAGTTAATTAAATAAAAAGAAAAAAAAGGAAAAATAAATAATTTAGTTAATTAACCAAAAAAAAAATGATGAAAAATGACACAAAAAAAATTTTAATAATGCAAAAAAAACGAAAAAGGAATAAAAAAAAGCGCAAATTTAACACCCAACTGGGGCGTTACGCTGATGCTGCCGATGCAGCTTGAAGGCTGGAACGGACTCACTTTGGTTCTGCTGGTTGGCGGTCCGTGGTGGCCTAGGGGGGTGTGTCACAGCCTCAGAGTGCTTTAAATTGTACCGCCAAAAAGAAAGAAATGTTATCAAAAAAAAAAATTTCAATCTTCAATTGTGCAAAAAAAAACTAAACTAAACTAAATGTTCACCAAAAAAAAATTTCGACGAAACCTCACAAAGACTTAACTCCACGTGATCACCGTCGCTCGACCGTTTTCTCGCGCAGCTTCTGTCTCACTAACCTTGACTTTTCCCTGACCTACACCACTCGGACAAAATCTGACTTTCGTTTGCCCTTCACGTTCTCGATCATTCTTTTACTTTTCTCTCCAATAATCCTCCGTTATTTTGGAGCTTTTGGGCCCGCGCCTTCTCTCGCTCTCTTTTGAACACGGGGCTACCACTCGTTGACGCTGTGGGCAGCCCCAAGTATCGATAGCCTCGGCCCCGCTGCAACAACACCCCTGGATTCGGAGGGACATCCTGAAAGAAACCTGGAAGCAAGGGGTTTTCGGAGGATATCTTGCCCTATTTGCCGGTGCCCAACCTGGCCGAGCTGCCCATTTAAAGTCTTTCGTCGCGCCCAACGTGGGGCTTACCACGAATGGATTCAGGGTTTAAGGTCTTTGGCTTGGAAGACCTCTAAGGATCTCCCCTGAAAGTCCTCCAAAAGATAGGCATTGTTCCCGACACTCCGGACCACCCTCGCCTTCAGGAACTTCTTCGCGAATTTGGCGTTAAAGCCCTTAGCAAAATTGCTCAACGCAAAATTCCACCTATAGACTTCCTGGCCCGGCTTCGCATAAAATGTGCGTGCCCGAGCCTCTCCGCGTTGATAACTGCGTTCGTAAGCCTTGTGTAGTTGTTGTTGGACTCGTTGTCGTATCAATTGGATTTTGTCGGCGGCACGCAAATGAACGATTTCATGTTCACACATGGATCTTAATTTTCGAGCCAGTTTATAGCTCGCTCCATTTAAGAACATTTGGTGGCCAAACACAGCGATATTGTAATTATTCCCTTGGTTGGCGGCTGGAATCGCCTCTCATGGTAACGACAAATAACGCGCCGATTCACCCAAAAAAAGAAATTAATATTGTTTTTCACGTAAAAAAAAATTATATTTTTTTATCATCAAAAAAGAAAATTTACATATTTCTGTTCATTTATTAATTAAACAAAAAAATACTTTGGTTGAACATGATTTTCCACAGTCAGTTCTTAGTTCATTTATTAACTTTGAAAAAAAATCTTGGGTTAGACACGAATTTCACCCACGTACTTTTTATTTTTCTTCATCAACTTCCACGAGGTGAGAGGAAAAAAGACACAAAAAAATTCGATGTCCGAGACGATGGACCCAGGCCGAATTCAAGTCAAAGGGGCTATTAGAATCATTGGTCAGCCAAGCATGTAAAGCGGCTCGACATGGTAATATTTTATCCCCTAGGTGGCGTCGGCAAAAGCTCGGCTTGGCATTTGAAAACTATGGCCTAGTCTGAGACATAATATATGAAGGGCTATGGCAAGCAGGAGGCTGTAGTGTGTGCCAGGCCGTTCGAGCATGATGAAGGCGATGTCGATCGGTTGCTAATTGCTGATTGGGCTCGCGGAAGTGGACCAACGTGAGGTGGTCTGGGTTACACTACTTACAAGTGTCGCTGCTGCACTTCTGACTTCCAAATTGCGGGGATGCTGTGGACGAGTAGCCATTCATGGAATAATGCTGGAATTTAACGATGATTTTCGTGGTGGAGCGGTACTCGCACAGTAGGGACCAGCAGGCAACTGAAGTTGCCTGCAAAGCCTTTTTTTATTTGTTCACACATAAGTATATTACAAAAACAATTAAATATTTTTTTTTATTTGTTAAAAACAATTTTTGGTGCGACATGAACCACTGTTACAGTGCTGCATATTGGCATGCAGCTCAGCAACAGCTGATTGCAGTCAAAAGTCTGGCAACACTGTTGCTGCTGATTGATGCTAATAATATTTTTTTTATGCAATGCTAACATATTTCCAATCTGTAGGAAAGAAAAATAGTTAAATGGGTCGCCGCCGTGCAGGAGTCACAAGGCAGGAAGCATGTAAGTATGTGCGTCTATATGGCAGAATAACAGGATGTACGTATTGTCATTTTGCTTTGTTCCCTTCAGAGCTGGTCCACACGAGGGCCACGCAAATTGTAGTGCCAGTCCGATCCAGATCCATAAGCAGCAGCGCTGTGCATAGTAGAAGCAAAGTGAAAGTTGCTTCAGTCGTCGAGTGAGGGTCCAATGACACAGCAAAAACGGCTGCAGTCGCGTGAGAATGGAGCAGCGATCAGTCGTGGATTAGCCAGCCACAGCAGCCGTCAATTAACAAGGGGATAAGTGCTGGAAGCCGTATGTAAGCTCATCAGACCAAGCCATGCATGGTGCAGGTGAGTGTGTGAGATACGCGTGTTGGAAAAACAAAATGGTTATAATAAACATTTTGATTTCAGCCTTTTTGACATTGCATCCAAGGTTGCACAGGACAGAAGAGCTGTACCTTAACGACCGCCACCAACCAGGTAAGGTGTGATCCTGGATAAGCTGTGCTGCCTCAAGAAGCCGCCGAACATTGAAAGCCCATAGTTCAGCCATGCAGCAAATAAACAGGATCTGGGTCAGAAAAAAAAACAGAAAGAATTATGTTTGTTCACATCGCCCATTCAGCGATCAGTTCTGTAGCCATGAGCGTTGGAGTCATCATTCTTGGTTGTAGCATCAAGCTGTCCTATGGTACAGCTCCAGAGCTGCGAGATGTCACTCTCCCATTCCACATGGGGCAAGGGAGAAGATGGATAATCCAGTAAGGCAGCAGATCCAAGTCTGCAGTACTCATCAAAACGGTGTTGTTCAGCTAATAGCGATTCATCAATGTGTTACGCGTCGGTTTGTCCGCATGGGGCAGCTCCGGCCAGCCAGTGCTCAGTTAGGGTGGGTCTGCCCCTGCCCGCCGACCACACAATAATCGAAACTACACGGAATCTACCCATCACTAAAAACAGCTGTTCCAACGGACAGTGGCAATTCAAAACACAAAAAAAAAAACGAAAAAAAAAACGACTTTACTCCCGGCTTCTAACGGCGGCTTTGCTGTTCCTGCCGTAGCGCTCCCGCCCTTCCTGTGGGGTGTAATTATATTATTGGGGCCCCACCCTTGTATTTTGTGTGACCACATTTCTTCCTAACCTACTTTGGGTCCCGCACCCTCAATTTATAACTCTTAACTTTCCATTTTTACAAAACCTTATTTATTTAAATTTTTTTTTTGAACTCAATGTTAACATTTAACGTGCTTTACTACTATTTAAAACTATAACTTAATTTTCTAACAAATCGTGGAACATTATATCTATTAAACTTAACCACCAAAAAAATAATTTTTACTACATGATACAAAAATATATAAATCAAATAAAAAGAAAAAAAAGTGATTGTTCGGATTTTAAATATTTAATTTTACATCCTAAGCAAATTTAACGAAAGCGAAAAAAAAGAATAAATAATGAGAAAAAAAGGAAGTTAATTAAATAAAAAGAAAAAAAAGGAAAAATAAATAATTTAGTTAATTAACCAAAAAAAAAATGATGAAAAATGACACAAAAAAAATTTTAATAATGCAAAAAAAAACGAAAAAGGAATAAAAAAAAGCGCAAATTTAACACCCAACTGGGGCGTTACGCTGATGCTGCCGATGCAGCTTGAAGGCTGGAACGGACTCACTTTGGTTCTGCTGGTTGGCGGTCCGTGGTGGCCTAGGGGGGTGTGTCACAGCCTCAGAGTGCTTTAAATTGTACCGCCAAAAAAAAGAAATTTTATCACAAACAAAACTTGCAGACTTCAATTGTGCAAAAAAAAAACTAAACTAAACTAAATGTTCACCAAAAAAAAATTTCGACGAAACCTCACAAAGACTTAACTCCACGTGATCACCGTCGCTCGACCGTTTTCTCGCGCAGCTTCTGTCTCACTAACCTTGACTTTTCCCTGACCTACACCACTCGGACAAAATCTGACTTTCGTTTGCCCTTCACGTTCTCGATCATTCTTTTACTTTTCTCTCCAATAATCCTCCGTTATTTTGGAGCTTTTGGGCCCGCGCCTTCTCTCGCTCTCTTTTGAACACGGGGCTACCACTCGTTGACGCTGTGGGCAGCCCCAAGTATCGATAGCCTCGGCCCCGCTGCAACAACACCCCTGGATTCGGAGGGACATCCTGAAAGAAACCTGGAAGCAAGGGGTTTTCGGAGGATATCTTGCCCTATTTGCCGGTGCCCAACCTGGCCGAGCTGCCCATTTAAAGTCTTTCGTCGCGCCCAACGTGGGGCTTACCACGAATGGATTCAGGGTTTAAGGTCTTTGGCTTGGAAGACCTCTACGGATCTCCCCAGAAAGTCCTCCAAAAGATAGGCATTGTTCCCGACACTCCGGACCACCCTCGCCTTCAGGAACTTCTTCGCGAATTTGGCGTTAAAGCCCTTAGCAAAATTGCTCAACGCAAAATTCCACCTATAGACTTCCTGGCCCGGCTTCGCATAAAATGTGCGTGCCCGAGCCTCTCCGCGTTGATAACTGCGTTCGTAAGCCTTGTGTAGTTGTTGTTGGACTCGTTGTCGTATCAATTGGATTTTGTCGGCGGCACGCAAATGAACGATTTCATGTTCACACATGGATCTTAATTTTCGAGCCAGTTTATAGCTCGCTCCATTTAAGAACATGTGGTGGCCAAACACAGCGAAGAATGGCGTGACTCCGGTAGCCGTATGCACCGCATTACGGATGGCCACTTCTATCTCCGGAAGGTACAAATCCCAATCACGGTGGTCCTGCCCAAGGTACGCCCTTATGGATGTTAAAACCGTCCTGTTGACCCTTTCTGCCGCATTACTTTGCGGCGAATACACGGCCGTTCGCATATGCGAAATCCCGAAAGACTCAATCATATTAATAAAGGTGAGGGATACAAATTGAGTGAATGCTTTCTGGCGTTCCGAATTTGTAGAAAACCTCGTCAACCAGGAAGTTTACTACATTCGTCGCCGTAGCCTCCCGCATGGCTTTGAAAAAGGTGACTTTTGAAAAATGGTCCACGACTATAAATATCCATGCGTGCCCTTGCTTGGATCGCGGATATTTCCCGAGAAAATCTATGTATAGCTTTTGGAAGGGTCGTTCCGTCACAACTTCGCTTCCAATTACCACCTGCATACGGAAATTTGGTGCCTTACATTTTTTCTGGGCTTTTTTTTTTGTATGAAAACTTTTCTTTTTGTTTGGTTTTATTTTTGGGGATACATCATCAGGGCTTATGCGATCTTCAGGCGGGTGGTCTTCAGGCGTGTGATCTTCAGGCAACAGTACAAAGGCGCCGAGCTGCTGGCTCGGTTGTCGACGGAGCACCCACTTGACTGATGGACTCGAGTGACGGTGCGGAGCCGTTCACTGTTTACGTTGTCCTCCAGAATTCGATGACATGTATATTGTAATTATTCCCTTGGTTGGCGGCTGGAATCGCCTCTCATGGTAACGACAAATAACGCGCCGATTCACCCAAAAAAAAAATAATATTGTTTTCCACCAAAAAAAAAATTATATTTTTTTTCATCAAAAAAGAAAATTTACATATTTCTGTTCATTTATTAATTAAAAAAAAAAAACTTTGGTTAAACACGATTTTCCACAGTCAGTTCTTAGTTCATTTATTAACTTTGAAAAAAAATCTTGGGTTAGACACGAATTTCACCCACGTACTTTTTATTTTTCCTCATCAACTTCCACGAGGTGAGAGGAAAAAAGACACAAAAAAATTCGATGTCCGAGACGGTGGACCCAGGCCAAACCGATCGTATTCAACGACCGAATTCAAGTCAAAGTGGCTATTAGAATCATTGGTCAGCCAAGCATGTAAAGCGGCTCGACGTGGTAATATTTTATCCCCTAGGGGGCGTCGGCAAAAGCTCGGTTTGGCATTTGAAAACTATGGCCTAGTCTGAGACATGAAGGGCTATGGCAAGCAGGAGGCTGTAGTGTGTGCCAGGCCGTTCGAGCATGATGAAGGCGATGTCGATCGGTTGCTAATTGCTGATTGGGCTCGCGGAAGTGGACCAACGTGTGGTGGTCTGGGTTACACTACTTACAAGTGTCGCTGCTGCACTTCTGACTTCCAAATTGCGGGGATGCTGTGGACGAGTAGCCATTCATGGAATAATGCTGGAATTTAACGATGATTTTCGTGGTGGAGCGGTACTCGCACAGTAGGGACCAGCAGGCAACTGAAGTTGCCTGCAAAGCCTTTTTTTATTTGTTCACAAATAAGTATATTACAAAAACAATTAAATATTTTTTTTTATTTGTTAAAAACAATTTTTGGTGCGACATGAACCACTGCTACAGTGCTGCATATTGGCATGCAGCTCAGCAACAGCTGATTGCAGTCAAAAGTCTGGCAACACTGTTGCTGCTGATTGATGCTAATAATATTTTTTTTTATGCAATGCTAATATATTTCCAATCTGTAGGAAAGAAAAATAGTTAAATGGGTCGCCGCCGTGCAGGAGTCACAAGGCAGGAAGCATGTAAGTATGTGCGTCTATATGGCAGAATAACAGGATGTACGTATTGTCATTTTGCTTTGTTCCCTTCAGAGCTGGTCCACACGAGGGCCACGCAAATTGTAGTGCCAGTCCGATCCAGATCCATAAGCAGCAGCGCTGTGCATAGTAGAAGCGAAGTGAAAGTTGCTTCAGTCGTCGAGTGCGGGTCTAATGACACAGCAAAAACGGCTGCAGTCGCGTGAGAATGGAGCAGCGATCAGTCGTGGATTAGCCAGCCACAGCAGCCGACAATTAACAAGGGGATAAGTGCTGGAAGCCGTACGTAAGCGCATCAGACCAAGCCATGCATGGTGCAGGTGAGTGTGTGAGATACGCGTGTAGGAAAAATAAAATGGTTATAATAAACATTTTGATTTCAGCCTTTTTGACATTGCATCCAATGTTGCACAGGACAGAAGAGCTGTAGCTTAACGACCGCCACCAACCAGGTAAGGTGTGATCCTGGATAAACTGTGCTGCCTCAAGAAGCCGCCGAACATTGAAAGCCCATAGTTCAGCCATGCAGCAAATAAACAGGATTTGAGTAGAAAATAAAACAGAAAGAATTATGTTTGTTCACATCGCCCATTCAGCAATCAGTTCTATAGCCATTAGCGTTGGAGTCATCCTGCCTTGTGTAGTTGTTGTTGGACTCGTTGTCGTATCAATTGGATTTTGTCGGCGGCACGCAAATGAACGATTTCATGTTCACACATGGATCTTAATTTTCGAGCCAGTTTATAGCTCGCTCCATTTAAGAACATGTGGTGGCCAAACACGGCGAAGAATGGCGTGACTCCGGTAGCCGTATGCACCGCATTACGGATGGCCACTTCTATCTCCGGAAGGTACAAATCCCAATCACGGTGGTCCTGCCCAAGGTACGCCCTTATGGATGTTAAAACCGTCCTGTTGACCCTTTCTGCCGCATTACTTTGCGGCGAATACAGGGCCGTTCGCATATGCGAAATCCCGAAAGACTCAATCATATTAATAAAGGTGAGGGATACAAATTGAGTGAATGCTTTCTGGCGTTCCGAATTTGTAGAAAACCTCGTAAACCAGGAAGTTTACTACATTCGTCGCCGTAGCCTCCCGCATGGCTTTGAAAAAGGTGAATTTTGAAAAATGGTCCACGACTATAAATATCCATGCGATCGCGGATATTTCCCGAGAAAATCTATGTATAGCTTTTGGAAGGGTCGTTCCGTCACAACTTCGCTTCCAATTCCCACCTGCATACGGAAATTTGGTGCCTTACATTTTTTCTGGGTTTTTTTTGTTGTATGAAAACTTTTCTTTTTGTTTGGTTTTATTTTTGGGGATACATCATCAGGGCTTATGCGATCTTCAGGCGGGTGGTCTTCAGGCGTGTGATCTTCAGGCAACAGTACAAAGGCGCCGAGCTGCTGGCTCGGTTGTCGACGGAGCACCCACTTGACTGATGGACTCGAGTGACGGTGCGGAGCCGTTCACTGTTTACGTTGTCCTCCAGAATTCGATGACATGTATATTGTAATTATTCCCTTGGTTGGCGGCTGGAATCGCCTCTCGTGGTAACGACAAATAACGCGCCGATTCACCCAAAAAAAAAAAAATTAATATTGTTTTTCACGGAAAAAAAAATTATATTTTTTTATCATCAAAAAAGAAAATTTACATATTTCTGTTCATTTATTAATTAAAAAAAAAAAAACTTTGGTTGAACACGATTTTCTACAGTCAGTTCTTAGTTCATTTATTAACTTTGAAAAAAAAATCTTGGGTTAGACACGAATTTCACCCACGTACTTTTTATTTTTTTTCATCAACTTCCACGAGGTGAGAGGAAAAAAGACGCAAATAAATTCGATGTCCGAGACGGTGGACCCAGGCTAAACCGATCGTATTCAAAGACCGAATTCAAGTCAAAGTGGCTATTAGAATCATTGGTCAGCCAAGCATGTAAAGCGGCTCGACTTTGGTAATATTTTATCCCCTAGGGGGCGTCGGCAAAAGCTCGGCTTGGCATTTGAAAACTATGGCCTAGTCTGAGACATGAAGGGCTATGGCAAGCAGGAGGCTGTAGTGTGTGCCAGGCCGTTCGAGCATGATGAAGGCGATGTCGATCGGTTGCTAATTGCTGATTGGGCTCGCGGAAGTGGACCAACGTGTGGTGGTCTGGGTCACACTACTTACAAGTGTCGCTGCTGCACTTCTGACTTCCAAATTGCGGGGATGCTGTGGACGAGTAGCTATTCATGGAATAATGCTGGAATTTAACGATGATTTTCGTGGTGGAGCGGTACTCGCACAGTAGGGACCAGCAGGCAACTGAAGTTGTCTGCAAAGCCTTTTTTTATTTGTTCACACATAAGTATATTACAAAAACAATTAAATATTTTTTTATTTGTTAAAAACAATTTTTGGTGCGACATGAACCACTGCTACAGTGCTGCATATTGGCATGCAGCTCAGCAACAGCTGATTGCAGTCAAAAGTCTGGCAACACTGTTGCTGCTGATTGATGCTAATAATATTTTTTTTTATGCAATGCTAACATATTTCCAATCTGTAGGAAAGAAAAATAGTTAAATGGGTCGCCGCCGTGCAGGAGTCACAAGGCAGGAAGCATGTAAGTATGTGCGTCTATATGGCAGAATAACAGGATGTACGTATTGTCATTTTGCTTTGTTCCCTTCAGAGCTGGTCCACACGAGGGCCACGCAAATTGTAGTGCCAGTCCGATCCAGATCCATAAGCAGCAGCGCTGTGCATAGTAGAAGCGAAGTGAAAGTTGCTTCAGTCGTCGAGTGCGGGTCTAATGACACAGCAAAAACGGCTGCAGTCGCGTGAGAATGGAGCAGCGATCAGTCGTGGATTAGCCAGCCACTGCAGCCGTCAATTAACAAGGGGATAAGTGCTGGAAGCCGTATGTAAGCGCATCAGACCAAGCCATGCATGGTGCAGTTGAGTGTGTGAGATACGCGTGTTGGAAAAACAAAATGGTTATAATAAACATTTTGATTTCAGCCTTTTTGACATTGCATCCAATGTTGCACAGGACAGAAGAGCTGTAGCTTAACGACCGCCACCAACCAGGTAAGGTGTGATCCTGGATAAGCTGTGCTGCCTCAAGAAGCCGCCGAACATTGAAAGCCCATAGTTCAGCCATGCAGCAAATAAACAGGATCTGAGTAGAAAATAAAACAGAAAGAATTATGTTTGTTCACATCGCCCATTGAGCGTTGGAGTCATCCTTCTTGGTTGTAGCATCAAGCTGTCCTATGGTACAGCTCCAGAGCTGCGAGATGTCACTCTCCCATTCCACATGGGGCAAGGGAGAAGATGGATGATCCAGTAAGGCAGCAGATCCAAGTCTGCAGTACTCATCAAAACGGTGTTGTTCAGCTAATAGCGATTCATCAATGTTTTACGCGTCGGTTTGTCCGCATGGGGCAGCTCCGGCCAGCCAGTGCTCAGTTAGGGTGGGTCTGCCCCTGCCCGCCGACCACACAATAAACGAAACTACACGGAATCTACACATCTCTAAAAACAGCTGTTCCAACGGACAGTGGCAATTCAAAACACAAAAAAAAAAACGAAAAAAAAAACGACTTTACTCCCGGCTTCTAACGGCGGCTTTGCTGTTCCTGCCGTAGCGCTCCCGCCCTTCCTGTGGGGTGTAATTATGTTATTGGGGCCCCACCCTTGTATTTTGTATGATCACATTTCTTCCTAACCTACTTTGGGTCCCCCTCCCTCAATTTATAACTCTTAACTTTCCATTTTTACTAAACCTTATTTATTTAAATTTTTTTTTGAACTTAATGTTAATATTTAACGTGCTTTACTGCTATTTAAAACTATAACTTAATTTTCTAACAAATCGTGGAACATTATATCTATTAAACTTAACCACCAAAAAAATAATTTTTATTACATGATACAAAAATATATAAATCAAATAAAGATAAAAAAAGAGAAAAAAAAGTGAGTGTTCGGATTTTAAATATTTAATTTTACATCCTAAGCAAATTTAACGAAAGCGAAAAAAAGAATAAATAATGAGAAAAAAAAGGAAGTTAATTAAATAAAAAGAAAAAAAAGGAAAAATAAATAATTTAGTTAATTAACCAAAAAAAAAATGATGAAAAATGACACAAAAAAAATTTTAATAATGCAAAAAAAACGAAAAAGGAATAAAAAAAAAGCGCAAATTTAACACCCAACTGGGGCGTTAAGCTAATGCTGCCGATGCAGCTTGAAGGCTGGAACGGACTCACTTTGGTTCTGCTGGTTGGCGGTCCGTGGTGGCCTAGGGGGGTGTGTCACAGCCTCAGAGTGCTTTAAATTGTACCGCCAAAAAAAAAGAAATTTTATCAAAAAAAAAAATTTCAATCTTCAATTGTGCAAAAAAAAAAACTAAACTAAACTAAATGTTCACCAAAAAAAAATTTCTACGAAACCTCACAAAGACTTAACTCCACGTGATCACCGTCGCTCGACCGTTTTCTCGCGCAGCTTCTGTCTCACTAACCTTGACTTTTCCCTGACCTACACCACTCGGACAAAATCTGACTTTCGTTTGCCCTTCACGTTCTCGATCATTCTTTTACTTTTCTCTCCAATAATCCTCCGTTATTTTGGAGCTTTTGGGCCCGCGCCTTCTCTCGCTCTCTTATGAACACGGGGCTACCACTCGTTGACGCTGTGGGCAGCCCCAAGTATCGATAGCCTCGGCCCCGCTGCAACAACACCCCTGGATTCGGAGGGACATCCTGAAAGAAACCTGGGAGCAAGGGGTTTTCGGAGGATATCTTGCCCTATTTGCCGGTGCCCAACCTGGCCGAGCTGCCCATTTAAAGTCTTTCGTCGCGCCCAACGTGGGGCTTACCACGAATGGATTCAGGGTTTAAGGTCTTTGGCTTGGAAGACCTCTACGGATCTCCCCTGAAAGTCCTCCAAAAGATAGGCATTGTTCCCGACACTCCGGACCACCCTCGCCTTCAGGAACTTCTTCGCGAATTTGGTGTTAAAGCCCTTAGCAAAATTGCTCAACGCAAAATTCCACCTATAGACTTCCTGGCCCGGCTTCGCATAAAATGTGCGTGCCCGAGCCTCTCCGCGTTGATAACTGCGTTCGTAAGCCTTGTGTAGTTGTTGTTGGACTCGTTGTCGTATCAATTGGATTTTGTCGGCGGCACGCAAATGAACGATTTCATGTTCACACATGGATCTTAATTTTCGAGCCAGTTTATAGCTCGCTCCATTTAAGAACATGTGGTGGCCAAACACGGCGAAGAATGGCGTGACTCCGGTAGCCGTATGCACCGCATTACGGATGGCCACTTCTATCTCCGGAAGGTACAAATCCCAATCACGGTGGTCCTGCCCAAGGTACGCCCTTATGGATGTTAAAACCGTCCTGTTGACCCTTTCTGCCGCATTACTTTGCGGCGAATACACGGCCGTTCGCATATGCGAAATCCCGAAAGACTCAATCATATTAATAAAGGTGAGGGATACAAATTGAGTGAATGCTTTCTGGCGTTCCGAATTTGTAGAAAACCTCGTCAGCCAGGAAGTTTACTGCATTCGTCGCCGTAGCCTCCCGCATGGCTTTGAAAAAGGTGAATTTTGAAAAATGGTCCACGACTATAAATATCCATGCGTGCCCTTGCTTGGATCGCGGATATTTCCCGAGAAAATCTATGTATAGCTTTTGGAAGGGTCGTTCCGTCACAACTTCGCTTCCAATTCCCACCTGCATACGGAAATTTGGTGCCTTACATTTTTTCTGGGTTTTTTTTTTTTGTATGAAAACTTTTCTTTTTGTTTGGTTTTATTTTTGGGGATACATCATCAGGGCTTATGCGATCTTCAGGCGGGTGGTCTTCAGGCGTGTGATCTTCAGGCAACAGTACAAAGGCGCCGAGCTGCTGGCTCGGTTGTCGACGGAGCACCCACTTGACTGATGGACTCGAGTGACGGTGCGGAGCCGTTCACTGTTTACGTTGTCCTCCAGAAATCGATGACATGTATATTGTAATTATTCCCTTGGTTGGCGGCTGGAATCGCCTCTCATGGTAACGACAAATAACGCGCCGATTCACCCAAAAAAAAAAAAATGTTGTTTTTCACCAAAAAAAAAATTATATTTTTTTTTCATCAAAAAAGAAAATTTACGTATTTCTGTTCATTTATTAATCAAAAAAAAAAAACTTTGGTTGAACACGATTTTCCACAGTCAGTTCTTAGTTCAATTTATTAACTTTGAAAAAAAAAATCTTGGGTTAGACACGAATTTCACCCACGTACTTTTTATTTTTCTTCATCAACTTCCACGAGGTGAGAGGAAAAAAAAACACAAAAAAATTCGATGTCCGAGACGGTGGACCCAGGCCAAACCGATCGTGTTCAAAGACCGAATTCAAGTCAAAGTGGCTATTAGAATCATTGGTCAGCCAAGCATGTAAAGCGGCTCGACGTGGTAATATTTTATCCCCTAGGGGGCGTCGGCAAAAGCTCGGCTTGGCATTTGAAAACTATGGCCTAGTCTGAGACATGAAGGGCTATGGCAAGCAGGAGGCTGTAGTGTGTGCCAGGCCGTTCGAACATGATGAAGGCGATGTCGATCGGTTGCTAATTGCTGATTGGGCTCGCGGAAGTGGACCAACGTGTGGTGGTCTGGGTTACACTACTTACAAGTGTCGCTGCTGCACTTCTGACTTCCAAATTGCGGGGATGCTGGGGACGAGTAGCCATTCATGGAATAATGCTGGAATATAACGATGATTTTCGTGGTGGAGCGGTACTCGCACAGTAGGGAGGAACTGAAGTTGCCTGCAAAGCCTTTTTTTATTTGTTCACACATAAGTATATTACAAATACAATTAAATATTTTTTTTTATTTGTTAAAAACAATTATTGGTGCGACATGAACCACTGCTGCATATTGGCATGCAGCTCAGCAACAGCTGATTGCAGTCAAAAGTCTGGCAACACTGTTGCTGCTGATTGATGCTTATAATATTTTTTTTTATGCAATGCTAACATATTTCCAATCTGTAGGAAAGAAAAATAGTTAAATGGGTCGCCGCCGTGCAGGAGTCACAAGGCAGGAAGCATGTAAGTATGTGCGTCTATATGGCAGAATAACAGGATGTACGTATTGTCATTTTGCTTTGTTCCCTTCAGAGCTGGTCCACACGAGGGCCACGCAAATTGTATCGCCAGTCCGATCCAGATCCATAAGCAGCAGCGCTGTGCATAGTAGAAGCAAAGTGAAAGTTGCTTCAGTCGTCGAGTGCGGGTCCAATGACACAGCAAAAACGGCTGCAGTCGCGTGAGAATGGAGCAGCGATCAGTCGTGGATTAGCCAGCCACAGCAGCCGACAATTAACAAGGGGATAAGTGCTGGAAGCCGTACGTAAGCGCATCAGACCAAGCCATGCATGGTGCAGGTGAGTGTGTGAGATACGCGTGTTGGAAAAACAAAATGGTTATAATAAACATTTTGATTTCAGCCTTTTTGACATTGCATCCAATGTTGCACAGGACAGAAGAGCTGTAGCTTAACGACCGCCACCAACCAGGTAAGGTGTGATCCTGGATAAGCTGTGCTGCCTCAAGAAGCCGCCGAACATTGAAAGCCCATAGTTCAGCCATGCAGCAAATAAACAGGATCTGAGTAGAAAATAAAACAGAAAGAATTATGTTTGTTCACATCGCCCATTCAGCGATCAGTTCTGTAGCCATGAGCGTTGGAGTCATCCTTCTTGGTTGTAGCATCAAGCTGTCCTATGGTACAGCTCCAGAGCTGCGAGATGTCACTCTCCCATTCCACATGGGGCAAGGGAGAAGATGGATGATCCAGTAAGGCAGCAGATCCAAGTCTGCAGTACTCATCAAAACGGTGTTGTTCAGCTAATAGCGATTCATCAATGTGTTACGCGTCGGTTTGTACGCATGGGGCAGCTCCGGCCAGCCAGTGCTCAGTTAGGGTGGGTCTGCCCCTGCCCGCCGACCACACAATAAACGAAACTACACGGAATCTACACATCACTAAAAACAGCTGTTCCAACGGACAGTGGCAATTCAAAACACAAAAAAAAACACGAAAAAAAAAACGACTTTACTCCCGGCTTCTAACGGCGGCTTTGCTGTTCCTGCCGTAGCGCTCCCGCCCTTCCTGTGGGGTGTAATTATATTATTGGGGCCCCACCCTTGTATTTTGTATGATCACATTTCTTCCTAACCTACTTTGGGTCCCCCTCCCTCAATTTATAACTCTTAACTTTCCATTTTTACTAAACCTTATTTATTTAAATTTTTTTTTGAACTTAATGTTAATATTTAACGTGCTTTACTACTATTTAAAACTATAACTTAATTTTCTAACAAATCGTGGAACATTATATCTATTAAACTTAACCACCAAAAAAATAATTTTTATTACATGATACAAAAATATCTAAATCAAATAAAGATAAAAAAAAGAGAAAAAAAAGTGAGTGTTCGGATTTTAAATATTTAATTTTACATCCTAAGCAAATTTAACGAAAGCGAAAAAAAGAATAAATAATGAGAAAAAAAGGAAGTTAATTAAATAAAAAGAAAAAAAAGGAAAAATAAATAATTTAGTTAATTAACCAAAAAAAAAATGATGAAAAATGACACAAAAAAAATTTTAATAATGCAAAAAAAACGAAAAAGGAATAAAAAAAAGCGCAAATTTAACACCCAACTGGGGCGTTACGCTGATGCTGCCGATGCAGCTTGAAGGCTGGAACGGACTCACTTTGGTTCTGCTGGTTGGCGGTCCGTGGTGGCCTAGGGGGGTGTGTCACAGCCTCAGAGTGCTTTAAATTGTACCGCCAAAAAAAAAGAAATTTTATCAAAAAAAAAAATTTCAATCTCCAATTGTGCAAAAAAAAAAACTGAACTAAACTAAATGTTCACCAAAAAAAAATTTCTACGAAACCTCACAAAGACTTAACTCCACGTGATCACCGTCGCTCGACCGTTTTCTCGCGCAGCTTCTGTCTCACTAACCTTGACTTTTCCCTGACCTACACCACTCGGACAAAATCTGACTTTCGTTTGCCCTTCACGTTCTCGATCATTCTTTTACTTTTCTCTCCAATAATCCTCCGTTATTTTGGAGCTTTTGGGCCCGCGCCTTCTCTCGCTCTCTTATGAACACGGGGCTACCACTCGTTGACGCTGTGGGCAGCCCCAAGTATCGATAGCCTCGGCCCCGCTGCAACAACACCCCTGGATTCGGAGGGACATCCTGAAAGAAACCTGGGAGCAAGGGGTTTTCGGAGGATATCTTGCCCTATTTGCCGGTGCCCAACCTGGCCGAGCTGCCCATTTAAAGTCTTTCGTCGCGCCCAACGTGGGGCTTACCACGAATGGATTCAGGGTTTAAGGTCTTTGGCTTGGAAGACCTCTACGGATCTCCCCTGAAAGTCCTCCAAAAGATAGGCATTGTTCCCGACACTCCGGACCACCCTCGCCTTCAGGAACTTCTTCGCGAATTTGGCGTTAAAGCCCTTAGCAAAATTGCTCAACGCAAAATTCCACCTATAGACTTCCTGGCCCGGCTTCGCATAAAATGTGCGTGCCCGAGCCTCTCCGCGTTGATAACTGCGTTCGTAAGCCTTGTGTAGTTGTTGTTGGACTCGTTGTCGTATCAATTGGATTTTGTCGGCGGCACGCAAATGAACGATTTCATGTTCACACATGGATCTTAATTTTCGAGCCAGTTTATAGCTCGCTCCATTTAAGAACATGTGGTGGCCAAACACAGCGAAGAATGGCGTGACTCCGGTAGCCGTATGCACCGCATTACGGATGGCCACTTCTATCTCCGGAAGGTACAAATCCCAATCACGGTGGTCCTGCCCAAGGTACGCCCTTATGGATGTTAAAACCGTCCTGTTGACCCTTTCTGCCGCATTACTTTGCGGCGAATACACGGCCGTTCGCATATGCGAAATCCCGAAAGACTCAATCATATTAATAAAGGTGAGGGATACAAATTGAGTGAATGCTTTCTGGCGTTCCGAATTTGTAGAAAACCTCGTCAACCAGGAAGTTTACTACATTCGTCGCCGTAGCCTCCCGCATGGCTTTGAAAAAGGTGAATTTTGAAAAATGGTCCACGACTATAAATATCCATGCGTGCCCTTGCTTGGATCGCGGATATTTCCCGAGAAAATCTATGTATAGCTTTTGGAAGGGTCGTTCCGTCACAACTTCGCTTCCAATTCCCACCTGCATACGGAAATTTGGTGCCTGACATTTTTTCTGTTTTTTTTTTTTGTATGAAAACTTTTCTTTTTGTTTGGTTTTATTTTTGGGGATACATCATCAGGGCTTATGCGATCTTCAGGCGGGTGGTCTTCAGGCGTGTGATCTTCAGGCAACAGTACAAAGGCGCCGAGCTGCTGGCTCGGTTGTCGACGGAGCACCCACTTGACTGATGGACTCGAGTGACGGTGCGGAGCCGTTCACTGTTTACGTTGTCCTCCAGAAATCGATGACATGTATATTGTAATTATTCCCTTGGTTGGCGGCTGGAATCGCCTCTCATGGTAACGACAAATAACGCGCCGATTCACCCAAAAAAAAAAAATTAATATTGTTTTTCACGGAAAAAAAATTATATTTTTTTTTCATCAAAAAGAAAATTTACATATTTCTGTTCATTTATTAATTAAAAAAAAAAAAACTTTGGGTAAACACGATTTTCCACAGTCAGTTCTTAGTTCATTTATTAACTTTGAAAAAAAAAATCTTGGGTTAGACACGAATTTCACCCACGTACTTTTTATTTTTCTTCAACTTTCACGAGGTGAGAGGAAAAAAAAACACAAAAAAATTCGATGTCCGAGACGGTGGACCCAGGCCAAACCGATCGTGTTCAAAGACCGAATTCAAGTCAAAGTGGCTATTAGAATCATTGGTCAGCCAAGCATGTAAAGCGGCTCGACGTGGTAATATTTTATCCCCTAGGGGGCGTCGGCAAAAGCTCGGCTTGGCATTTGAAAACTATGGCCTAGTCTGAGACATGAAGGGCTATGGCAAGCAGGAGGCTGTAGTGTGTGCCAGGCCGTTCGAACATGATGAAGGCGATGTCGATCGGTTGCTAATTGCTGATTAGGCTCGCGGAAGTGGACCAACGTGTGGTGGTCTGGGTTACACTACTTACAAGTGTCGCTGCTGCACTTCTGACTTCCAAATTGCGGGGATGCTGGGGACGAGTAGCCATTCATGGAATAATGCTGGAATATAACGATGATTTTCGTGGTGGAGCGGTACTCGCACAGTAGGGAGGAACTGAAGTTGCCTGCAAAGCCTTTTTTTATTTGTTCACACATAAGTATATTACAAATACAATTAAATATTTTTTTTTATTTGTTAAAAACAATTATTGGTGCGACATGAACCACTGCTGCATATTGGCATGCAGCTCAGCAACAGCTGATTGCAGTCAAAAGTCTGGCAACACTGTTGCTGCTGATTGATGCTTATAATATTTTTTTTTATGCAATGCTAACATATTTCCAATCTGTAGGAAAGAAAAATAGTTAAATGGGTCGCCGCCGTGGAGGAGTCACAAGGCAGGAAGCATGTAAGTATGTGCGTCTATATGGCAGAATAACAGGATGTACGTATTGTCATTTTGCTTTGTTCCCTTCAGAGCTGGTCCACACGAGGGCCACGCAAATTGTAGTGCCAGTCCGATCCAGATCCATAAGCAGCAGCGCTGTGCATAGTAGAAGCAAAGTGAGTTGCTTCAGTCGTCGAGTGCTGGTCCAATGACACAGCAAAAACGGCTGCAGTCGCGTGAGAATGGAGCAGCGATCAGTCGTGGATTAGCCAGCCACTGCAGCCGTCAATTAACAAGGGGATAAGTGTTGGAAGCCGTACGTAAGCGCATCAGACCAAGCCATGCATGGTGCAGGTGAGTGTGTGAGATACGCGTGTTGGAAAAACAAAATGGTTATAATAAACATTTTGATTTCAGCCTTTTTGACATTGCATCCAATGTTGCACAGGACAGAAGAGCTGTAGCTTAACGACCGCCACCAACCAGGTAAGGTGTGATCCTGGATAAGCTGTGCTGCCTCAAGAAGCCGCCGAACATTGAAAGCCCATAGTTCAGCCATGCAGCAAATAAACAGGATCTGAGTAGAAAATAAAACAGAAAGAATTATGTTTGTTCACATCGCCCATTCAGCAATCAGTTCTGTAGCCATGAGCGTTGGAGTCATCCTTCTTGGTTGTAGCATCAAGCTGTCCTATGGTACAGCTCCAGAGCTGCGAGATGTCACTCTCCCATTCCACATGGGGCAAGGGAGAAGATGGATGATCCAGTAAGGCAGCAGATCCAAGTCTGCAGTACTCATCAAAACGGTGTTGTTCAGCTAATAGCGATTCATCAATGTGTTACGCGTCGGTTTGTCCGCATGGGGCAGCTCCGGCCAGCCAGTGCTCAGTTAGGGTGGGTCTGCCCCTGCCCGCCGACCACACAATAAACGAAACTACACGGAATCTACACATCACTAAAAACAGCTGTTCCAACGGACAGTGGCAATTCAAAACACAAAAAAAAACACGAAAAAAAAAACGACTTTACTCCCGGCTTCTAACGGCGGCTTTGCTGTTCCTGCCGTAGCGCTCCCGCCCTTCGTGTGGGGTGTAATTATATTATTGGGGCCCCACCCTTGTATTTTGTATGATCACATTTCTTCCTAACCTACTTTGGGTCCCCCTCCCTCAATTTATAACTCTTAACTTTCCATTTTTACAAAACCTTATTTAAATTTTTTTGAACTTAATGTTAATATTTAACGTGCTTTACTTCTATTTAAAACTATAACTTAATTTTCTAACAAATCGTGGAACATTATATCTATTAAACTTAACCACCAAAAAAATAATTTTTATTACATGATACAAAAATATATAAATCAAATAAAGATAAAAAAAAGAGAAAAAAAAGTGAGTGTTCGGATTTTAAATATTTAATTTTACATCCTAAGCAAATTTAACGAAAGCGAAAAAAAAGAACAAATAATGAGAAAAAAAAGGAAGTTAATTAAATAAAAAGAAAAAAAGGAAAAATAAATAATTTAGTTAATTAATCAAAAAAAAAATGATGAAAAATGACATAAAAAAATTTTAATAATGCAAAAAAAACGAAAAAGGAATAAAAAAAAAGCGCAAATTTAACACCCAACTGGGGCGTTACGCTGATGCTGCCGATGCAGCTTGAAGGCTGGAACGGACTCACTTTGGTTCTGCTGGTTGGCGGTCCGTGGTGGCCTAGGGGGGTGTGTCACAGCCTCAGAGTGCTTTAAATTGTACCGCCAAAAAAAAAGAAATTTTATCAAAAAAAAAAATTTCAATCTTCAATTGTGCAAAAAAAAAAACTAAACTTTCACTAAACTAAACTAAATGTTCACCAAAAAAAGATTTCGACGAAACCTCACAAAGACTTAACTCCACGTGATCACCGTCGCTCGACCGTTTTCTCGCGCAGCTTCTGTCTCACTAACCTTGACTTTTCCCTGACCTACACCACTCGGACAAAATCTGACTTTCGTTTGCCCTTCACGTTCTCGATTATTCTTTTACTTTTCTCTCCAATAATCCTCCGTTATTTTGGAGCTTTTGGGCCCGCGCCTTCTCTCGCTCTCTTATGAACACGGGGCTACCACTCGTTGACGCTGTGGGCAGCCCCAAGTATCGATAGCCTCGGCCCCGCTGCAACAACACCCCTGGATTCGGAGGGACATCCTGAAAGAAACCTGGGAGCAAGGGGTTTTCGGAGGATATCTTGCCCTATTTGCCGGTGCCCAACCTGGCCGAGCTGCCCATTTAAAGTCTTTCGTCGCGCCCAACGTGGGGCTTACCACGAATGGATTCAGGGTTTAAGGTCTTTGGCTTGGAAGACCTCTACGGATCTCCCCTGAAAGTCCTCCAAAAGATAGGCATTGTTCCCGACACTCCGGACCACCCTCGCCTTCAGGAACTTCTTCGCGAATTTGGCGTTAAAGCCCTTAGCAAAATTGCTCAACGCAAAATTCCACCTATAGACTTCCTGGCCCGGCTTCGCATAAAATGTGCGTGCCCGAGCCTCTCCGCGTTGATAACTGCGTTCGTAAGCCTTGTGTAGTTGTTGTTGGACTCGTTGTCGTATCAATTGGATTTTGTCGGCGGCACGCAAATGAACGATTTCATGTTCACACATGGATCTTAATTTTCGAGCCAGTTTATAGCTCGCTCCATTTAAGAACATGTGGTGGCCAAACACAGCGAAGAATGGCGTGACTCCGGTAGCCGTATGCACCGCATTACGGATGGCCACTTCTATCTCCGGAAGGTACAAATCCCAATCACGGTGGTCCTGCCCAAGGTACGCCCTTATGGATGTTAAAACCGTCCTGTTGACCCTTTCTGCCGCATTACTTTGCGGCGAATACACGGCCGTTCGCATATGCGAAATCCCGAAAGACTCAATCATATTAATAAAGGTGAGGGATACAAATTGAGTGAATGCTTTCTGGCGTTCCGAATTTGTAGAAAACCTCGACAACCAGGAAGTTTACTATATTCGTCGCCGTAGCCTCCCGCATGGCTTTGAAAAAGGTGAATTTTGAAAAATGGTCCACGACTATAAATATCCATGCGTGCCCTTGCTTGGATCGCGGATATTTCCCGAGAAAATCTATGTATAGCTTTTGGAAGGGTCGTTCCGTCACAACTTCGCTTCCAATTCCCACCTGCATACGGAAATTTGGTGCCTTACATTTTTTCTGGGTTTTTTTTTTTGTATGAAAACTTTTCTTTTTGTTTGGTTTTATTTTTGGGGATACATCATCAGGGCTTATGCGATCTTCAGGCGGGTGGTCTTCAGGCGTGTGATCTTCAGGCAACACTACAAAGGCGACGAGCTTCTGGCTCGGTTGTCGACGGAGCACCCACTTGACTGATGGACTCGAGTGACGGTGCGGAGCCGTTCACTGTTTACGTTGTCCTCCAGAATTCGATGACATGTATATTGTAATTATTCCCTTGGTTGGCGGCTGGAATCGCCTCTCATGGTAACGACAAATAACGCGCCGATTCACCCAAAAAAAAAATAATATTGTTTTTCACCAAAAAAAAAATTATATTTTTTTTTCATCAAAAAAGAAAATTTACATATTTCTGTTCATTTATTAATTAAAAAAAAAAAACTTTGGTTAAACACGATTTTCCACAGTCAGTTCTTAGTTCATTTATTAACTTTGAAAAAAAAATCTTGGGTTAGACACGAATTTCACCCACGTACTTTTTATTTTTCCTCATCAACTTCCACGAGGTGAGAGGAAAAAAGACACAAAAAAATTCGATGTCCGAGACGGTGGACCCAGGCCAAACCGATCGTATTCAACGACCGAATTCAAGTCAAAGTGGCTATTAGAATCATTGGTCAGCCAAGCATGTAAAGCGGCTCGACGTGGTAATATTTTATCCCCTAGGGGGCGTCGGCAAAAGCTCGGTTTGGCATTTGAAAACTATGGCCTAGTCTGAGACATGAAGGGCTATGGCAAGCAGGAGGCTGTAGTGTGTGCCAGGCCGTTCGAGCATGATGAAGGCGATGTCGATCGGTTGCTAATTGCTGATTGGGCTCGCGGAAGTGGACCAACGTGTGGTGGTCTGGGTCACACTACTTACAAGTGTCGCTGCTGCACTTCTGACTTCCAAATTGCGGGGATGCTGTGGACGAGTAGCTATTCATGGAATAATGCTGGAATTTAACGATGATTTTCGTGGTGGAGCGGTACTCGCACAGTAGGGACCAGCAGGCAACTGAAGTTGTCTGCAAAGCCTTTTTTTATTTGTTCACACATAAGTATATTACAAAAACAATTAAATATTTTTTTTTATTTGTTAAAAACAATTTTTAGTGCGACATGAACCACTGCTGCATATTGGCATGCAGCTCAGCAACAGCTGATTGCAGTCAAAAGTCTGGCAACACTGTTGCTGCTGATTGATGCTTATAATATTTTTTTTTATGCAATGCTAACATATTTCCAATCTGTAGGAAAGAAAAATAGTTAAATGGGTCGCCGCCGTGCAGGAGTCACAAGGCAGGAAGCATGTAAGTATGTGCGTCTATATGGCAGAATAACAGGATGTACGTATTGTCATTTTGCTTTGTTCCCTTCAGAGCTGGTCCACACGAGGGCCACGCAAATTGTAGTGCCAGTCCGATCCAGATCCATAAGCAGCAGCGCTGTGCATAGTAGAAGCGAAGTGAAAGTTGCTTCAGTCGTCGAGTGCGGGTCTAATGACACAGCAAAAACGGCTGCAGTCGCGTGAGAATGGAGCAGCGATCAGTCGTGGATTAGCCAGCCACTGCAGCCGTCAATTAACAAGGGGATAAGTGCTGGAAGCCGTACGTAAGCGCATCAGACCAAGCCATGCATGGTGCAGGTGAGTGTGTGAGATACGCGTGTTGGAAAAACAAAATGGTTATAATAAACATTTTGATTTCAGCCTTTTTGACATTGCATCCAATGTTGCACAGGACAGAAGAGCTGTAGCTTAACGACCGCCACCAACCAGGTAAGGTGTGATCCTGGATAAGCTGTGCTGCCTCAAGAAGCCGCCGAACATTGAAAGCCCATAGTTCAGCCATGCAGCAAATAAACAGGATCTGAGTAGAAAATAAAACAGAAAGAATTATGTTTGTTCACATCGCCCATTCAGCAATCAGTTCTGTAGCCATGAGCGTTGGAGTCATCCTTCTTGGTTGTAGCATCAAGCTGTCCTATGGTACAGCTCCAGAGCTGCGAGATGTCACTCTCCCATTCCACATGGGGCAAGGGAGAAGATGGATGATCCAGTAAGGCAGCAGATCCAAGTCTGCAGTACTCATCAAAACGGTGTTGTTCAGCTAATAGCGATTCATCAATGTGTTACGCGTCGGTTTGTCCGCATGGGGCAGCTCCGGCCAGCCAGTGCTCAGTTAGGGTGGGTCTGCCCCTGCCCGCCGACCACACAATAAACGAAACTACACGGAATCTACACATCACTAAAAACAGCTGTTCCAACGGACAGTGGCAATTCAAAACACAAAAAAAAACACGAAAAAAAAAAACGACTTTACTCCCGGCTTCTAACGGCGGCTTTGCTGTTCCTGCCGTAGCGCTCCCGCCCTTCGTGTGGGGTGTAATTATATTATTGGGGCCCCACCCTTGTATTTTGTATGATCACATTTCTTCCTAACCTACTTTGGGTCCCCCTCCCTCAATTTATAACTCTTAACTTTCCATTTTTACAAAACCTTATTTAAATTTTTTTGAACTTAATGTTAATATTTAACGTGCTTTACTTCTATTTAAAACTATAACTTAATTTTCTAACAAATCGTGGAACATTATATCTATTAAACTTAACCACCACCAAAAAAATAATTTTTATTACATGATACAAAAATATATAAATCAAATAAAGATAAAAAAAAGAGAAAAAAAAGTGAGTGTTCGGATTTTAAATATTTAATTTTACATCCTAAGCAAATTTAACGAAAGCGAAAAAAAAGAACAAATAATGAGAAAAAAAAGGAAGTTAATTAAATAAAAAGAAAAAAAAGGAAAAATAAATAATTTAGTTAATTAATCAAAAAAAAAATGATGAAAAATGACATAAAAAAATTTTAATAATGCAAAAAAAACGAAAAAGGAATAAAAAAAAAGCGCAAATTTAACACCCAACTGGGGCGTTACGCTGATGCTGCCGATGCAGCTTGAAGGCTGGAACGGACTCACTTTGGTTCTGCTGGTTGGCGGTCCGTGGTGGCCTAGGGGGGTGTGTCACAGCCTCAGAGTGCTTTAAATTGTACCGCCAAAAAAAAAGAAATTTTATCAAAAAAAAAAATTTCAATCTTCAATTGTGCAAAAAAAAAAAACTAAACTTTCACTAAACTAAACTAAATGTTCACCAAAAAAAGATTTCGACGAAACCTCACAAAGACTTAACTCCACGTGATCACCGTCGCTCGACCGTTTTCTCGCGCAGCTTCTGTCTCACTAACCTTGACTTTTCCCTGACCTACACCACTCGGACAAAAATCTGACTTTCGTTTGCCCTTCACGTTCTCGATTATTCTTTTACTTTTCTCTCCAATAATCCTCCGTTATTTTGGAGCTTTTGGGCCCGCGCCTTCTCTCGCTCTCTTATGAACACGGGGCTACCACTCGTTGACGCTGTGGGCAGCCCCAAGTATCGATAGCCTCGGCCCCGCTGCAACAACACCCCTGGATTCGGAGGGACATCCTGAAAGAAACCTGGGAGCAAGGGGTTTTCGGAGGATATCTTGCCCTATTTGCCGGTGCCCAACCTGGCCGAGCTGCCCATTTAAAGTCTTTCGTCGCGCCCAACGTGGGGCTTACCACGAATGGATTCAGGGTTTAAGGTCTTTGGCTTGGAAGACCTCTACGGATCTCCCCTGAAAGTCCTCCAAAAGATAGGCATTGTTCCCGACACTCCGGACCACCCTCGCCTTCAGGAACTTCTTCGCGAATTTGGCGTTAAAGCCCTTAGCAAAATTGCTCAACGCAAAATTCCACCTATAGACTTCCTGGCCCGGCTTCGCATAAAATGTGCGTGCCCGAGCCTCTCCGCGTTGATAACTGCGTTCGTAAGCCTTGTGTAGTTGTTGTTGGACTCGTTGTCGTATCAATTGGATTTTGTCGGCGGCACGCAAATGAACGATTTCATGTTCACACATGGATCTTAATTTTCGAGCCAGTTTATAGCTCGCTCCATTTAAGAACATGTGGTGGCCAAACACAGCGAAGAATGGCGTGACTCCGGTAGCCGTATGCACCGCATTACGGATGGCCACTTCTATCTCCGGAAGGTACAAATCCCAATCACGGTGGTCCTGCCCAAGGTACGCCCTTATGGATGTTAAAACCGTCCTGTTGACCCTTTCTGCCGCATTACTTTGCGGCGAATACACGGCCGTTCGCATATGCGAAATCCCGAAAGACTCAATCATATTAATAAAGGTGAGGGATACAAATTGAGTGAATGCTTTCTGGCGTTCCGAATTTGTAGAAAACCTCGACAACCAGGAAGTTTACTATATTCGTCGCCGTAGCCTCCCGCATGGCTTTGAAAAAGGTGAATTTTGAAAAATGGTCCACGACTATAAATATCCATGCGTGCCCTTGCTTGGATCGCGGATATTTCCCGAGAAAATCTATGTATAGCTTTTGGAAGGGTCGTTCCGTCACAACTTCGCTTCCAATTCCCACCTGCATACGGAAATTTGGTGCCTTACATTTTTTCTGGGTTTTTTTTTTTGTATGAAAACTTTTCTTTTTGTTTGGTTTTATTTTTGGGGATACATCATCAGGGCTTATGCGATCTTCAGGCGGGTGGTCTTCAGGCGTGTGATCTTCAGGCAACACTACAAAGGCGACGAGCTTCTGGCTCGGTTGTCGACGGAGCACCCACTTGACTGATGGACTCGAGTGACGGTGCGGAGCCGTTCACTGTTTACGTTGTCCTCCAGAATTCGATGACATGTATATTGTAATTATTCCCTTGGTTGGCGGCTGGAATCGCCTCTCATGGTAACGACAAATAACGCGCCGATTCACCCAAAAAAAAAATAATATTGTTTTTCACCAAAAAAAAAATTATATTTTTTTTTCATCAAAAAAGAAAATTTACATATTTCTGTTCATTTATTAATTAAAAAAAAAAAACTTTGGTTAAACACGATTTTCCACAGTCAGTTCTTAGTTCATTTATTAACTTTGAAAAAAAATCTTGGGTTAGACACGAATTTCACCCACGTACTTTTTATTTTTCCTCATCAACTTCCACGAGGTGAGAGGAAAAAAGACACAAAAAAATTCGATGTCCGAGACGGTGGACCCAGGCCAAACCGATCGTATTCAACGACCGAATTCAAGTCAAAGTGGCTATTAGAATCATTGGTCAGCCAAGCATGTAAAGCGGCTCGACGTGGTAATATTTTATCCCCTAGGGGGCGTCGGCAAAAGCTCGGTTTGGCATTTGAAAACTATGGCCTAGTCTGAGACATGAAGGGCTATGGCAAGCAGGAGGCTGTAGTGTGTGCCAGGCCGTTCGAGCATGATGAAGGCGATGTCGATCGGTTGCTAATTGCTGATTGGGCTCGCGGAAGTGGACCAACGTGTGGTGGTCTGGGTCACACTACTTACAAGTGTCGCTGCTGCACTTCTGACTTCCAAATTGCGGGGATGCTGTGGACGAGTAGCTATTCATGGAATAATGCTGGAATTTAACGATGATTTTCGTGGTGGAGCGGTACTCGCACAGTAGGGACCAGCAGGCAACTGAAGTTGTCTGCAAAGCCTTTTTTTATTTGTTCACACATAAGTATATTACAAAAACAATTAAATATTTTTTTTTATTTGTTAAAAACAATTTTTAGTGCGACATGAACCACTGCTGCATATTGGCATGCAGCTCAGCAACAGCTGATTGCAGTCAAAAGTCTGGCAACACTGTTGCTGCTGATTGATGCTTATAATATTTTTTTTTATGCAATGCTAACATATTTCCAATCTGTAGGAAAGAAAAATAGTTAAATGGGTCGCCGCCGTGCAGGAGTCACAAGGCAGGAAGCATGTAAGTATGTGCGTCTATATGGCAGAATAACAGGATGTACGTATTGTCATTTTGCTTTGTTCCCTTCAGAGCTGGTCCACACGAGGGCCACGCAAATTGTAGTGCCAGTCCGATCCAGATCCATAAGCAGCAGCGCTGTGCATAGTAGAAGCGAAGTGAAAGTTGCTTCAGTCGTCGAGTGCGGGTCTAATGACACAGCAAAAACGGCTGCAGTCGCGTGAGAATGGAGCAGCGATCAGTCGTGGATTAGCCAGCCACTGCAGCCGTCAATTAACAAGGGGATAAGTGCTGGAAGCCGTACGTAAGCGCATCAGACCAAGCCATGCATGGTGCAGGTGAGTGTGTGAGATACGCGTGTTGGAAAAACAAAATGGTTATAATAAACATTTTGATTTCAGCCTTTTTGACATTGCATCCAATGTTGCACAGGACAGAAGAGCTGTAGCTTAACGACCGCCACCAACCAGGTAAGGTGTGATCCTGGATAAGCTGTGCTGCCTCAAGAAGCCGCCGAACATTGAAAGCCCATAGTTCAGCCATGCAGCAAATAAACAGGATCTGAGTAGAAAATAAAACAGAAAGAATTATGTTTGTTCACATCGCCCATTCAGCAATCAGTTCTGTAGCCATGAGCGTTGGAGTCATCCTTCTTGGTTGTAGCATCAAGCTGTCCTATGGTACAGCTCCAGAGCTGCGAGATGTCACTCTCCCATTCCACATGGGGCAAGGGAGAAGATGGATGATCCAGTAAGGCAGCAGATCCAAGTCTGCAGTACTCATCAAAACGGTGTTGTTCAGCTAATAGCGATTCATCAATGTGTTACGCGTCGGTTTGTCCGCATGGGGCAGCTCCGGCCAGCCAGTGCTCAGTTAGGGTGGGTCTGCCCCTGCCCGCCGACCACACAATAAACGAAACTACACGGAATCTACACATCACTAAAAACAGCTGTTCCAACGGACAGTGGCAATTCAAAACACAAAAAAAAACACGAAAAAAAAAACGACTTTACTCCCGGCTTCTAACGGCGGCTTTGCTGTTCCTGCCGTAGCGCTCCCGCCCTTCGTGTGGGGTGTAATTATATTATTGGGGCCCCACCCTTGTATTTTGTATGATCACATTTCTTCCTAACCTACTTTGGGTCCCCCTCCCTCAATTTATAACTCTTAACTTTCCATTTTTACAAAACCTTATTTAAATTTTTTTGAACTTAATGTTAATATTTAACGTGCTTTACTTCTATTTAAAACTATAACTTAATTTTCTAACAAATCGTGGAACATTATATCTATTAAACTTAACCACCAAAAAAATAATTTTTATTACATGATACAAAAATATATAAATCAAATAAAGATAAAAAAAAGAGAAAAAAAAGTGAGTGTCCGGATTTTAAATATTTAATTTTACATCCTAAGCAAATTTAACGAAAGCGAAAAAAGAATAAATAATGAGAAAAAAAGGAAGTTAATTAAATAAAAAGAAAAAAAGGAAAAATAAATAATTTAGTTAATTAACCAAAAAAAAAATGATGAAAAATGACATAAAAAAATTTTAATAATGCAAAAAAAAACGAAAAAGGAATAAAAAAAGCGCAAATTTAACACCCAACTGGGGCGTTACGCTGATGCTGCCGATGCAGCTTGAAGGCTGGAACGGACTCACTTTGGTTCTGCTGGTTGGCGGTCCGTAGTGGCCTAGGGGGGTGTGTCACAGCCTCAGAGTGCTTTAAATTGTACCGCCAAAAAAAAAGAAATTTTATCAAAAAAAAAATTTCAATCTTCAATTGTGCAAAAAAAAAAACTAAACTTTCACTAAACTAAACTAAATGTTCACCAAAAAAAAATTTCGACGAAACCTCACAAAGACTTAACTCCACGTGATCACCGTCGCTCGACCGTTTTCTCGCGCAGCTTCTGTCTCACTAACCTTGACTTTTCCCTGACCTACACCACTCGGACAAAATCTGACTTTCGTTTGCCCTTCACGTTCTCGATCATTCTTTTACTTTTCTCTCCAATAATCCTCCGTTATTTTGGAGCTTTTGGGCCCGCGCCTTCTCTCGCTCTCTTTTGAACACGGGGCTACTACTCGTTGACGCTGTGGGCAGCCCCAACTTTCGATAGCCTCGGCCCCGCTGCAACAACTTTAACCAATCTTATTAGGCCACGTATCCTGGGCCCATAACCTGTTGGAGCTAAGTTTCCCCCGCGTCAGGGAATGCTTGGATAAGATAATAAAACCCAAGTATCACCGTCGTTGTGTACTCAAGCAAAATTTATTCGGGACTAACTTCATTCTGTTGCTTAACTTAATTGGTACGCATTGGTACGTATGGATGCGTGACTAGCCAAGCAATGGCAAAAGGCATTTTGATATTAATAAATTGGATTGCGCTGTCAGCTATCAGCCGTTGCAACACAGCAAAATAATACTACAAGATAATTTATTATCTTTATTTTAATTGTATCAGACTTGAAGCAACGCTTCGCCTTTGCATACACGAAAGTGGCGCTGCTGCGACAGGAGTGCTCGGATTACTCGTGGGAAAGACAATTTGGGCAGTAGTTGCTAGCCAAGACTGCGTGATTTCTTCAACAGACTCGGCATCGAAAGGAATTCATTCATCGGTGATTTGTGATTTTTAGACTGTTTGCACAACTGACTTGAGATACGACGACTGTCTATAAAATGGGCATCACGCGAATATAAGGAGCACACTTGGAGGGCAGATAACCGACGTCCAACATACGTCATTTGATAGCATTGCAAGCAGCAACAGCGATTCGGGACGACTTTGAATCAGCTGGCAGCGACGTTATATATGGATCACAAATACTTGGATACCGATGGCAGTGATAATGATGATGATGATAACGACGATGATGACGATGATGATTGTTTTGAGGAGGCGCTTTTTTGCGGTCACCAATGTTCGAACTGGGTTATTTTGTTTTGTGATTTATTTTAATTTCTTGTATTTAGATGGTGTATGCGTTTATTCAATTTTCTTAACAGTATTTCTGTTTGTTTTGTGTTTGACAAATTATATGTTTAACATATTTAATTTATCGTATGTTGTGCGTATCTCTTTTGCCAATGCACAACCGACGAGTGGTAAAACGAGAGTGAATTAGATGAAGTTGACAAAAGAGGGCAAAGACAAAGATTAGGGATGGGCAAGCCAATGACGTTACAAAGCTACGTTTAATTTTTAATCGATGTTGTACTTAATTAGTTGTTGGCTGCTGCTGCCTCTGACAATGATAATGAGCAAGAGAAGCAGCAAGAAAATGCAGTGAATGGATCCGATGAGAACAACATTGAAACTATTGGCGAGACTTGAGTTGAGCTGCGCTTTTAACGATCTGTTTGTGTCAGACGTGACGATGAGCTGATCACCTATCCCACGCCCTTCGAGTTCTTCAATAAGCTGCGCTGCGCCAATGTGGCCAAGAGGCAGGACCAGGTCACGCCCACCTTCCAGGTATTGTCTTATAATGCTTACCAAAAGAAATAAACTGTTGGCGGCAGCAGCAAAAAACCTTGAATGAATTTGGAGCCCTGCGTGGCCTAATATAAATAGCTTATTGTTAGTCTTAAGTTCAGTTTTGCCCTGTAGCAGCCGGCAATAGCAGCGCTCTCATGGTACAGCGCTCTCATGATACAGCGCTCTCTCTCACGTTAAATTGCCTACGCTGATTGGCCGGTTGCTGCAGCTAATCAGTTGTTGTGGCCACACAAGTTCTAGTCCCGCGATTGGGCACCAACAAAAATTCTGTAGCCATTGTAGTAGTATAGTAGTGGAATGTCATTCAGTGGTTAGAAGGGAACATAGTAATGGTAGTAGTATTACTAATAGTATCGGCAGTTGTTTGCATTCGATCACATTTTCGAAAAATAATCCAAAAATGCGAACGGACTTTTGCAAGGCTTGCCGAAATTCTAAACTCGCCGGAAATATTCAACCGTTCGGGACCCGTCAACGAACTACCTCGGTTCGGGAATGTGGGCGGAGTTTTTGTTAACCTATCTTGGCACACTACGTGAATTTTATTTATAGAGTCCCTAAAAGTCCTGTTGGTAAATCCTTAAATGAATTGACCATTCCGGTCAATCCGAATTCAACACGACAAAAAAAAAATAATCTCAACAAAGCTCAACAAAAAAACTAGAATGGGATAAAGAAAGACAAAAGAGGGGGAGGGAACCAAGGATACGTCGGTAGTCACGATTTTCATTCCATTCGATACACACCTTCTGCACCCGACCCGACCATGACCTGCAAGGGTAATTGTGATTGCAGATCCCCTTGTGCAAAACAACTCAACTCATTTTTTTACGATCCCATGACTAGGAAGATGAAGAAATACCTTATGGTTTCATTTTGTCACTTCATAACGTTATAGTCTTTAATAAAAAAAACGTAAAATATCAAAAAAAAAAAACTAAACCTAAAGTTTGTAAATTTTAACATTAATGTTTCACATGGCTTCTTAATACTAAATATGAAATATAGATTGTTGTTATTTTTCTTTATCTATCTATCTTATTATTGATTTGGGGAGAGTAATCTGCAGGCTTAGGTTTATACTAGTTGAGTATATATATTAAATTTTTTTTTTTTTTTTTTAATTGGTTACATTTACTTAATTTTAAGTTATTTTATTTTATTTCATTGTTTTATATTTTTTTTTTTTTAGTAAATATTTTTAAGTGATTGCATTATGGATTTATTTGACAATTTTTCTTTTTCTTTAGTATACTTTACGTACTAATATTAAAAAACATTGTTGATTAAAATAATTAATCTTATTGGTTTATTTTTTTCATGTTTATATATATATTTTCTTCAGTGTAGTTTGTTTACAACAAAAAAAATTGTTTATTAAACTAATAAATTGTTTTGTTTTGTTTTAATTTTTTTGTATGGTTATATATGTATATGTATTTTTTTCTCAGTGTAGTTTGCGGAAACTAATTCATTCTTCATAGTTATTTAGCGTTATTATTTCTCTTTTTCTTTTCCAAGCACATGTTTTTCAAAACCAATTCAGAAACACTGCTGAGAACAAAGTTTTATTTATATGTACAAAGTAATACGTGTCTATATGTAGAAAATTATTGATATCAGTAGGGATAATTTAGGTTCATTAAAAATTTCCGTTTACCATTATGACAATATGTATTACGTGAAATGTTTTTAAAAAAAAAAACAAAAAGACAAAAGCTCTGAGCACAAAAAGAGCAGCATTAAAAATGAAATGGTAACAGTTAAACGGACCACACAATCTCAGTATTAAAGAGAAGAGAGTGCGAGAGCTTTCGAGCTGAAATATGATCCGCTCACGCGGACGCGGCTCGCTCTCACTTTTTCTCTCTCTCACTCCCTCCTTTATTTCCTTTTAGTTGTTCGTCCGCGTGCAAAAGCCTGCGCTGGCCTTTGCCGTGGGACCAACAACACAAACACTCACCCTAATTAATCCACGATGAAGGCCTCCTCGTAGACAGCGTTGTTGTTGTTAGATGGTTGTGTTTTTCTTTTTTCTTTAAATTTACTTAATACTGGAATCAGAGGAGCGTTTATTGTTTATTAATGTGCTATTTAAATGGAATTTTATATTGAACTGTAATGTAAGATTACGAGTACATATAGTTACATATCACTTCGTGAACTTTGTCCACGGGTTTTTACTCACTTAACTACTGTTTCTTATTTTGATTTTGATATAATTCTGCGCTTATAACTGTTATATGTTTTTCTTTTTTTCCACCACACTGTCTGTGTTATTTGATTATAGGATAATTTAACATGTATATAACTGGTTTCATATGTATATTTATATAGATACATAGATCTATTTTATTTTTTATGTATTTTACATATATATATTAATTAATTTTTATTTTTTATTTGTGATTTTTGACTTGTTCCACAATATTTTAAATTTCACAATTTCACCGGCAGGAATCTGACGCGTCTTATTGCTCTGGGATCTCGAACAGAAAAGGCGGAAACCAGAGCTAAGAAGCAGAAAATTGCCAAAATTACAGCCACACATTCGCGTTCCGTAACACTGTAATTCCGTTGGGCTCTCGACAATTTCTTCGACATAAAGGATTTCGGTAGTTTTTTTTTTTTTCCAAGTTGCACAAGTACAGCACCAATGCCGTAGTCGCTTGCATCACAACGCAAATAAAATTTTTGCTCAAAATTTGGATTCTGTAAAACTGGAGTGGACGTCAGTAATTTTTTTAACCGTTCCATTGCGGACTGAGCTTCGACTGTCCAGTTAAACGATTTTTTTTGTGGACAGCACTTCCGTAATAGCGAATGTTTCTTCAGCAAAATTGGGAATAAGCTTCCTGTACCAACCGAATGCTCCTAAGAATCCTCGGACTTGTTTTATATTTTTGGGAGTTGGCCAGTTAAGAATGCAGAAAATTTTTGATGGGTCTGTAGATACTCCACCATATCCGATTACAAATCCTAGATAGTTGATTTTTGTTACACAAAACTGGCTCTTACCCAGGTTTAATGTAAGATTAGCCTTTCTTAACTGTTCTGCTAATCTTACCAATACTGAAAGATGTTCCGAGAAGGTTTCCGACACGATACAGAAGTCATCAATGTAACCAAACACACAGTAGCGCAGCTCAGGAGGGATGAGATCATCCATCGGGCGACACATTGTGGATGAAGCATTACATAGCCCAAAAGGCATTACTGTAAATTGATACAGTGGTCTTCCTGGGACTGTAAAGGCAGTTAGAGGCTTGGAATCCTCTGACAGTTGAATTTGCCAATAGGCATCTTTCAAATCTAATTGGGTGATGAGGTTAGCTTTTGGTAGTCTAGCAAAAATGCCGTCGATGTTTTGCAAGGGATATGCATCCTTTTTCGTAACATCATTCACTTTTCTAGTATCTAAACACAAGCGAACTTTATTGGGCTTAACTACCAATCGTATTGGCGAGCTCCAAAGACTTTTGGAAGGCTCAATCACTTCTAACTCTATCATACGATCTATCTCTGCGTACATAAGCTTCTCCACCGCAGGACTAACAGGATAATATCGTTGTTTAATTGGCTTCGCATCCCCTACTTCAATATTATGTTTAATTAAAGAAGTGCGTCCTAGGCCTTGTTTTTTATAATTGGGAAATAATTCCACAACCGTCTCTAATTGTAACAATTCACGATCGGACAACGGGTATTTCAGATTTTCGATATTTTCATTGACTAGAGACGGACCAGTTACAGAGGAAATTACTCATGGGGCTAGATTGAAAATTCGCCAAAAGTCAATTCCTAATATTAAATTATGCACGATAGAAGGTTTAATGTATGTTCTTTACTTGCCCTTTATAGACCATACGCACCACTAATGTTCCAAGCACTTGATGACTTTTGCCATCTGCTGTTTTTACGTTCGAAGTTACTGGTTTGTACTGGCTATAGTTAGCTAATTCGGAACCTATACAACTGATATTTGCTCCGGTATCTAGCAATCCTAACTCTTCAAATTCTAAGAAAGATACCTTTGCGTAACTACGCATATCGTTGTTATTCTGAAAAACTGTAGCGATCAACAATCTTCGCTTCTTTTTAAGCATCCCTATATGCTTTCTTCGGCGACAAGTATTTCTGCTGCATGCAGTTGAATCGCTTAAAAATATCCTTTTCCTAATCTCTAAAAATGTACTTAACCTTTCATGACAGGGCTTAAATCGAATTCTATTGTCTATGGAGATACTACCAGGTTCCGATACAGATACATCGCGAACTTGTAGTTCATCACTTATTTTGGAGGCATCCTGTTGCTGGCGGCTGCTCCCTTCTTTCGGTTTTCCGAAAGCCGTTGGCATGTCTGACATTGTGGCTTGTAAACATTAGGGGTACAACAACCGCAACAAAACACACGTCTATCCGCAAGACAATCCTCCCATCTGTGGCCTTGGGTCTCACAATTCCAACAGACAATTTTCGAGCTAACTTTGTCTAATGCGGCAACTTCCTCGTTATCTTCAGGCTCAGTATCATGTGCTTTTTCCGGTTCTTCCAAGGAATACGCACGATAACCAGCTGACTCACGGGGTTTCATTGGGGCTGGTTTCGACCGAGTTCTCGAAGAAAATTTTCTCTCTTTTGCACAAGTCTTCGCAAGTGAGCTATAGAATAAATTTCCTCAAACAGTAATCTACCTTTAATTTCAGGCAACAAATTATTCTGCACGATTTCAATTAATTTTGTTTCCACTATACGCGAAGGTAATCTATCCATTAATTGGCAAATGCTTTCATAAAAACTTTCAAAATGTTCACCTGATTTCTGATTTTTTAACTCTTATTACTTAACCACTGTTTCTTATTTTGATTTTGATATAATTCTGCGCTTCCAGCGGCAGAGCTTTATAACTGTTATATGTTTTTCTTTTTTCCACCACACTGTCTGTATTATGTGATTATAGGTTTATTTATCATGTATATAACTAGTTTCATGTGTTAATTTATATAGATAGATCTATTTTATTTTTATTTTTTATGTATTTTACATATATATATTAATTTTTATTTTTTATTTGTGATTTTTGACTTGTTCCACAATATTTTAAATTTCACAATTTCACCGACAGGAATCTGACGCGTCTTATTGCTCTGGGACCTCGAACAGAAAAGGCGGAAACCAGAGCTAAGAAGCAGAAGCTTCTCGCCCGCACCGCTGTTAACAGCTGCTAACAACAGATCATGGTTGCATTCGCTTTTATCACAGCTGACCTTGGCGAGCGAGTACGAACATTCAAATGTAATTATAAATTTGTCATTCAATGGACTATGGGGCCATTACATTGTTTAGCATAACTCTAGTTGATCGATCGTGTTTATGAGTTACTCTCGTTGTTGAGAAGGCTTAGCAATTGGCTCCAAGCCTTCATGTATGTAAACAAATTGTTGAATAAAAGGCTCAATACAAATTGGAAATAAACATTAAACGTTTCGGAATTAAAATTGTGTTATTAATTGAAATAAATCTATCAAAAAGCTGACGGGGCAAACATAAACGTTCATTCAGTTTTAACCGATACATTTTCTTATACTTTTTGTTTTTTTAAATCAATAACATTATGAAATTTTTAAATGTGTAGGGTCTAGAAAGCCCGCATAAAACTACAGATTTACAGATATATATATATATATATATATATTAGCCAATTGTCTTTTTTATTACGTTGAGTTTAATGTGTCACAAATTGAATTAAGGGACTGTAGAGTCTTATTCAAAAGAACCATTGGAAGCTTTCTGCTTTTCTTTTTTGGTTTCATCCATTTACATAGTACATATTTCCAGTTTGAAAACTAACAATAATGATTCAATTGACCAAATACTGTTGGCAGTCTACATTTCTTAATTAAATAATAAAAAATAAAAAAAGACGAGTGAGCTCGACTGAGATTTATCCTGTAGCTAATGTTAAAGTTTGTGTCTTTCTTCCTTACAAATATATTTATATGATTTGGGTGATTTGGGTGGGAAATGGTTGAAAATATATAAATATACATAAATGATACATATTACAGCTTACATCAAATAATAATGATAGTTGAAAATGTAGGGGGGCTTCTTTTTCCTTTTGAATGGGCTTCCTTCAATAAAAGCCAGCGGGGTGTTTTTATATCACTCGATTTATTACACTATATATGAATTTGCTCAACTTAACGTGTTGGCTGTATTACAGAGAGTTTTTGTACTACTAACATGTTAACATTTTGTTATAGATAACAGCGCGGAGTGCGCTGTGTGGAGGCTGCTAACAGCGCTGAGTGCGCTGAGAGCAGATTGCATTGCCAAGAGAGAGGATGTGGATCGTAGGTTATGTTAAGCCAGCTGATGAAGCCCGGCTTATCGAATCTCACATAAACATTCTCCCCCCCTTGCAATGCGCAGCATTGGAAATGAAAATAAGAAATGGATGTTGCCCTAGGATCGGCAATTTCCGGTCAGCATCCAGCCAAACTCCGTGTTTTGAGCCAGAGGAAGGCCGCCCTGACACGGAAGCATGCCCGGCAGGATGATGTGAGGATACACATCGGCTCCCAGGATTAGCGATATCGTTGCTGGCGTGTGCCAACCCTCGTCAGCTAAGACAACATTGGAAAATGCGTTATGAAGTTCTTGGCTGACGGCTCGGAGTGGAGTTCGATGATGGAGTTGTGAATCGACCTCAAGCACAACTTCCCGATTCAGTCCTGTTGATTTTGATCGGAGCACAGCGGTACAAACGCGTTCGGACCCAATGCTGGTGACGGAAAGCCCAAGGGCCGTTGCCAATGAAGCATTTATGCGACTCATCGGGCAACATGCGTCGATGAGCGCTCTAGTCTCAAACGATTTTGTACCGGTGTGGATCAGCACAATAGCGGTCGGAAGGATTGTTACGCTTGTGTGCCGCATCAACGAGGCCAACGAAGTCGTAATGGGAGCCTTTGGAGAAGTGGGCGGTGAGCGGCTGTCCATCGGCGTGGGAGATCCACTGGGTGAGGAGGAGCGAGGGGCTGGCGAAGGGGTGTCCTCTACTTGACGCCGACGCCTTGGCACGTGATCGGCATCGCGCAGATGAAGCAGAGTGTGGTGTGGTCCGTCGCACACCCGACACGACGCATCACTGCGGCAGGTACCCTCGGAATGCTTATGGGCCAAGCAGTTCGGACAGTAATGGTTAATGAGCACTGCTCTTAACCGCTTCTCTGCGGACAGACGAAGAAAACGCTGGCACTTCCGCAGCGCGTGGACTCCTCGGCAGACTCGACACCTGAATGAGTTCGAGGTGGGGCGATTGGTCGTTGTAGTGCTTTTGCGGGAAGGCATTATGTTCCTTGGTAAAACGAAAGAAGAAAAAGGAAACTGTAAAGAAGGAAAGGAAAATAGCTTATTATTTGGGTTTCCTTTAATTAGGCGAAGTCTGTGGATTTGTGGCTGCGGTGCACATTGTTTGCCGACTATGTCACTTGGACATAAGGGAAGTCCTGGGGATAGTTTAGCGACTGAGCTTTGGAATTGAGAAACCTCCAGACTTGTGGCTGTTGGTACCGAGACGGGTTCGATGAGGGAAGCGCTTGGTAGAGTGGCTGACGCACAGATCTCTGTCGCTGTGATCGTCTGTGGCACAAAAAGAGAAGGTGGTGGAGCTGCCAGAAAGAGTGGGACTTCCTGTGCAGGAACTGCAAATGAGGCAGCTTCTGCTGCTTTTGCTTCTCCAAATGGATTAAAAATAGCAGGAGTTGCAGATGTGGGCGCAAAGGGCGCTTGATGACCAAAGGGTGTTGCTGTAGTTGAAGTTTCCTGCGCTGTCAGCGGACCTTTGTAGAGATGGGTGCCCTTCTGTGGTCGAAAAATTGCTTGTGACAATCCACCAACTGTGGGTGGAGGAATCGCTGCAGCTGGAGGTGGTCCAGTGGTGGAAGTGCCCTCAACAATCGCCGTTAGCTGAGCGAATGCCGACTGCGGGGAATGAGCGACTGTTGTGGGCGAAGGCGAGGCACAGCTGGACGCTGAATTCTCACCGTAGTAGTTGGAGGCAACTTTATTGACAGCCGCGGCGGCCGCTGCGGTAGACGAGACGGCCGCAACTGCAGCCTGATTTTGAAAACTGCTCAGCTGCTTGTCCAGTGTGGTGGGCAGCTGCAACCGTTGAGGATCTCGGTGCGTCGTGTTGACCGTCGTTGAGGTGTAATGCGCCGGCTTTGGCTGCATTACTGGACTGCAGCTGCCGATCGGGGATGGCGGCACGAAACTGTCGTAACTCGTAAAGTGTTCACGGCCGCCACTCGCCGCAGCCGTCTTGCAGCTGGCGAGACTTGCCGCCGTAATGGTGGCTAGGTGCGGATGTTGAAATTCCTCCGCTGTGCTACCAGTGCTACCGGCGGAACCGGGTACGATGCGATTGGGATCCATGTGGGGTGCATGAGATGTGTGCGTGCGGATAAAATTCGTTTCACATATAGAACCTGAGCCTCTTATAGGACTCGAAGGAAAATCCTCCGCCTCCCAAAATGTTGTGAGAAGATTCTCTAATAGAGGTTTCGGGTGACGGGAAATTCTTGATGTGAAAGCTGAAATCGATGTGGCAATGCCTTGTGTTATTGGACCTGTGAGAATCCAACCAAAGATTGATTCTTGTCCCAGCAGTGTCCCACAAATATTTGGAATGGAGCCGCCGAGTAGTATGGACGAGATGATATCGGCGCCTAATAGCACGTCAATCTGCGAGCTCCTCGAAAAAGTCGGGTCAGCCAACTGGATATTTGGCAGATCCTTCAAGGTGCTCTCAGGGATTGAGTACGATGGCAGGTTGCCTGCCAAATGTGGAAGGACAAAGGCCGAAATCTCAATTTGAATTCGAGGCCTTGTTGGAGAGCCTATGTGGAAGTGACATAACTTCTGAGGCTTGGCTGCGATGGCTTGATTTAAGCCATTGACTTGGGCTTGGACGGGTTGAAATGGAGGCTTGATCAGGTTGAACAACCTACTGGTGATGAAGGTTGCTTCCGAACCCGAATCAATCAATGCACGTGCCTTATATTTGATACCTGCATGCCAGACATTTATAAGGGCAGTGCCAAGCAAGACACCTTGTGTGTTTGCAGAGAAATATGATTGAACATTTCTCGGATTTTGTGGAGATGGTTGTGTTTCTTGAGGGTTACTCGGAGTAGTAACTGTTGCGGAGGCTGCTGAGGAAGAGGGGTCGCCACCATGAAGGAGTGTGTGGTGACGACCTTTGCACGTGAAGCAGCTGTGTGCGCTTGTGCAGTCTTTGAGGAGATGGCCTCTCGCAAAACAATTTAAACACAATTTTTGCTGCTTTATGTAAGCATCTCTGTCCTTGACAGACATCTGGAGGAATTGCGGACATAAGCGAATCGGATGATTCTCTTTCGAACATAGTCTGCACGATTGGGACTTGATCAAAATCTTGTTTTCAAAGGAGTTGACCTTGGAGAAACCCTCTTTGCGGGCAGGTCTTTGTGGTACTTGTGTGCTTGTGGATGGCTTCATGTCTTCGATCGCCTCTAGGGTGCGGTATCGCTCCAATAGAAATGAATTCAGCTCATCCCAAGTCGGAATTTCTGACTTGTTATGTAAGGATTGCTCCCATAACGATAGAGTCAGTTTTGGGAGCTTCGAGGAACACAGGAAGACCAGAAAACAGTCCCAATTGTCAGTTTTGACCTTCGCTAGTTCCAGCGCGGTCAGGCACCCTTGGATGGTGCTCTGGTGGTCCTTGATGGAGTTTCCAGTCTCATGGGATATGGATGGAAGGTTGAACAGCACTTTGAGTTGACTGTTCACAAGCAGTCTTCTATTTTCGAATCTCTCAGTCAGGTTTTGCCACGCTGACTGAAAGCCTTCATTCGTTAGCGGGGATTTGGCAACAATAGTGTTCGCCTCACCGCTGGTCTTAGCATTTGAATGGAATAGCTTTTCGACCTGGGATAGACTGGGATTGTCTATATATGCTGCTGTGAACAGATCTCTGAACGTGGGCCACCGGAGGTAATCTCCACTGAAAACTTCAGTGTCGATGGGAGGAAGCCTGCAACCTCTCATGATCGGAGGTGCTTGTGGAGCTGGCTGCGGTCTGCTTGCAGCCGCAGCTTGTGCGATTTGCTCACTGAGTTGAGCTGCACAGCGTTCGTAGACAGAATAGCAATGGAAATACTTATTCTGCCTGATCGCACTGTCTTCACTGCTTTCCCCTTGGATCGCAGTTTTGGAGCACAGCTCGTATTCCTTTTCGACCTTTTCCCATAGGGATCGGATTTGGTCTCGGCGGATCTCGAGTGTGTATACAGTTGCGGGAGTGGTGGATGGCATGTTGATCATAGCCTCATAATGGCTAAGTCTATCGGAAATGGCGATAAAATCGTTCAAAGCCATTTTGTTTGAATATATATATATATATATATATATTAGCCAATTGTCTTTTTTATTACGTTGAGTTTAATGTGTCACAAATTGATTTAAGGGACTGTAGAGTCATATTCAAAAGAACCATTGGAAGCTTTCTGCTTTTCTTTTTTGGTTTCATCCATTTACATAGTACATATTTCCAGTTTGAAAACTAATAATAATGATTCAATTGACCAAATACTGTTGGCAGTCTACATTTCTTAATTAAATAATAAAAAATAAAAAAAGACGAGTGAGCTCGACTGAGATTTATCCTGTAGCTAATGTTAAAGTTTGTGTCTTTCTTCCTTACAAATATATTTATATGATTTGGGTGATTTGGGTGGGAAATGGTTGAAAATATATAAATATACATAAATGATACATATTACAGCTTACATCAAATAATAATGATAGTAAAAAAAAGAAACAATTTAAACAAGAGGAAACGTTGCAGTACTGCTAAATAATTTCAATTTTCAACTCGACTCGGTTTCTTGGTTCCGATATATAACCTTTGAATAGTTTGATTAATGCTTAAAATATATAACAAAAACAAAAAGTTTGGCATAATAATTTTTATTCTGCACAGTTATTATTCTTATTTTAAACATACTGACAACGAATTTTCGAAAATAGGTTTCACATGAGTGTTTGATGTGACATGCTAAAAGCGGAATTGCCAATTACATGGATCTTTAAGATAGATACTGACTAGATAGGTAAACATATTCTATTGGTACGGACCACCTCCGTATACATACCACTAAGGCCTTTCCACATATGCATTGCGCCGCTTCGTAATGCGCTGGAGTATGGTAGGCGGAACCAATAACGGATTAGGAGCAGGAGCAGGAAAAGGATCTACAGCAGCAGGAGTAGGGGGGGCAGCACTAGTCAAACTTGAAGCAACCGTAACGGAGGCAAGATTTACAGCCGTCTCAGATGAATGAGGTGGGAAGAAGGAGCGCGCTCACATAATTGGGATATAGGGTCTTGCGTTGATTGGTAATCCTGACAATGTTGCCAACGCTTGAGGCCTGATTCGGTTGTGCAGCGCTGCGCCTCAGCAGCAGATGTGGAATTGGTGGCTGCTGAGATTTACGGACGAGCTCGTCATACACTTGGTGGATGGGGCTCTCGTCGTTGAAGTGCGTGTGGCACAGACTATTCTTGCTAATGATTAGACCATTTGGGAACTGATAGATCACGTGCATGAGGAACTTCCTGAGAGTTGCGTAGGGATGCGTCTGATTGAAGCGATCCACCTCCTCACGATGGTACGTATAGCAGTGCTGGATGTACTCATCGAAACTGGTCTGTTGAATGCGGCAGATGTTGCAGTATCGAAATTTCTTGTAATGATCCAGCATATGACGCAGCGTATCCAGCTCAACAGTCGAGGCGTACATGCAGAACGAGCAGTGATATGTGACCAGCTCCTTCAGCTTACGGAAACAGAAGTTCTCCAACGAGTTGCTGTGCTGCATCCGACCATGTTGGACCATCACAATATTTGTGGGTGTTATGATGCGACAAATTTTACACTGATAATACTCGTTACGGCATTGTGTCTCCGTGGTGCCCAGCTTGAGCAGATAATTCAGTTGCTTGTCTCTTAGATACTTTAGATCGTTGGGCAAGTGCCCCTCCGACTTGATATGATTGCTGAGAATCAACAAGTTGCTATATCGATAATTGCAGAATGCACACTCGTCCGGCCGACGAGGATCGCATGCCACCATTCCGCGCATGGAGTGCGCTTGGGGCAAGTGGTTCCGCAGCAGCGATTTCGCACTGCCCGCAAATGTCCGGCATTCCGGACAGCGGAACTTTGGCTGTACGCTAAAATAGAACGGCAGATCCTCATGCTTCTTCGCCCAGTGCTGGTTGCGCAGCTTGACAACATCGCGACTTGTCACAGTGCAATGAGAACAGGCAAATTCAAAATCGTCCTGCAAGTAAAAATAAGTAATACAAAAATAGTCAGATAATTGTCGGAACAGTTTGACATCCACTTCATCTTGGTCCCTGGTCACAGGACGATGCGCATAAATTGGCCAGGCAGGGAAGGCACTGATATATATATATATTGATATATATCTTTCTCGCTCTCTCTCTCTCGCTGTCTCTCGCTCTCTCTCTCTCGCTTGCTTTCTCTCTCGCTCGCTTTCTCTCTCGCTTGCTTTCTGTCTCGCTCGCTATCTCTCTCTATCCCTCTCTCTCTCGCTCCAGATCTCTTTCTATCTCTCTCTCTCTCGCTCCAGATCTCGATCTCTCTCTCTCTCTCTCTCTTTCTCCCTCGGTATATTGGAATGATTTGATCACAGTAGATTGCATCGCATTGGTTAGAAAACGATGTAGTATTCTAGGGAAAGACGAAGATTCTTGAATTAGCTACTTACATAATCTTTAGTCTCTTCATCCGACGATGACAGTTCGATCACATCGTTGTCAAGCAGCGGTGGAGTGGTGTTACGGCTGCTGCTGCTGCTGATTGTTGTTGTGGTGCTAATGGGCATTGATTCCACAATTGGATGGGCCTTCGTCCAGCAATCGCTGTCGAGCAGCTCGTTGAGCACACGCTGAAACTGATGCACGGCAAGTCCCGTTCGCCCCTTGTGCTTGTTCCGTAAATGCTCGACGATATTGCGCTCCTCGGAAACTCCAAATGGGCAGTGGGGGCAGTTGAACTGGAATATGTTATTGTGGCTGAAAAAACAATGGGTGCGCATCCCCTTCTGTAAAAGTTCGGGCTGGCCGCACGTGTTGCAGTAAAAGCCGAGCGTTTGTGTCTTTCTCGATTGGATGTCAGTGTAGTTCATGATTGGCAGTATCCGCTGATTGCAATGGTTGCGTTGCATATGGATTATCACGTTCGTTACCAAACCGTCATCCATGTCACAGAATGCACAACTGTACTGCTCCTTGCGTCCGTGCACACTCTTCACATGCCGCACAGCGTCCGCATGGCTGGCCAGCAATTTGTTGCACAAATTGCACAGCCACTCCAACTTTTCGTTGCGCAACGCTGCACCCACAAGAACAAAACAAAAATCCAATTTTAATTCATGAATTTAGCGAATGTCAATGATTTTTCCAAATATGTCCACTACCCAATCAATATCGAATATCGAATCTCGATTCTCAACCAATTTCCGACACATAACATTTGCCACGATATTTTGTGGAATTGTGTTAGAAATTTAAAAACTCGAAATTTCATTTGTCCCGAGGTTTCCACTTCTAAACTACTCAAAATAAAAAAGAAAATATAGATTCATTAATTCGGGATACTCACATGACTTGAGCCAACGCGACTCGGTGCGGAGGGAAGAATCATCGTTGCGCTTCACTATGACAATGTCGACATTAAGTTCCGAATGCCTTTCTTGAATGTGCCGTTCGATGTAGAAGCGCTTGGGATGAAACGTGGCACACACGCCGCACTGATAGATGTGTCGCTTGTGGTATGACAGATGCTCGAGCACTTTGTCGACCGTAAAGATATTCTCCTCGATGGAGCAGTGCAAGCATCTAAAGATTTGATCATACACATGCATCTGGATGAGGTGCAGACGCATCGCCATCTCAGTGTCCAAATGGGTATGGCAATCGGCGACGCCGCACATGTAGCGCCTATCCTTGGGCACATAAGGCCATATGCAAGAGCGTGGCACATGTGCGCCCGGCTCTGACCACATTTGTGGTGCTTCAGTCGCATCTGCTGTCGGCGTGTCATCTGTCTGGTCAGCTTGCTCTACATGGGATACCACCACATGCTGCTGCTGCGTCTGCTGACCTTGCGGCTGCTGCTGCTGCTGCGGATGCTGCTGCTGCGGATGCTGCTGCTGCGGATGCTGCTGCTGTGGATGCTGCTGCAATGCTGGTGCTGCTGTTGCGCTCTCATGGCTAGGAGTATGGGGCTCAATGGGTATGTTGATCTGTGCCGTCTCAACCCCATTCGAATTGCTCGTTAAACTTTGGGTGAGCACAAAGGCCCCGTTGCCAACAAGGACGGGTTGCGGCTGCGGCGCACCAGCAGACAGGCTAAACACCTGATTGATGGCCAGACCGAGCTCGGAAGGATAATTGATAATCGTGCCACTGCCCACCGGCCAGTAGACGTGCCGTCTACGAGTAGCAACATTCTCAATGATGATTTGGCCGGACGTTGAAGTTGCGCTGAACTTGTCAACTACGAGAGACATCGGCGCTACGGAGCCCGGATCGGGCAGCAGCGGCTCCAATTCGTCCGGCGGCATGCACAACCCATCGACATTTACAGCATAACCACCTTCTGCTTCCTGCTCCACTGGATTCGTTGCCTTTGGCAGATTCTGTTGGTTCTTCTTTGGCGCGCCGATGACTTTGTCGAGCTGCTCAGCCTCCAGTTTGGTCAGCTTCTTTGCCTTATGACTCGTTAGTAGAGCCTTTATCTGGCCCGGTGTTTCCACCAGCGGAACATCTTTAGTCTGATAGATTATTAGTTGCTCGCCCAAACACGCATGCGACTCGTTCTTGTTGAGACCATGCTGGAGCTGCCAGTGACGCTCCAGGTTGTTTCGACATAGCTGCACAAATTCGCACAGATGGCACACATGAATGCTCAGCGGCATCTTGTAACTATATTGTGGATTCTCGAGGATCTTAGCGCCCTTGTAACATTTCGCCATATGACTCTTAAGCGCAACAGTTCCATTAGTCAGCCGCTTGCATCGCGAGCACTGATACTTTGACTCACCGGTATGTAAGGCAATATGATGTACCCAGCCGTACTTTGTGAACTCTAAATTTTTAATGCAAAACGGACACTGGTGGTAATACTTAATGCTGGACTGCTTTAGTGCATAGATGGGACAATTGTCAACTCCGATACGCAGCTTCTGCAACATTCCAGGTGGCAGACGGGCGAAATAGAACTCGTCATGATGCTGCATATAGTGGAGCATTGTGCTCTTAACGCTCTTCGCACAAACGACACAACGCTTGGGGCCATCGTATTTGGAATGCCAATCGGGATTGGTGTTCCTAATTGGGACTGTTGCACTCAACATCTGCTTAAGCTGTTTGCACTCTTCGATTTTTACGCAACAACGCTTAGTGCGATGCAGCACAGTGGTCTGTTCTTGTTTGTCCTGGAAACTGGTACGATCAAGTTCAGCAGCGGATCGGGTAAACTGTTTATCCCGTAGCTGCACATTACTTTTGTGGGGCGCCAGCTCAGCGTAGGTAGCGAAGATTTGTCTGTTGCTGCTGTTGCCAATGTTATTGTGGCGACTGGGCAATCTGCTGTTGCCGTCTGTCAGATATTGATGTTGCTGTTGCTGGGCGGTGCAGGCGCGTCTGCCTGTCACGCACATTACATCATCTGCGTAATACATCTGGGCAATATCCTCGTTCAGCTTTTCCAGCTCGTTGCGCTTGCGTCGTATTCTTGGTGGTGACAACACGACGTCGTTCGGTGGAGCTGCATCATTGCCATCCACATTCAATTCGAGACACGGAATCTTAGCAGCTGACAACTCCTCATCCTCGGTGTTGTCGTGCTGCTGATTAGCCGCATCCTTGATCAATCGACCACGTTTGCGCTTCACGACAGTTGGTGTCGTCGTCGTCGTCGTCATCGCACTTGTGGTCGACGTTGCTGGTGTCTTAGGCTTTGTTTTTAGTGTTGTCGTTGCCAATTTGATCGGTAATCGTTTCGATGACAGCTTCCGGCTGAATTTTGTCGGTGATTCCTCAACATCGACGTCACTTATTGTGTCTGTGGGTATTACGGCTACGATGTGTGCGGAGGGTTTGAGCATTACTTTGATCTGCTCCTCCACCACATTGAACAGATTGGACAGCTCATTCTTATTGGCCACATCAGCATTCTCATCCTGTTCTTTTGTGTCCAAGTTCTTGATTGCTTTGTCGTTGTTGTTGACCGCCGCTCTTCTGCCACTGGGCGCCTGCTGATCTGTTCCGAGCGGCAGCGTCGCCTCCAATCGATTATCCATCATCGGCTGTGGCTCCACTGGCTGTGACGGTGGCTCATTCTCCACATTATCAATTTTGTTGGCATCCGTGTCTTCTTTGTCTTGTTTGGGATTGTCCGCAATGCTTTTGTCCATTTTCTGCTCACCTTTTTTATCCTTATTCGATTCGGGTTTCGTATCCCTGCTCGATTTATCTGAGTTTTTCGACTTGTGTGCCCTGTCGGACGAGTGATTCTTTTTCAACTTATCCACTTTATCCGTTTTATTCCACTTTTTCGATTTAACTGATTTATTGGATTCATTTGACTTATCCCTTTCGTTCGACTGCTTTACTTCATCCAACTTTAAAGATATAAGCGCCTTCGGCGCTTTAATTGATTCATTGCCGCTTTTATCTGTGCTCTTATCTTTAGGAGACTCTGGCTCATCACAAATTGCTGCTTCTTGCTTTTCATCAGACTTATCGGTTTTATCAGGCTTCTGACCACTTTTCCCTCCCCTATGCTCTTCACCCGACTTATCCGTTTTCTCAGTTCTCTGATCGATTTTCTCGGCCTTACGCTCTTCACTCAATTTATCGATGGCAATCTTTTTTGGTATATTGAAGTCGATCTGCTTAGTTTGTCTCGACTGGACAACGTTTTGATATGAGGTATCCAGCTGCACACGATCTTTGTCTAGGGCCACCGGTGGCGTAGACTTTACAGGCGGCTTTTTCTCCAGACTTTTCAGCTGACGTTGCTTCGCCATAGCCTCCAGCTGATGTAGTTTCTCTGCTTGTTCCTTTGCAGCCGCTGCAGCTTTGGCCAGCCGGTGCTGACGATAGGTGAGCGGGCTTGCATTGCCCGTCACGGGTGGAGAGAAGTGGGGATTGACACCATGCTGCTGTTGTTGTTGTTGTTTTTCCTGCATTGATCTTGAAGATTGCAATAACACTTTATTAGTGTTGTTCCAAGTCATTGTTCGCGGATGACACATCTCTGCGTTGCTGGGCAAATTGTTGTATCGCCGTTGATCTGATATAGCTGGTATTTTCACTGAACGCGTTACTGTTGACTTGGGTTTATCCGGATTAGCTTTAGCTATCGGTGAATTTGATTTAGTCACAAGTTGGGACGACGAAACCGTGACTGAACCCTCACGCTGCTTTGTGCTGAGCGCCTCGGCAGTTGCCTTAAAGTTTGATGGGAGATCGGATAGATCCGCCATGTCGCTAAGGTCAGTAACCCCTTGAACCAGAAGCTGCAATTGATATATAATTATTTTAAATGCAATTATATTGCTTATTTATATTTAACATACCGTTGCGAATTTGGTTTTGATTTTATTGAGAACACCCTCAACATTATCGACCTTTTGCTCGGGAAAATGACGAAGGAATTCAGAGGTGGACATACTAAAATTTCAACATTTAATTAATGGAATTATTTATATGCTATACATTATCGATAACTTACTCGCTCTCCAACAGCTGCAAGAGAATATTTAGCCTGTCATACCGCTCTTTAGCCAACTGACGACCATAGGTCCGCAACACATGCTTAATGAGTGGTGCCGAGTCGCGCAGTTTCTTAACCTTGGAGGAATCACCATTCTTCTCCTGGTCTTTCATGACATATTTCGCATTAGTTTGATGAGCCATTTATCATAGGTAAATAATCTTAGACGGACTAAATAAACGGAAACAATATTTACATTACAGCTTTTTTTTCGAATTCGAAAAAAACTATATATATATATAAATTTATATCAGGATGTCAGACCGGAATCAGAACCACATGTTTACCGAGTATAGTACAGAATCGGAACCCAAATTCACAAATTTTATTAATGAACTAATATTGGACAGTGCTGATACTATTAATCCCTAAAGGAGCGTAGCGGAACGTCGTTGTATATACAGTGGCTCAATGCAAACAGTGTCTAGTAAATAATGTAATTGCCTGCCATAAATTAATTATATATTACTTTTCACAAATTCCAAGGACCGATCGTAGGTACATACATTATTGTATATTAACCACCAACATTAATATATGACCCCAATAAACTAGGGATTAAAGGAAGGATTATGCAAAAAAGGATGTACCTAAATACATACAGAAACACATACAAATACACAATGTATGCATAAATACATATGTGTACATAAGTTTAGTTTGTCTATCTTTATATATATAATTTGAATGTAGTTAATAACGAATAAACACTGCCGAGTCATGCAGCAGCGCATTTGCTGCCTGCTTCAGCAACAAAAAAAAAGGAAAATATACGACGCGGTCGAGAAGCTCATTCGACGATGCTTTTTCGCGGAGATGCGACTTACAATTGAGGAAAATACGCGCAATGTGCGTGTGTGGCAATCTTTTTTTTCAACCACAATAACGATATGGTAGAACTACACATTAAACGCATATTGTTTTGCACAAAGTTAACATAATGTTACGTGCCAGATATAAAATATATATTATGTCCGCAAATTTGTATCAAGCCGCATGTATACAATACATGAGCTGATGAAGTCACTAGATAGCTCTTAAATACTTTGAATATTTTGCTTGCATTGCACACGTCTGGCAACGCCAAGCTTGACATAACAACTGGCACTAATAACGAATTCGCTGGAATATTCCTTCTGTAGTCTATTCGTTTGTTTACTGCTAGCCGTTTGATGTTTGGTTGATGCGCTTGCGTGTGTGTGCGTATCGTTCTCAGGATAGCAAAATTTGCTTTGCCCACCACAGATCTGCCTCTCAACTGCGCAAATTCATATTTATTTCTTCGCTGCACTTGCAGTTCAGCATGGTCACAACATGTGTGCGTGTGTACACTATTGTGACACACATGCACAATATGTATGTACATATATGCATATCTTTGAATCGAGGCTTAATGTGCATATGTATGTATACACAATATATTTGTGTATGTGTTCCATGTACTACAAATGTAATTTTCTGTAAAATCCAACTATTTTTTATTATTGTTATTAATAACTTCAAATAAACAGTACATACAGTATGTCAATAAAGATTTTGCAATTCCCTTTTCGACCGATCCCGTAAGAAATGAGCAATTTTGACTTGCATTTTGCATTTGACCTTTGTACATATATTGTTGAAATTTTTCCGTGCAAGATAATTTTTGCACAAAAGAGTAATATTTTTAAAAATATAAGCTATTGAAATCCGTTGGTATATTATTAAATTATTATTAAATAGTTTTAAAAAGTCCACTTAAATAGCAGAAAAATAAGAAAATAAATAAAAATCAATAATAAAATTATTTATTGTTGCTATATAAGTTAGAAAATATGCATTTTTTCCTGTGTCCAAACACTTTATTGGGATACTGTATGTGAAATCGATTATTCTAGCAACGGTAAAAAATACGAGTTTAAAGTTAAACAATAATCAGACTTTCACATTTAATAAGATGAATAAGGCTGAATATTCTCATCTGAGTTGCATAACATATACTCAAAATATCTACTCTACGATGTGGCTACATTATAACCCCAGTCCAGACATTAATTCAACTGAAAATCTAACGTTTTACCAACGGAGATATGAAATACTATATTTTTTATATTACTTTTATATTACTATTTTATGCAAAAATGATCTCGCGTGGACAAATTTAAATAGAAAACATAAATAAATTAAAAACGCCAATTTCTAGAGGCATCGGCTCAAAAGGGAATAGCAAAATCATAAACAGCGTTGTCAAAACACTTATTTTTTCTTTAATTGTGGGAGGTATGCGGATTTATCGGTTTACACTTTCCTAAATATCGTCTGGGCGTGGCCATACAAATTTATTATCGGTTCGTAAAGGCGACTACCAGTATGGCACCTACCAAATTTTACGGCTCTAACTCAAAAACTGCGGAAGATAAATACATACACCATTTTTAGGGCGGCAGAGGTAGGCCGATCTTTGAAGGACATCGCCAACAACTCACCAACCAAACTTGGTGACTGTAGCTTATAATTGTGGAGGATATGTATCTTTATCGATTTCTTAGCCCATTCACAATTTAAGATGCTGGAAAACAAAGCATTTATATACTAATTAAGTTAATATGTAAGGTATTATGTTCTATTTTTCCATTTCGTAATTTCAATTTAGATTTCGTTGCTTTCCGAAAAGGCCAATATGAATCTTAAAATATATTTTCGCTTAGCATCAAAAATTGTTCTTTTGTGTTTACTTAGCGTAGAGCTTTTGTTTTTTATGTGTTTTTTATGTGTGAAATTAGACATTTTCAAAAATCTTAGGAGACAGGGACGTCTTGTTTGATGCGGTGTGTTATTGTTGATATCCAATCGTAATTTTACTCTCTTGCGTGTCTAAGAGTAAGTTCACCAATAAGCAGACAATACATGGAGGCGTCAAATCGGAGCCCAGGCTGCGACCATTTTATTGCAGTTATATATATGTTCTGGTACGTAAAGTGAACGGATTCTCGTAAAATTTCTTAATTGGTTTACATCCATTTGACTTGATTCCAATACTGTTTTTTCGAAACTAGTATCATAAGTTCCGGTTATAGGTTCTTAATAAATGTTGATTTTCGGTTCTAGTTTTGCACCTCAATAGCCGCATTTCCGGATAATATTTCGGATTGACACTCTGGTTGCCAGCGAGCTGCGATCTTTTTCTGAAAGGTCTTGACATTTCAGTTTTTAAATCGTTTAGCTGTTTGTTAGTGATGTGTAGATTTCGTAACACTGATCACTTGAATAACGCGAAAATAATCACATTGAAAGAATAATCACGAAAAAAGAGAAGCGAGGAATAAACACACACACACTTGAACATATTTCTGTGTATTAGTTGTACGCACGCAACAGCAAATAGCGAACGCAAACACATTTAATTCCACGTATATATATTATATTCATATGCGCACAAAATATTGTCTAACGTTATGGTTCGGAAGTTACTAAGATACTTACCAGAAAAGACTTAATAATATATTTTTCTTTGCACTGCAAGTTGAACGATGTCCACACATCCGAAGTCTGAGTTGAAATGGCACAATTTCCAAATAAGTGACGTTTCGCTGTGATTGGCAGGTTTCAAGAACACTGAGAGGTGACTTTTCACGAAAATGCGTGTGACGTCACAGCAAGAATATTAAACTGTACTAAAATTGACTCAAATTTTTGTTATTGTTTGTATAAAAAAAATGAACTCAAGTTATGTATTTAATACAGCAAAATTAACAATAAAAAAAACCTCCAACTCCTTATGCAGATTTTGTTACGAAGTGTGGCAACGCCGGTCACCTGACATGCCTATGATGACACAAGTCAACAACACAGTTCACAGAATTGGCCTAAATTATCGCGATTATTGTTGCTTTTGCTCCTTCTGCTTCTTACATATATTAAAAAATCTGTTTAGATTTTGTTGACATTTGGGTTTTCTCCTACTCCTAATACTACAGTCTGCTGCTCTCGGCGCCATTGTGACGTGGCTGAGTGGATTGTGATTTCCCGTATCCGTTGCTGGACATCTGAAGGTGTTGCGGCAACTGGGCGGGCGACCATTCGACGGCAGTTGTCATGTCCATGCATGTGGCGTGCATTTAAAATTGCATCCGGATGTGTCTTCTGTGCCTCCTGCGCCGGTGCATTCGGCTTGGGCTTGCCCTCGAGCATGAAACAGGTTATAAAGGACTACGGAAAGAACGGAAACATTTTAAATATCGCTCGCATAAAAGTCCTTAAAATATGAATTCCGATTACTGTGGAACGGATCTCGTTTGGATTGAGGATGATGATGATGATGACAAAATGTAACACCATAAAAGCCCGCATAGATCATGATAGACCCGCAATAACCGATCACTTCGGCCATAGGATCCACCAAAATGGGCAGATTGCCGCCATTGTTGTTTATGGCAAAGAAGAGAACGCCAATGGTTGAGGAGTGGACGCGCAACGGCACACAATCTCAAAGACAATGGCAAATACAATACCAAACCACATTTCGGCAAAGAAGTAATTCAGTCCGAGCGTAATCATGGCCCACAACGGATCAAAATAGACAGAGCCAAATGCTGTGGCAATCAATTGGCTAATGACCAAGACAACGCCGCCAACGACAACACCAATCCTACCAATGCCAATGGTGACGGCAAAGAGCTACCAGGCGAGATCCACTCCGAGAAATGCGTATTATAGTAGAGATCCGCATTGTAGGCAAAGGTCAAACCTCCGCTGTGACGTATCGAGGCGGCAATCATGAGCATTATTATCGATGGACTCTTGATACTTGCACTTTATGGACCTTTTGTTCGGGAAATTGGCGAAGAAATTCAGAGGTGGACATACTAAAATTTCAACATTTAATTAATGGAATCCAGTAGCTGCAAGAGAATTTCTAGCCTGTCATACCGCTCTTTAGCCAACTGACGACCATAGGTGCCGAGTCGCGCAGTTTCTTTACCTTGGAGGAATCACCATTCTTCTCCTGGTCTTTCATGACATATTTCACATTAGTTTGATGAGCCATTTATCATAGGTAAATAATCTTAGACAGACTTAATAAACGAAAACAATATTTACATTACAGCTTTTTATCGAATTCGCAAAAAAACTACATATATATATTAATGTATATCAGGATGTCAGACCGGAATCAGAACCACATGTTTTTGATGAACTAATACTAGAATCAGTACTGATGCTATTAGTCCCGAAAGGAGTGTATAACATATAAACTTCCAGTTTGACATGAACTGCTTACATTAATTTCCTATAAAAGTAGCAATCGTCTGATTGGTTTGAGTGCCACTGTACAATGCTAACATTTAGACTACACACTCGGAGTAAAAACGAAAATCTGTGTGTATGAAGTTTAAATACGCATAATACATTTTATTTACACAATATGTTTACTTTAAATATATTCTATGTATGGCTAAAAGAAATTTCTTGTTAATTTCACATATTTTAATGCAATTTCGATATATTCAAGTAGGATATAAAAACTATCTAATTACCATTAAATCGAATAATTTGTTGCGTCCACCAGACGTAGTTGATCAATGCAAAACTTTGGGCAACTTGCGAACTATGCAAGTTGGCAAAATTCTGAAGTCAACTTCTATTCCGCAGATAAGCAAATCGTCTGCTGGGCCTTGGCGCCAAAATGCGGCATCGATTGATTTCTGTGCAAACGATGTGCGTCGAGCAAACAACGAGCCGAATGCGAATCGAGTACCTGTACCTGGATCTGGACTTGGACCCGTACAGATTACGATGTCTCGGGGTCGCCGTAAAGCAAATTATCCAATTTTAATTTGTTTATCTTATCGCCAGAGGGTGCGCCGTGTCCGGGCCGTCCCCAGAATGTTTCGAATGTATCGAAATGTTGATTACACAAGTCTCGCTCCATCTGCCTGGAGACACTGACCGAGCGCCGTTTCTGTGATATTTGCACGTTCAAATCGTGCAGGTAGCGCATATCGGCGGCTGTTTGTATCCTACACCATTTAATTGCCACAGTGCGATGCCAAGTTGCAAGTACGGTGATGGGTGATGAGCAGCAGCAGCAGCATTGTTGATTGTTGTATTGTGATAAGTCATTTGTTTTGTTTTTAGCGATTGGTTTCGTATCGTTTTGATTTTTAAGGTTTCGGTTTTTCACGGGGATGGATACATAGAAGATTTGTATTATGATTTGGATATTGTTGGGGTTGTTCAGTTAGTTTTTAGTTTGGTGTGTTTGGGTTTACTCTTTTGGTTGCTATACTTTCACTTGTATTACAATTGATATTTTGTTGCTGAATGAGCCGAAAGAAGTGATAGAGAAACCATTAAAAACACAAAGATGGCGCAATCGTATAAATTTCTATTCAATTGCTATGAACTTCAAAAGCTGAACTCAAATTTAAGAAATTGTCGCAGAGCAAGCAAATGAGAAACGTTAACAGAATCAGAAACAGAAACGGAAACGGAAGGGGGGAAACGGATGCAGGTGCAAACACACAGATCGACACAAAGAGAGACACATTAACAGATACAGATGCAGATGCAGATGCAGATTTGGATGCAACAAACACATGACAGATAGACAGATGACTAGCGGATGTGCAAGGTGAGTCGCCTGAGGCAGCAGGTGGGCGCTTGGGGCGGCGTTGCTGTGGCTGCCACACAGCCGCAGCTGCAACTGCAGCATTGCAATTTGCAGTTCAAGTTCTTGGAATGGCGCTTCATGTGACTAATGTTCTTGATGATGTTGTTGATGTTCTGCTCTTTGTTGGACTTTGACTTGTGCTTGGGTGGTGCGTACCTATCATGCGAGGGCGTCCTCTTTGTCACATCCGTGCTGGACAGGCTGATTGGGCGATGCAGGCCGCGCCTACGCGCTAGCAATGGCACCAGCTCAACACCACCGCCTACTCCTTTCTCGATTAGAGCATCCGGGGTGCCACCGACACCAGTGCTGTTGCTGTTGTTGGTGCTGGCCATGCAGTGGCCACGTAGAAGGCGCGGACAGAGCTTAACGGGCTTGCATTCTTTGGGCGGCAATCGTTTGTCACATGGGTGTGGGTGTGGATGTGGGGGTAGAGGTGGAGGTGGCACCACTTCGTCAAGCTTTCGGGACGTCTTTGTTGGACTGGAGCTGTTCATGGCGAGGCAAGTGCAGGTGCAACGCTCGCAACAGCGCTGCAGCTTGGATGGCTTACTCCCTTTCGATTTGCGAAATGTGTTTTTTTCAGCCGGAGTCACGGGATTGTCCTGGTCCAACTCCTTCAGCATTTCTTTATTTGTCCAGCCCTGCAAGTCATTGGACATTTGATTCACACTCATAAGACCTTTTATTCAAATGAAGCCTACCAGCGATTTCATAAATGTGTTGCCTACTTCTTTTGGACTGCGCCAGGGCTTGCCTCCGGGGCCAGCTTTGCCCCACGGCTCTTTGAAGGGCTGAAAATGGTTGAATGAAAGCAATAAGATTAGAAATGCCACGCCCCTCGTGAATTGTAACTGTCGCTCACCGGCTTTTCCAACTTGCTCTGTAGTTTCTTCTTCTGGCAGACAAATTTCTCCTGCAACGGGTGTTCGCTCTCACTGTTGACAACAATCTTATCCAGCATGGCCTTGCCCTTGCACGGCGGAGAGGGCTTGTAGCGTAACTCAATGTCCACGTGCCCTTTATTGCGAAATGACATTGAGTTGTGCTCTTTCAGATCGATCTGCAGACTCTCACCATTTGGAGCATTCTGAGCCAGACTGACGCCACCCTTCAGCGGATGCTCTCGCTCACAGATGGTCACGGTGCTGCTCCGTGGTCCACTCTCCTGCAGATGATGTATCGAATGGGCGTGTGCCAGACGACCACCGGGCGGAGGCGGATGGTGATGATGATGGTGGTGATAAGCGGCCAGTGGATTTTTGTGGCAAGTTTTCTGCATTGAGAAATAATCATTGTAGCGACAAGGCTGCAGTGAATTGATGCGATGGGCGGTAGTCTGTCGTGGAAGTAGTTAGATTCGAAGTCGAGACATTAGAAACATTATCTGAAAACCCACCCCACCCAACACTTACAACAGTTGGCGTTGAGTGCAGTCCGACTGCGGTAATATCCTTGCGTCGCACCTCCACGTTTGGAGCGCCCCCACCTGGCCTGCCCCAGGGGCAGTGCTGCAGAAACAAATCGTAGTACTGTAACGAATACAGATTCAGAGATGATAACAGTTATGGTACCCATTTATTACTCATGCTATTTCAATGCCTATATTTTGCCATATATATATATATATAAATATAAATATATATATTCCATCCGTGAACAAGCCCAACCCCATATCGAGTCCTATCAGGTTTGTTTTCTCCTGTTAATTGTTTGTAGGTTGTTGTTATAGTTGCAATGTGGGCCGCTTTGCTTTTCGTTCACCCATTTTTGCTCCTCAAATTCAATCGGATTTGAGTCGCATTCGCAATCATAAACACGCGACCTGATCCCTGTGGAACTATGTTGCTTCTGGTTGATTGCTCGCCTTGACTACGTATTGGTGAAGTCAAACTTGTCAAATGGTTTGTTGAACCATTTTCTGGCCGTTACTAAAATCGCTCATAGGTCTTTGAACTCAAGTTAAGTGCTGGATCTCGTGCTGGTGCAGTTGATGGCTTTAAACATATGACTATACCTTCAGCAAATCCAAAAGGATATCAAGAAGTAAACAAAGTAAGAAACTCTTACCAAAGATTATTTAGGTAAATAACTTTGCGTAACATATATTTGTAACATCTTCAAAATCTTTTCAATGTTTCTAAGACTGCGACTCACTGCGGCTCACAATTTAAAGATATAAAAGATTACCTACATCTAAGTATACGAAATATGGCTTTTTAATGCATAACACACATTTCAAAATCATGACAGTCCAAACCTTTACTTGTCTAAGTCTTGTTATAAAATGTTTGCAAACTTCGACATACGCTATTTTTAGAGACATTAAACGAAAAACTAAGTTGAAAAATAGGTACGAAAAAAAGTGATCAGGACAGAGTATTTTAGTTTGGTGTACCTAACTAGAAAATACTCTGTATGCAGGTCTAAAATATATTTGATACATGTATGCATGTTTTTATTGGGAGCATCTCCGACCGTTTTCATATAAATATGGATTTGGCAGCAATGATTCCATAACTTCCATAAAATGAATAAGAATCAACATCTGATTGCAGTGAAAACCACGCATCCTTGGATACTGCTCTTTCCGGGGTTTGATGATGCATGAGTATTAGCCTTATCAGTTGCATTTTTAAGAATCTGTTAGAGCATTTGATACAAACCAAATCACGGGCATTTTTTTTGTATAAATATGCACACAATTTCAAATTTCGAATTTGCTGTTTGTAAAATGAATCCAAAATGGAGTGCAATAGCACTGTCATTATTCAAGTGAAGGCTAAATAAATAAAGAACTGTATAGTTTACAATCAACTAAGTTTTATAGACACATAATCCACACACTGAAGATGCATTGAGTGAAAATCCAGTTGTAGTTTATGCTAAGCAAAGAAATATTTCCAGCTTTATTAGTGTACAAATGAATTTATCGATACGATAAGATACTCAAAACACTAAATATTTGAAAGAAACTAAAACACCGAAATACTAAAAATCGTTTGGAATTTTCTGGAATCGGTATCTGTGACATCCGTGTACATCAGTCTGTCAGTAATATTAGATGCCTAAAACTATATTTACCTCCTGTTTATCCTTCTCCTTGCGGGCACATTCCTCAGCTTTGCGTCGTCGCCACATCCGTAAACTCTCCTCGGCGTTCTTGCGCTCGACCAGGCGCTTCTTCTCATCACACCACATCAACGGATGTTGGATGTGGTCGTGGCAGAAGGCACCCATCTCATCGCTGGTTGTCATCGCTTGCAGAGTGAGAGTGTCTGGAAAGCGGAAGTAGCGCCACGTTCAACAAATAACGCGCTACTGAAACAGTCCCGTCGTGCACAAACCCAAACCTTCGACTTCTAAATCACATAGTCGTAGTCGAGTTGGCCGCGCTGATCCGTGCCTGGCACGGATGTTCGGCTAGGCTCAACTTTCGTCCGGCCCATCCCAACCACTTTGGTTGTCTAGGCAGCGTCGCCAGCCAGCAAATTATTTATAGTCTAGGTTAGGACGGTGCACAAGGTGCACAAGTGAGCGGGGTACGCTTCTGTCCTTGAAGTTGTTTGTTAAGTCAGGCCAGAATTGCAGTTCATTTGCGTAACTTGCCCTGGCCGGGCCATTTAAATATTTTGCCAGTTAGGCACGCTGCCTCTTTACTTTCCGCGTTTGTTTGCTTGAACACTTTGCAATTGAGCTGAAGTGCTTCTGGGACGTTTCGTTTCGTTTGCCGAGCCTAACAGGGCTTGGACATAAAATATATTTATTTTATAGCTATGGCAGGCCATGTTGCTTTGGTTAAAATGTGGCACAGTTTGACCTGATTCGTGTGGTTGCATTAAAATGGAAAGTTCCCAAAACTATCAATATTTGATTGGGGCTTGGGAGTTCCGGGTGCAATATTGCGTGCCCCACTTCATGGCCAACGTTAACCCAATTAAGCAGCCCTCACGAACTTGTTGATGTTTGCCAAACTGTAAGCTCTTGAAAGTGTGTGATAGATGCAAAAAAGATTCAGTTGAAGACGAAGACGAAGCAACTTCCATTTCTTAAAATATTAACTCATGTGAAGTGAGCCTCGCAGTTGCTTATTGTTTGTGTGGCCTATTTTCAATGTCAGTCTTTAACCATTCCTACAAAAATCGCAATGAAAACTAGAAAGATTTTCTAGATTTTAAAAATTATCTAATATATACGTAAAACAATTTTTTTTTTTTTTAATGTGGCAATTTAATTTAATATTGATCAACCTATTGAAAGGTTATAAAATATTGATTTGTAGAATGTATACATAATAACAGGGAATTTAAATTAAATAACATAAACATATAATTGGTTTTAACATATTACAATATTACATAACATTAAACGTTAAATATAACATTTGTTGCACATTAACGATACTGTTAACGCCCAACTGTCCAGAGGTCGCTGGTGTGGAGGCGCTTTAAACGTCTGCGGGTTGTGTTTGTGGACAGTTACCACTCCTTGCGCAAACGTACAGTGCTGAGACTTGTTCTCATTGACACAGATGTTCCACCGGTTGGCTCTCCAAGCAGTGGAGTAGTTAGCAAAGGAACACAGTGTCATCCGCGTATGTGGCAAACAGCGTGTTTCTGGCTATCGGAATCGGCAAATCCGCGGTGTACAATGTGTATAGGGCAGGTCCAAGGACACTAACCTGCGGTACACCCGCTCCGATGCGGCGGATGTTTGATCGCTCGCCCCTAACTTCAACCATAAAAGAACAAATTTCTTAAAATTAGAAATCGTAATTTTTTTAAATTAAGTGACAATTTTTTTCAAACTTAAATGTTTATATACAGTGTCTCGAAGCTTATTCGGATCAGTGTCAAAGAAGAAAAGTAATTGCCTGCCATAAACTAATCATTCATTATTTTTCAAAAATTCCAAAGACCGATGGAAGGTATTTATATTACCCACCAAAATTAATATATGACCCCAATACACTGGGGTTTCCCCACCCACTAGGTATAGTTATGTAAAAAAGTACCCTAATTTAAGCGGAAATTTTATTTGGAACAGTATAAATAAAATAATATATTTGCATTATAAAAACTTAAATAAGGATGTTAATACTTAGTATGATATCCTTTAGCCTTAACAACTTCCCTTTAACCTATTATTCATGGAAAATACCATCTTCCTGGTAGCTTCTGGGCTGATTTTGCTCCACTCATCCCGCAGAGCATTTTTGAGGTCTTCTTTGCTGGATATGCTGGGCTTCCGGATGTTATTTTCCAGCACAGCCCACAAATTCTCAATGACATTTAAATCTGGAGACTGGGCCGGCGGAATTATCATGTGGGGGCAGTTCCTCATGATCCAGGACTGTACTATCTTGGCCTTATGCTTGGGATCGTTGACCTGGTTGAACCGGAAAGTACGTCGGATTCCTACCTTCTCGGCACTTTGGAGCAAATTTTCCTTTAGTATGTTGAAGTACACATTCTTGTCCATTGTTGTTTCAAAAATCACAAAATTCCCGAATCCGGCTGACGAGATACATACCCAGCCATGTGACTTCCTCCACCATGCTTGACTGTTGCCTTTACGTGTTTGGGATTTAGGTCAGTATTGGACTGTCGCCACACCTAATTCCTTCCGTCTGAGTCAAAAATGGTGAATTTGGACTCATTTGCAAATGTGACTGTATTCCCGAACTCCAAATCCTTGTCCAAGTGGGTTTTGACGAACGTCATCCAAGTCCCTATATTTTTCACGCTTAAGCCCTTTATATTCCGTGGTACTCGGCCATTTAAGTCATGTTTGCGCAGAAACCTGCACACAGTTTCCACACAGCACTTTTTCCCCATTGCATCCTGCACCTGTTGAGTCAGTTTTGGAGCCGATAGCTTGGGAGATCCCCATATTTTCCTGATGATCCTTCGCTCCTCCTCTTCGGTGAAAATCTTGTTTGGTGCCATTCTGCCCTTGTTCTCAATCCGATTTGCGCCGAATGATGTTATACGCAGTTGAGTTGCTCAGACTGACCATTTCAGCTATTTGGCGATGTGAATATTCTTTTTGGAAGTGTTCCAGGATGAGTTTCCGTTGTGCAATGGTAGTCTGTTTGTCCATAGTCATTTTTGGCTTATTGCACCCCAGATGCAGGATAAAACTAAATTGACTAGGAAGGATTGGTCTGTTTATACCGAAAATACTCAACTTTAGGTAAAAAATCCGGGTTTTATGGCGTCCAGGTGCCCACAAATGACGCCTTCTCCAAATGAACTACGCCTGTAAGTAGGCAACATTTATTTATAATTCTTCCTAGCAGGTGGGGAAACCCAAGTTTATTGGGGTCATATAATAATTTTGGTGGGTAATATAAATACCTACCATCGGTCTTTGGAATTTTTGAAATATAATGAATGATTAGTTTATGGCAGGCAATTACTTTTTTTCTTTGACACTGATCCGAATAAGCTTCGAGACACTGTATGTTCATCGTTATTAATAATAAAATATATAAACTAAATGTTCATGTAAAAGTTCGGTGCATAATTGAAAATCACTTCGCATATTAGGCATATTCTTTCAACATTTTAGGAATTAAGATAAATTACCTGCTTTTAGAATGACTGGTTTAGAAATAAACTTTGTGGGTAATATGGTGAGCTACATTTGGCGCCAGAGCGGATTTTTTCTCTATATCTCAGTCAGGCTAAAATGCAGTACTACACTAATAATCTAATAACAATCTAGTGCAATATTAAATTTAATGATATTAACATTTCTGTCAAAAGATTTTCAATTTATTCAAATTAACTATTTAAAATTATAAAATTTATTCGCTTGAAAAACTCAACAAGGTCCAGCTTTTGTTAAAATCCGATATGCTATTCGCTTATCTAATACAATTTACAACAAACATTGCTAGGCTCACTGTAGGTGTTCGAGTGTGAACATGTGACGCTCTGAGATGCTGACAGCTGGCCCATGCAAGCCAGCCTTGTTCATCGTTGTGCCTGCCTCTGATGTTCAAATTCACAACTGCCGTTTTTGCTGGCGACAATTTGCCGGCAGCTGGCGTCGCGACAGTCGCCTTTATCCATCCGCTTCCTCAGCACGTTCGCCGTTATTTTCAACCGTCTGCCGCTGTTAGGTTCCGATGCGGACGCCTTACCAACGTTCGCCGTTATTTTCAACCGTTTTAGATTTTCACTACACATTTTGTGGGCTGTGGTTACAAAATTGATGAACAGTTACACTCCACTCCACCTTACGAAAGGTTACACATCATGCCAATAAACTAAAAAATTGAAAATCCAGTGCCAGCTCGCACACAAAAAGACAAGGATAGAGTGTTGCTGCTATCTTCGCACACATTCAAGGGTCTGCGCGATCCGGTAGCTATATATCTTCTATTTTCACCCAAATTCATAACTTTACCGTTTGTTGAATGGTGTTAGCTCTAGCTTTCAAATTACGGGGTTCACAGAGGACGGAAAATTCTTCACAGGCGGCTACTACGTTCCAAATATTGTGATTCAAGATATTCAACTGTGAAAGGAATATGTATTTTCGATTGGTGGAGGGGCTGGAGGTGGCACGGATGTGGTTATGTATGAAATTTGTATTGCATTTGTATTTCCCATTTGGTGACTCCAGCTTTCAAATTGTGGGAAATATGTGTTCTTAACGATTATAATTTATCCGAAGATAGAAGAGAAGATTACTGGCAGCTTCCCCAAAAAAATTGTCCAGTGACCGTTGAAACCAAACAAAAACAAAAAAATTAATCTGTCTCAATTCTGAAGACAACCTTCTCAACAGATTATGGAAATTTTCCTGTCATCCGATATATAGAAGGAAGGTAGGTTGCTGGTAATCTATCTTATACATAGGTCGAACATAGGCCACATCAACTATCGCCGCTTCCCAAGCTCACAAGCCGGATCTTCTCTAACTGCAACGTTCTTAGTTAAATCTTCAAATGATATTTTCTCAAAAAATCGCATTTTATTTATCATTATTATCGTTACATAATTATCATTATCAAAAACATTGTCAACATTTGCACGTTTATTCAGTAGACCAATTGCACTTGCACATACATGTTAGAATATGGAGGATCTATTTATGTAGTTTTCGTTGTACCTGGCTGTAAAGGTGCCTTTGGCTTATCTAAATTTACACTGAAGCCCGAAAGGGTTGCTTTCAAACCAGTCTTAAATATATTTACAATCATTTAACATTCGTTTCCAAGTTATTTAATGAAGATTGTAATTAACTTCTTTTTTTTTGTGGATTTATATTTATTGTGTCTGGGGATTAAAATAATTTTTTAAATTAAGACTGGGGTAGCTTAAACAATATATTATCTCTTTGATTTGCATTATGGACTTAGCTAGCAAATATTTTGTGATTATATGAGTATGTTGCGCATTTCATGCACGAACGCTTGAAAACTCATTAAAATGGTATTTAAAGAAACAAAAGTAAACAAAACAAATAATATGTAAATTTGTGCTTGAACATGTTTAAATGGGGACAAAAGCATGTAGTGGCCATAAAATCATTCGGGCATATCTTGGAAACACAAATTTAGTTACGATTTTGATAATATTGTTCTAAATTATTAAAGACTGCTCATTATACATAAATATCGTTTGTTGCGTTGACTAATAATCATTTGTCTTATTGATTTTCAAGGGATTTTCTTTTAGGCTTAAAATCAGCTTATATTATTAGCGCAAATATTTTTTCGTAAACAAAAAAAAAATTTGATTTTAGCACTGATTTTTTAAGTATTTTGTATTTTCAATCATCCAAATATCAAACAAGAGCGTTAGTAATTACAATCAATTTTTCCGAGCGGACTCTTCCTTAAAGCTAAGCTGAATTGGTTTGATTTGTACAATTTGTTCTTAATTTTCGCTTTAGCTTGGGCATCGCAAATAAGATCTTACATTGCGATTTATATACATCCATATACAAATTTCAAAAACATTGCAAATAAAGTTTATAACAAATTCTTTTCAAATGGTACATGTACATATTTACATAGAATGTACATCGTTATCGCAAATTTCTCTCAATGTTTTGTGTACTTTTTATGCAATTATTTACAGTGTCAACGAAAATGCTTAAAAACTAAATAATAAATCTTGATTTTACCATTTACTAGTTTCCTTTTTACAAATGTTTCATTGTTGCACTCATTTAATGACTTAATTAACATTATTAAGTGTTGCCTACTAGCTTACTAGTATATGTATAATTTTAGTTTAGTATATTTTGTTGCGGTTTCTACTTCATTCGATTGATGACTAAATCGGCAACAACTTGCAGACCCTTTTGATACGGAGACTCAGTCAGCTCCTGTGCCAGACGTACCGCCTCATTGCAATGCTTCTTAGCCAGAAAACGCGTTTGCTCGAGTCCATGTGACTTATGTACCAGTTCAAAGGCACGCTCCACGTCGCCCGGTTCACTGAAGCGACGCATCACCATGGGATTCAGCTCGGGATACTGTGAAACGGAAATGTGAAATTGAAATTAGATTAGCATCAGCCCATCACAGAACTATGTATGTACAATACATATATGGTTATTTTATCACGTGATTTATGTGGGCACCTCCTAGGCGACTTGGGAGAGCGTTTCAGTTGGGACTGCTAGTTAAAACGCATTGCACGCGCGCGCTTATCGCGCACCGCATGATAAACTTATGTAAAATGGCAACGCATTTGATGGCACGCGGTGCACACACCCAAAAGCCGAATGATATCATCAACATCATCGATCGATGGTAATTTGTAAATGCAAGTGGGAAATGCACATAGCTGTCAATGCAAACACATAGCTGGACAAACAGCAAATGCTGTGACTTCTATAAACATTTATTGATACATGCACATATTTGTACACTTCAAAAAATCATCCTACAATGAAAACTATAAAGTTTTTCTTGCGTTCAGGCTTAGCAGTTGTCTACCTAGAGAACCTCCAGTAAAATCGGAATGTTTTTCAAATTTAATTGTACGAATTTGTGAACTATCTAAAATGTTTGTATATCTTAAAATTGTAATATTTATTAACAATATAAGCAACAAAAAAGCTAATGTTATAGATTTCTTTGTACACATATGAAAAACATACCTATTTTTTATAAATTTTCTAAAAATTAATCCTAATATACTCGTATATATATATTCTTTCTGAATAGTAAGCTAAGTTACTACTGGCGTCAAAAGTAGAAAAGAATTTCTAAAATGCAGGCCGATTTTTTTCTTAGTGTATACATGTACTTGTTGGAGCAATAAGGAAGTTATTCCGTCGCTAACCTTTTCGCATGCAAAAAGAACAGGCGCTGTGGCCAGGCCTAGCTTTAGATCGGCTGCCGTTGGCTTGCCCATTTGCTCTGTGGAGGAGACGAAGTCCAGCATGTCGTCCACCAGCTGAAACGCCAGGCCAATGTTGCGTCCATATTGGAAGGCTACTTCGGCGACATTATCATCGGCCTGGGCGATGACCGCAGTCTGCGAAATAAAAATAAAAACATTTCAAAGTCAATTGCTGGCCAATCACCTACCCGAATGGGCACAATGACAAACGCATTCGTGCAAATCCGAATGCAAGCAAATAATTGCAAATTAAATGTGCAATTGCAATTCAAATTGCATTTTTAATGTTCCCCCAACTTACCGCCTTCAGCGCATTGGCAATCAACGAAGCGGTCTTCCTGTATGTCTTTGTTAGATAGTGTGCGAAGCGCTCGTTCTCCGTTTCTCTCGAGCCGAGCTGCATGAACTCGCCTTGAACTAAATCGGTTAAGATCTGAAAAAAGTGATCCAAGTAAAACTCATTTTAACTGCCATTTTTATGATTTGAGTGTACCTTCATGAGTGAAAAGAGCAATTGATGTAGTTTTATTAAAAGATTAAGTAATTATAATTAAGGAGAATAATACAAAAAAAAATGCATTGTATTTTGTAATGATTACAATGAACTTAATCACGTAATCAATTCAGAGTCCACTAGTTCTAACATTAGGAACTCAACTTGTAACTATTTATTTTAAATATAATATATATACCGTATGCTTCTTTCTGCCCTTATCAACCATGTTTTATTTTAATGGATACTGTATTACAACTATTTTTGTTCCTATTCCTTCCCGAAATCAGAGTGATTCGCAACTTAGTCAATGAACCGATTTCAGCTTTGACCGTCCTAAGTTATGAAACTCTAAAGACAGACATATACGTATAAATTGATTTAAAGAAATATTAAATAGTTGGGCGCAGCACACCCAGTTTTGCAATACACCTATGAGCACACATATACATATGCATGTAGGAACTTATGATGATCGACATGTGGGCAACTTCCGCATGGTTGGCAGTTCAAATGAAAACGGTAAACATAGTTGTGCCAAATAATTTGGGTAAATAAAATTTCATTGAGAGTTTCGCATCCAGCAGAATGGATAACACCACTCAGATACACCAAAGGTAAATGAATGAGCATTACGGCATACAAAAGTAAGGGTTGTTCACCAAGTACCTCGTTAGAACGTGGCAATTTCATCTTGAAAAAATTTGCTACTTTTTAATACTTTAATAACTATATATCATTATATTTTTGTTGATTGATTTCTAAAGCTAAAAACCGTATACATTTTCCTACCAAAAAAAAATTTGATAAAAATAAAAATGGGTTTGGCCAAGTTCAAATTGAAATTTAAGACATCTTTTTTTGGCCTTGCGAGAAATGTGAACGCCCGAAGAATTTCTATATGCTTGGCAAATCATGCAACCGCCTGGGAAATCGATAACACCGACCAGTGTAAGTCGATAAGAGCTAGCATTAGCAAATTTGGAAGGAAGGTTTTGATAATCCCAATCAGAAACGTTGACAATTTCATTTGCAAACATTACTTTACAAAAGACCCTAGTGCCTGTGGATGCTATTGTTGCTTGCACAAGAAATGTTGGCGCGCCCTTCGCTTAGTTTTGATTTTGTTGGTGCTACTCACATAAGTATTTCCATTCATTCATTCATTCTGACAATTTCGCAGGTAGTTGTCAAAATGTTGAGCAAACAAATGTCAGAGTAGTATTTTGTCGTCTATAGTATAACAAATATACAGTAGTTGTAGTTGTCGCTTGTCGGTTGTCCGTTGTAGCTTAAGCAGCCCAAGGTGATAGCCCGAGTCACTGCTCAGACACCGATACGGTCACAAATATATTTTTGGCCAAAATCCCAGCGAGTTGGCTTGTTTAAATTGCGTTATTTGAAGTGGTTTTATCTCCACAGTTCGCCTTAGAAGCAAAAACAACATATCGATTTTCAATGTTAACTAATTTACACATGCGGCCAAAATAAGTGCGACTATTGCGTACGACCAGCACCAGCAACAACAGCAAAAGACAACAACAACAAGATCAATGAAACAAGAGACGAACAACAAATTGCAGTTGGTCAAAGTCTTTTAAGCTGCTGACGATGCCGAAAGCATTTTTCATTTATCTGCCAAAATGGGAGCATATTTTTACAATTGCCGTGCAAAATAAATCAATTTAAACATATATGTATTTCATGGCGTCTTCAATTGTTATAACACTGAATTGTTGACCATAAAATGTCGCAATTGCAATACAATTGTCAAATAAAATACTTAATGGGTACAGGGTTTACATATGATAACTCCCATTTGATGTGCAGAACGCCATATTTTGGGGGAGACTTTGATTGTACCAATGGGGATGGCAAAGAAGTTCTATAACAACCACACATCTCGCAAATTTAACGGGTAGATTGTTGATGAACTCCTTAAAAGATCGATGTACAAAATCACAAAACATTGGGAAATATATTTCTTAATCCCTTGAAATTTGAAGTTCAAATCAAAAACAAAAAATAAGAAAAAAATTGTATATTCCCATTTGAAATAGTTTTTTTTTCGTGCAAATTGAATAAAAACATTTAACACGTGTATATGTATTTGTACAGCGTATTTAAGCCTTACCTTGATTAGATATTTGCATAAATGTGTTGTATTCAAAATATAATTTGCCATTTGTACAATAGTGCCAACTGAACATTTAAAACTTTAACCGGCTGGTTTAACCCACTACATTGAAACAACCAAAAAATCCCATTGGATGCGAACGTTCTGCCAATATCTTAATGCCGGCAGCGTCTGTAAGCTCGTTGAAATTCTTTTGACACGTGTTCTGCATATCGAATATATCAAACAGCCTTTCATAGATAAGGCGACAAACCTGGAAACAACAAAGCGTTACAAAAATAAAAAAAACGAAGTTTGATGGGCTTGTCTTATGAATTGTTGTAAGAGCAGTCAAGCTAATTAATTCAAGTTTGATCTTGTTTCTACCAATTCTGTACATGTACGGCAGTTCGCATACCCCAATGTAAGCTACATCATCATAGAGTAGTCCGATGTTGATTTGATTTTGTCAAAGTTACATCTTTAAATACACCTGATGGGTTTGGTTAAGACCAGTTAAAAAGCCAACATGATTTTTAGTATTGTAAAAATGTACAATAGGTTTTTGTATATGAAATTTGTATAACATTATCGACTTCACTCAAATACAGATATCGTCGTCAAAACGTGTTCAGTGCGATGAAGTTCGAATAACGAGTCGATAAAACAAATATATTTCCCACAATTTTGAGACTGGAATCAAATAAATTAAAGGTTTACCTTCAGAAAAAAAGACTAAAGGGTTTTTTGAATTTCGTAAATGCATAAAATAGGCAGAAGACACCATTTCGTACTGCGTAAATGATACATTTTCTTGATCCATTTCAGCCACTCTCAGAGAGTTCAAATTTTGCATATTAGTTCTCGTATACCGCAGATCAAATAATAATATTAATCAACTGTATACATATTCTTGGGTGTAAATATCGAAGACGTGTACGATTTATGATATTATGATAGAGTACTGGGTATCTCTGAGTCGTGTTGAGGTATGTACATATTATTCTTACGTCTTCCCTAGTTTGTTCAACACTCTTCTGCCCATTGAATGGGTATTGGGATTCAACAGATGCTAGATATGGATCGTTAAAGTGTTAGTGGATCTGCGGTTTGCTTTGTCCATTAGCTCGATTGTGCAAATAACAAAAGATAGAGATGAGATGCCTGAAAGAGGCCAGCTTCAAGTTCACTCTCGCAACAGAAAGTGAAATTATCAGGTGACTAATATGTATATAGAAACTGTACGAAGCTGCGAAATTCGATCTGCGTTGCACTAGTCAATGCGATTCTTCTGGAATTTTGTAAATGTGTGAGTGGTAACTGCAACGAAGCGAAACAAGCTGGTTTATGGTGTAGTCCAAAAAAATTAATGTTGCAATCAATTTTGCGATCGGATGCCCTTCGCCTTTGCTTTGAACTATTCCAGGGTTCCAGGAAGTTCAACTGAAAAGGCCTCGTAAATTGCGATCGTTAACGAAACAGGTTTTTCGCATGGATACCAATCGCTGCTGGACATCACTTATTTAAAAAAAAAAAATTGTTTACATTTCGCTTAGATTTTTTATCTTTCTGTTGAGCTACGTGCGTGTGAATTTCGACACTGAGTTCGTATTTATGCACCCGGACACAGCACACAAGTCCGGGACTTTTTGTGGTGAATTCTTGACGCAGATTTGCTTTTGAACAATCTCAGTAAGCAAACACATAGGCACTGTTTGTGTTTGATTTAAAAATCATCTAGGCTTGTCAAATATGGGCTTAAAATAACTTGAAACTAGAGAAACATTAAATACTTACTTACTTTATAAGCTGATACTTGGCCAAACTGTTAACTTCATAAATATTAGCTATCTTGAGCATGCGAATGTAAGAATGTATTGAATAAATTATTAACTTCAGCACGCCCTACCATGCTGAATCAAAATTGAATCATTAAAACCGACATTCTTTTTCCAATGGAACTTTTTATTACATTCGAAAGATTTTACTAATTGTGTAATTGGTGTCTTTTCGCACATTTCATAAAAACATGTTAAATACTCAAACAAAAGCAACAAAAAAAACCATGAATGCATTCCGCATAGTTCAAATATGCCACACTCTGACAACTGTCGGGGTTAGGCCGACTTGAACCATTGATTGGGATTCATTTAATACACTTGCAGTAGCATTTACCATTTCTAATATATTTGTACGCATATTAATGTATTTTAATGTAACCAATCACCCATGTTAAAAACAATTGATCAAGCTTACCTGACTCAACACGATCGTCACATCATCGCTGCGCAATCGCGATATCATTATCGAGGCAATCGATAGAATGTAATCGCCAGCCATTGTGACCTGTAAGCACAACAATGAAAATCGTAATTACTGTTAAATGGCTAAAAGTAAAGTTTGATGCACACTCAAACACACGTAGACAGAGATCAAAATGAGTACAGTTAAATATTTCGAAAAAAAAATTATTTTGTTGAGCAACTAATTTTTATGGACCAACGACCAATCCACCGATAACATCAAAACACAACATGCTTCTTGCGTCGGCTTGTCAAGATGACGATCGAAATTAATTTGAAAAAAAAAACGGTCAACGGAAAGCCCAGTCTTTTATTAAAAGGCCTTCACTCAAAGGCCTCCAATGCCTCTCAAATGAAGCAACTTGTTGACAAAATCTTCACACAATTCATTTCGAACACACAATGCATTGATGACCAAGTCAGAGATGCGTGAAATAGTTTTGTCTTGCGTTTGATGATCTTCGGCGTTATTAATTCCACTTGGGAGTGGGATAAACATGTACAAATACATATTTATATATATATATATATATGATAATATAGTTGACCATACATATCTTATCTGAGACTCATAAAGCGCTTACCTTTTTGTGGTTCCAGAGAGCATTTACGCTGGGCTTGCCTCGTCGAAAATCCGACTGATCGATGACATCGTCGTGGACTAAGCTGGCCGAGTGGACCATCTCGGAGAAGAGGGCTATCTGTCGTTGTTTGTGTACTAATTGGCTGTCAAGGCGATAGGCGATGGGTAAATATCATTTCTTAATCAGTATGTATGTGGTTATAATTTGGCTTTAATTTTTTTTTCATAGACGCAGAGCAGAACGTGCACATTTCGCAAAGGCCTGTTAATTGCATTACACTGCCTCACAAATGTATGCACCATCCGTCGGTCATCCAATCCGTCCCACCCCACCCCACTCACTGCGATTCGTTGTTCAGATGATAGTTTAAGGCCTTAGCCATCAACAGGGTCACCATGGGACGCAGCGCCTTGCCCTGTCCATCAAAGTAGTAGCATGCGATGGTGTCCAGTTCTGGCTGTGATGTTCCCGACTGCAACAGCTGTGGAGACGGAATGATGAAGGATTACGTTCTCACTGTTCGTTTTAACCCAAAACAATAATTACAAATGGCTTATACCCTCTAGCAAAAAACCTATTAGTTCAATCGGAATATTACCACACATATTTTATGATTAACACGCAAATAAAGAACTTTCCTTATACCCTTTCAAATTGTGGATCCATTTTGGATGTGAATATTTGGATTGATATTTGAAATTAAGTTGACCAGTGTACGATCTATGCAGGTGCTTGTAGACAGATCAAGTTAGTTTCAGCCATGAGATCAAATTCTCACAAAGCTGTTAACTTCAGCTCTCAGATTGGTAATCATTTGAATGGAAGGGCGTGGCTATATCTATATATGTATTTCTCAAATTATCTATGTCTACCTCCTAACCTAGGATATTTCTCAATTTTATCGGATTCCTTGAAATATGAGAAAATCGATGGATAACATAAACAAGCGTATCCTCAACTACAGATATCCGAATTAATCACAAATGCTAATTAAGTTATGCATGGAAAATACCCTGATGTCACTGTGACGTAAAAGTTTGTTTGCTTACAATAATATAAATGGAAAATAACAATATGATAACAGAAAAAAAAACATTGGTTTCTATCTGGAATTCAGTCCAAATGATTCAGAGGCTTAAAAACAAGCAACTGAGATCATTGCTGTCGGTCATAACTGACTGCAGAATACTCTATCATATGATATAGATTTTCGACTATGGATTAATTATTTTCCGGATCCCCACTTTCCGCCTTCGGTATGTTTTTTTGATATTGATATTTAGTGATAATTTTTTTTCATTGAAAGTCGACATTAAATATTGACAGTTAAAATTTCGTGTGTCTGCCAACAATTTATAAATTGTGAAAATATTGGTTCCGGAAAACTACTTTTGGCCTTCTTGACAAAATTACCAAATAAACATAATAACAATAATAAATATATAGTAAGTGTACTTACGTCTCTCACATCGTCGTAGAAGTACTTGAGCTCGTCGTCGAGGATTATATAGGGATCAATTTGGATTTCTCTGACTGGTCCTGCGGGCTGCTGTGTGTGTACGGAGCTGTGTTTGCGTATACTTGATGCTAAGCAGCCTGAGTACTGCGAGCTGTGACTGCAGCTGTGTGAGCTTTGCTACGAGTTAAAAAAAAAATAAAAACAAAAAGCATTAGAGCTGTGTGATTAGCGAATTTTCCGTAAATGCTATAATTAATAATAAAGTGTGAAAATTGCAGCGCTTGGATAAACGGTCATAGCTCCTAATGTCAGCGGTAACACAACATAAATACGTACCAAAACGAAAAACCGAAAACGGTTTTTGAGTCACTTAACAACTTTCAATTGCTGGCAGCACCACTAACGAGTTTTTGTTTGCTGCCCCAAAGCAATTGGAAACAAAAGCAACTTGTTTTTTTTTTGACACTTAAATTAGTTGTCAAGATTAATAACATTAAAATTGCAGCGGCAAATTGTCAACAAATTGAAGTTTATTTGTTAGCACCTACGCCTCGACATTTGACCTTGTCGCCCGTTTCAACTATGCCCGCAAATCCTTTTGTTGTCGCACACAACAAAGCGCAACTGCCACGTGTGGTATAATTTCTAAATTAGGCATACATATGTGTGTGTAAATGGAAATAATGTTGGTTCAGTGCCTGAGTAGTTTCACAACATCCATGATGAATGAAATGTACACTTTTATACTTTTTTTTTAACCAAATACAATTTTAAACATCACTTGCATAATTAGTTTATATGAAATTAAATTCAATTGAAAATAAAATGAAATATTTAAATTTAAAAAAAAATAATTACAACATTTTCTTTCTACAATTTGAATCTAATTTACAACATTTTCTAGGATTTCTTAATTATTTCCTATCCGATAGTCAAGCAGCAATAATGTAAATGTGAAGTACGATCCAAGCTTGACCAACTCGGAAAACATAATTGGCTCACCCTAAGAGGGTTCCGGGTCACAGGGACATAACGGGGAACGAAGAAGCTGACAAGCAAGCAAGAATGGGGGCAGAGAGACCCATGATAGGCCCTGAACCGTATTGAGGTGTAGGCTATATATCAGGGATGAAGAAAGACTGATGCGGGAACGGAGCTGGGCAGAGACATCAGGACTCCGACAAGCCAGGAGTCTCCAAGGTGGATATAATCAAAAGCGATTTAAGCAAATGATATCCATGGGGAAGAATAGACTCAGAATACTCGCAAGTCAATTGACAAGACACTGTAGACTGAGAAGTCACCTAGCCAAATTAGGTATTTACAGCAGCAATGTATGCAGGTTCTGCGGATACGAGGAGGAATCCTCGACGCACATCCTAACAGAATGCGTCGCCTCAACCAGAAAACGAAACAGCATCCTAGGGCAGCATATTATGAGGCCCAAGGACATAGAAACCCTGAACCCAACAAAGATTCTAGCATTCGTGCAGGAGTTGGGATTGATGGAAGAGCTGTAGGCTCAGTAAGGGGGCAGAATAGACCTTATGGGTCGCAGTGCAAACTTTTTCCCCAATTATAATAATAATAATAATTATTTCCTATCTTGTGAGTTTTTTGAGTAGCCGCCCTTTATCCAAAACAGCAAAACCGACACCTCTGCCTTGGCATTTGATATTTTTTGATAACTAATATGAGCAGACATGTCATATTCAGAGTTTGATGAATTCTATCTTTTTCAAAACACCTTTATTAACAAGGGGGCGTTTTGCTGCAACTAAATGCAATTCACATTTTTGCAATGACTACTTTTTTATCATATTGTTTATATAAATATAAAATGCTTACATAGAAAATATTATGCAGCCACATGTAAGGCGAACGCATGTTTGCCGTTTGTAAGGCGACTGCAGTCTCACTCCATTGACATCTCCTCTAACCTCTCTAAATAGCTTGACCCACTCAAGCTAGCCTCAAGTGCCTAATGTTGAGCTGTCAGCATTTCTCATTTTCACACTTGAACAATGCTGACTTGCATGGGTCAGCTATCAACATCTCTCATGTTCATACTTGAACATTATAGTCTAAGAATTTTGTATATAAGCCACGCATTTTATTCAATAAAGTCAGTCTTCATAGCCTCAGTAACGTCAGGCGTCTTCATTCATTTCTACCATCGCATTTACTGTGCGCATCTAAGGACCTCACTCTCCGCAGTCTAGCTAGTTACAAGTGCTTGTTGCGACGACTTTTAATAGTCAGTTTATACTTCCCTTTATACACAAACAACGGGTATTGCTTAAAACCAAACAACCATTAGAGATCTATTTTCTAATATCGAGCGCTGATGGAAAAAAATTACAGCATATATATAAGAAAGAGCAGCTATTTTGGCCAAGCTGAAACAACAATATCTTGCAGACTGAAAGCCCATCACTTTACTGTTCCTGTGGAAGTTATATGACATAATATTGAAGTCTAATCAATATATTTTTAATTGCCAAAATCACGACAAGAGAGTTAGAATAATCAATTTAGGCCCAGTTGACGATGTTACGTAAGAAATTCAGAGTCACTGTTGGAATGGTGTAATTATTGTGATAACTATTATGGTTGTTTGCAACATGTTATGTACATTAAGCAGTTTGAATATACTATAATACATATTTATTTATTATCCTTGTATCCAACTTGATATATCATTTAAAATTTGTATCTTAAGACCTGTTTAAAATATGTGTTTCAGTCCGCATTAAATAAAGAAATGATCTTTCCCTGCATTTCCTCTTGTGCCAGTGTCTTGTTGCTTCCCCTGTGTGCAATTGTGCAACTTGCTGTTTGGCATTTGTACATGACTCCAAATATGTGTTCATATGTATATGCACATGTATGTAGCTATACATATGTGTGCATATTGTATTTTGTGTTTGCCAGTTCGTACGTCAGTCAATAAAAGTTGTGTGCATGTAGGCACGATAACATGTAAATTTGATGTTACCATCTGTCAACAGAGAGAGCGCTAAACTGCTGCTGCCAAATGGAGGCAACTTCTACAGCCAAAGCCAATTGAGCTGCAAATATTTGTGTTAGGTTATGTGATACGTTGCGATGAGATGTGATGGAGCTGGGCGTGGCTATTACGCATCAATACAATCGCAGACATGTTGACCCAGATGCATGCACTCAAAAAAAAACAAAAGATCGTATGAATTTTAGAAAATCGCCCTGAGAACCAGAAAGTTTTTAGATATAATTTCTAATTATTAGAAAAAGCTAAATCGACGATCCCAAAAATATGGTGCTCACTCAACTCGCGAACCACGGCTACTATAAATCTTTAGGCTTAAATCTTAAATTACTAATGTTTAATTACTATATATGATTATCACAACAGCTAATATAGGGATTCATAGAAAGCAACACCCTGAATAAAAGATATATATTTTCAAAAACGTAGAAAACTCCGAGCTGTAATTGAGAAATTCGCAGCATTAATTTTTAGCAAATAACTTTCTGAATAAAAAGATGAGGAGCCCCTTGGTGATTTTTAAAAATGCAGTGTGATGTTTTTTTGAGTGTACGGATCCTGCTGCCCAAATGGCTCCCATCAAGAGGCCATAAAGTTTAACGCCCTTGGCAACACACCGGTCGGTCTGTGAGAGTAGCTCAGCATCTCATAAGCAGTCATAATTAATGGTCTTTGATGCACGTGTAGACGAAGTCGACGCCCCAACTGCCCCAACTGGTTGAATGAGATGATGATGACTTTTTATTGATGTTGGTGGTCGAATCATAAAAATAAATACTTAAATACATACATGTATTTACGCATAAATGTTGACCATCGCTCGCTTTTGTGTTCATTGAAAAGATCTCGTTCACATTGGACTTGTAATGACCCACTTTTATATTAAGTAAGAGTGGACAAACATATGTGTCATAAATATAATACATACATATATATACAGATATATGTATATACATATATAAGTATTTGAAGTAGAAAGCGCCTGACATTGGCGACCAAACTTGACTGATTGTTATAAAATCAACCCATCACAATTATAAAGCCAATTAAATTCAGCTCGTGAAAAGTTTCAGTTTCAATATGTGCGTGAAAATAATACAAGTTCAAAAGTCCGCAACAAAAGTTTGACTACTTCTTGTACATCAAATCAAAATCAAAATCAAAAACAAAAATCAACATTAATTTCACTTTTTTCTCTTCTTTCTTTGTTGGTCTTCATTTGCTGGTTAAGAAACGTGCAAAAATGCATTTAATAGTTGCTACTTTTCGTTCGCAAACTACGTTGAATGATTTATAAATTTTTAAATTGGTTTTATGGCCACTGTCCAAATAGCCAACCAGCCAACCAGCCAACCAGCCAAATAGCCAACCAGCCAACCAATCCCATAGCTGACCATCAAACGTCAATTTCTTTCAAAGGTGTTTAACCAACTATGATCAGCACTTTTATATTTTGTAACTAAAATCGAGTTAAGTCAATTCTAAATTGCAATAACAATTAACGAGGAATAACTGTTAATCTTTTTGGCTAAAATTGCTTTAACTTTCTGCTGGCATTGCGTGCTGCGCAAATAGGAAGAAAAGTGTTCGTCGCACTTGGCTGCCACTGGCGAGCAGAGGACTTTGACTGATTTCAATCCATTATTTATTATATATAGTCGGAGAGAGAGACATGAAGTAACATCAAATGCATAACTAAACATTTCTGAATTCGTTCCAAGTACCAAACACTATATTTGAAGCATCATTGCAAATTATTTATAGACACAAAATAAGCTCATCAAATTTATTGGTATTTTCTATATCGTATTTGGATATGCACAACGTGAGACTAGAATAAAAAAGAGTCGGAATTAACCCACCAAAGGCCGAGATACTCGTTCTTATGTTCAGTTTGATTGGAAATAATACAAACAACTTGAGGAAATATGCAAAACTAAAACCAAAAATAATACATTTTCAGCTGCTGCACAGTGTCCGCAATTCGTTATTTCAAATTTGCCTCAATGTTGAATGGTGACATTATATAGTGCATAATGAAACTGTGCAAAAGAAATGTGAACAATTTATGTCTAGTTGCTTATACCCAATCGGGTATAGTTGCCGGGAACAGGTTAAAAACTAAATAAAAAGTTTAAATGACAATAAAAGTTTTTTTCAGCAGTTTTTTGTGTAAAATAAAATCACTTGTGCGGCATGCTCGTTATAGTTGATGTTCGTTCAAGTCTTCTACTAGCCAGTGAGTTTGTCAAGGTGTTGACTGAAGACTGCATTAATTATATCGCTGAGAGATTTAATGTTGTGGTCTCTATAAGTAATTCTTAGCATTACAGCTTAATAGCGCCTAGGGTTTTAACTGAGAGCCTACAACTTAAGTATCGTATTAAAAAGGAAACCTTCATTGAAGATCCCTTTTTATAGTGCACAATTAACCAATCAAGGCTTTAGATTAAAAACAAATAACTGTTGCCTGTAAAAGTGGGCTTTGAATCTGTCCTTGCTTATGCAAAAAATGTAAGACAAAATGCATATGTCTAGCTTAGGCGAGGGATTGTCTACAGATAACTTTTGTGGCGCCAAACTGAACTTTTGCGGATACATCTATGATGAACAGCCCTACAAGCATGCTAATTAAACAAATTACTGCACAATTTGCGCTTTGGTAATTTCTATAATTATTGCAACAACAAAAATATAACAAAATGTATGAAAACATTTTTGCAGAACTTGAAATGCGATGCGTGAAATGTAAATTGATAGTTAAGGCAAAAAGCACACACACACACTCACTCACTAAACACACAAACAGATGTATACCTGCACATACACATACATATGTAAGTAATCGAATTTGAAATTTTTGCTTTTGGGCCTCGGGGCGCTCCCACGACATAATCTTGAGGATTTTGGAGCGGCCTGTGCTCGATTGCGATTGAAGATGCAGCCGAATGGCCACAAAGCAATTGAAATGTGCAAAATCTTGTAAGTGACACACGCGTAGACAACAAAACATAAAAAAAACAAAAAACAACAACAACGAAACAAGCAAATAACAAATACAAAAAGACGTTAACGATTTTCAAGTAGCTGACAAGTGCGCTGATTGATGTAATTTTGACTTGGCGCGCTTTTGATTGACAAGCCTGTCAAGCGATTGCAACATTTGGCATTAGATATTGATTACTCGATTCGAGTTTGCTTTGAATTTGAATCAAATTGCATTCTTTTCACAATGCGTATGCCAGAAGTATGTCTATTTGTGTGTCTATATTTGCCCAAAATTAGCATTACATTTAGCTATTTTTATGGATGCCACATGAAACATATGTATTTCAACGTCCTTGGCCATTAAGTGCACAATAAAAAATTTGCGAGTGGGGGGAAGCATATAAAACGGTTGAATTTTAAAGTTGATGAAATGTGACTTTATGCCTCAGGCATAGCTTAATAGATAAAACAAACATCTTAAATACCAACAAAAAGATTCACATACAGTGTACAGATTAAAAACAAGTTCTTTGCCCCGATTTTATATGTATTTTTTCCTATTTTTCTGGTTAGCAATAATTTAGAAATAGTTTCTAAATTTATTAAAATTAAAAATGTTTTTTCTACACGAATATGAAATAAATTTCGATAAAGTTAAATTAAAAACTCTTATTTAAAAAATTAATATTTTTTCATTTTTCGAAATTTTAGAAATCGTGAAAGACACAACCATGTGTGCTTGACCTAACCTAACTCAGACCTAACGTTTTTCTCAGTGTATATTTTATATGATACAACACATGTAGATGTATTTATAATTTCAGATTAGATCTTTTGGCTTAAAACATATCATGCAGCTGCTGATTTTGATTGCACTCAAAAAGAGGTACAAATAATATGTACAATTAAGCAGGTATAACGGGTAAAGCAGCCAACGCTCTGCAAAAGCGGAAGCTACACACATCGACAGCAGCAAGAGCAACAGCAACAATAACCAACGGGCAGATTGATACAACAAGAAAGTATTGGCCAAAAGCGGCCAAGAAAGTGAATAGCATTTTGTTGAGGGCCGCTAAAGACGAAGGCGAAAACGAAGACGAAGGTGGAGACGTAGACGCAGACGAAGAGGGAGCCGAACGAGCGAACCAGCGACACTTTGGACTTTCCCTTTTTGTCGTCATCGTCATCGTTGTCTTCGTTGTCATTGTGGACGTCGCTGACGTAATAAAAAATGCCGCTTGAGTTGTTGTTAAGGTGTGGAGAGAAGCAAAAGCTGCAACAATTGGCTGCATAAATCGCTCTCCATGGCCATAGCAGTTAGCGGTAAATTCTCTCATTGATTTTATAAATGTTGACAACAGCAGCAACAACAACAGCAGCAGCAGCAACAACAACAGCACCAGCAGCAACTACAGCAGCAACAACTACAGCAGCAGCAGCTTTTGCTGTGTGGATTCGTTAACATGCGTGGTAACATAACATATGGCGAGGCGATATCGTCGCATGCATTTTAAGTGAGGAGGGTTTGTTTGGTATTCGCATTCGTAATCCATATTCGAGTTCGTACACTCAGGAAAAAATTCCAACTCAAATTTAGAAAAAGGCAGCTCACCTTGTTTTGTATTCCTTATGCCAGGTTCGACTTTTGCAACACTTAAACAAAATATTTCTAATTTCCTTTGTTACACATATTTCATTCATAAGCGTACTTGTTATTTATGTTATATTTATTTATAATAATGAGTATTTTAAGATTTTAAAATCAATTTAAAAAACAAAATGTTTTCTAGTTTTAGAAATTTATTTCTTATTATTAAAAAAACGCATTTATAATTTTAAGAATTTGTTTCCCTATATTTAGACATTTAAAAAAAAGCAGAACATTTTTCTAGTTTTAGGTCGATTTTTTTTTTGGAGTGTATCAATTTTTAGGATTTGTGTTTGTTTGGCACTTTAATTGGAATTGCATATTTGAATTCGTACAAATTTGATTTCTTGAGTTTATTAGTTGGGTCTGTTATACGCATTGGGAACGCTTCTTAAGCCGCCGTAACTAATGGCATATTGACGGTATTCAAGTTTACTGGCAACACAGACAAGCACACACTCAAACACACGGATGCTCAAAAAATGTCGCAATTGCCATGCATCACGGTTTTATTACGACAGAAATGGCCTCATTGTGAGCTAAGTATGTACCATCAAGTATTGCAATTTTAGTCATGTCAATCAGAGAGAACTGATACGCACAAACTTTAAGAAATCAACACAAAAAGCAAAAACTATATAATCACTTTAGTATTCTCAATACAAAAACCACACAAAAAAAAAAACTCGTTTATATATTCGATCATGTTCTGGGTTAATAGATTTTTACTGAACGATATTTATAACTAAATGAATTGTAAGCTGCCTTCAATGAGAAACACATTTTGTGATTTCACGTTTTGCTTCAAACTCAATTTCCAACTGAGTTTGGAATCACAATAGAACCCGGAAAATTGTAAATTAATAACGAAAACTTCAAACGTTTCACTTTAATTTTTTTCGTCTGATTGTATTTTGTGTGGTTTTCCCGAATCCTTGCAATAAATGTTTATCCATTTTCCATTTGAATACCCACACATTTCTTACATTTATATATATATATATATATATATATATATATATATATATAAACTCACTTTAATAAAGCGCGTCGGAAGCTAAATCAATAAATAACGAAGGAAAATTATGAAAACGATGAACAAGAAAAAGGAAAATATTCGAACCAAGAAGTTCAATATTTTCCTTTTTGATAAAACCACATTTCAGGAAGACTTTCGATCATTTTTTTATTTTTTATTATGATTTTTGGGAGTAGTAGCAAATAACAGTATAACATTATCGTTACGTGATATTTACGGTTCCATTAATTCATTATAATCATGCCCCAAAAAAAATCCCCAACAAACACTGAGCGTTATTTTGGTGCTAATTTTCCTGAAATGTTTGAATTGTTGAGCTTTTTATTTTTGAAGCTATCGGTTTATCCCATTTCTTAATCAATTGCTCAAAGTTTTTGTGGCTACAGAGACAACTGCATAATGCGTGCAGAGCTACACCACTATACACACACACGCACTCACACATCGACTCAGGCACGCACACACGCACTTACGTGTGCGGCTTGCGCGCAACTAGAAATCGCCGAATATTTGGTTTTATTTCTGGCATTGCGGCTTAAATAAGTAATTTAAAGACTGGTCGACGAGTGCCTGTGATAATAGCAATTTATCAAATACAGACAGAAACGAAGGAAAAAAAAAAGAAAAAACGTTATTGCAGCCAAAATGTGCAGACATTTGGAAAACAAGTTGCAACCAGTGCCAAAAACCAGTCAAATTCAAGTTTATCCTGTGACACCAGTGAAAATGAATGGCCAGCAAAAGCTAAAGCAAGCGCAAAAAATAACTGACAAGCTCGAAATTCCAAATTCCAAATTCCGAATTCCAAAACACCAACATACAAACTGTAATAAGCAGCAAATCAGCGTACTTTATTTACTTGCTGCTCAAATCCATTTATTATGCGGCTGCTGTTGTTGTTATTGTCTAATCAGGAAGTCAACACATAACGCTGACATGTCCATCGATTCAAGCCAGGCATTTAGCCAAATTTATATGCAAATTAAGTGAAATCTTTGTTTCCACCCAAATTGCGACAAATATCATTTGGATTATCTTGTACAAAGCAAGCAAACAGGTCATAGACTCGAAATGTTTGAACACAAATGGGGTGAAATGAAATTTTATAGTTCAAGTTGCTGCATCAGGGTCAGGTCACCAGTCAAAGGTTGCATTTTTTGCACTCAAAGAAAAAATTGACATTCATTTTAGATCATCGATATTTAGAAAGATTTAGAGAGCATTTGCAACAGTATTTATTTTAGCAGAAATACATATCCTAACAGATAAAACTAACATCTAAAAAAAAAAAAAATTTAGTTTTGCAGCGATTTTGTGAAATGTTGGCCGATTTTTTTGGTGAGTGTAGATGCTTTTACGTATGCTTAACACGATGCTATATGCACTGACAAAACGTCGAATATGTTGGGTGATGATTGCATGAAAAAAGTCAACTTTGTTGACCGACATTGATGGAATGTGAGCAGACAGATGGGATCGGCCTGCTGTCCAGCCTCCAGACTAGAGGATAGGGCTGGGTCTCTGAGTTCGTTGGAGTTCGTCTGGGGTTCGTGTATGATGCTTGGCGGGGTTATGCAACTCTGACTGCTGTCCAAAAGCTGCAAACTTGCTTTTTTACAGTTACACGATGGCGATGGCCGAGCTTCTTTGGCTTTCAAATCGAAATTCGAAAATGTTGCCGAGAGGAAAACAACAACAACAACAACAGCAAAAGCAACGCCGAAATCATTAACAGTTAACAGTTAACAGTTGGCCGCAAGAGCCGCCAATCAATGCGGCCCGAAACCAAAGCAAAACCAAACCAAAAACCAAAAGTAAAACCAGTTTAGGACAACGACAGCAAACGAAACGCATGCTTCTTTGGAATTGGGTCACCAAGTACGAGCTAAAGAAATGGAAGCGAAATAGCCAAACGGCAACAAGACCAAGAAAGACCAAGACCCAGTGCAAGCCCAAGCCAAACCAAGCAAGCCATCAACAATAAGAGAAAAATTCGACAACAACAGCAACAACAAGTGAGGCAACAACTAAAAGCAGGTGTACGGCAGGTGAATGAAAGTCGCTTCGCTTAGGCATGCCCGGAATCAAATTGACTTTGCCAATCGATCGGCGTATTTTCGATTATTTTCGATTTCGATTTGATTTGCATATATCCATGTATATCAGTGATTTGCAGAATGTCGATCGTTTAACGTTTAGTAAATACTCTGGGCTGGCATTCCTTGGATATCTTTCAGCCAATTCACTTGGCAATTCGCACTTTGGCTCGTCTCACAATCCCATTTGCCAGTGAAAGTGTCCGGCTCAGCAAAAACAAAAACAGAAATAGCAAAAAAAGTAAAAATAAAAAAAAACAATAACACGTAAATGATGACACGGTAACAAAGACAAAGATTTACGATATGGCCACAACATACATATCATAGATATTGTTTTTTTTTCTTTAGTTTTAACATTTAGCCAAAGTATTTATTTATATTTTCTTCTTTTTCTTTTGTTTCTTAAACATATTTTTCGCAAACTTATGAGCCGACTCCAAAGAAAGCAAAAGTAAAAACTACTCGATGACTCTTCAAATTTAAACAAATCTTACTCAGTAACTGCAAAACATTAACTTTTAGCCTGTTCTCTGGCAGAGTTCTCAACAAAAATGGGTAGCCCAAAGCTAAGAAGGAATTCATTCAGCAGAGCAGTGTCATTAATTAGAAATCTAGTTATAATCATACAAATTCTATTTAAAAGACTCTATCTACATTCTTTGACTCGACCTAATCAGTCGCAACATGCTTATAATTGATAACAAGCGAATGCAATATCAAAGCGACTCGAATGGGATTTCACTTTCACAGACTTTTGAGACTTACGGTCTTAAGTCGACTCAGACACAAACAAGCTCTCGACTTTAATAATGTAATTTCTAGACTTGGTCTAAGCAAATTCGCGTATGCAGGCCATGGCCCAAACTGATCAAGCAGCTCATAAAATTCACACGCAGCCGTTAAACTCTTCGCAAATTTCACGCGTTCGTAATGAAAGTGAAAATATTAATTCAAACACAAACAACAACAAGCGCAGAATCGAAAGCCAGAAGGCAGCTTTATTTACTCATATAATTTCGTATAAAAATAGAAGCAAATCATACGCGTCGATCATGATAACAAACCCATCTCTAGCTGAGGTCTTGGCTATTGTTTTTTTGTTGTTTCGTATTGTGGCCAAATAGATAAAGATTAATAAGTATTTGCATAGCCAACATCAATACGAGGCAGTGGCAACTACGACGTTGACGTTGAAGCCGTTGTCTGTCGTCAAATGAAATAACGAAGAAAGTCTATTGAGTTTCTTATGCTTGCAAATAGAGGCATATACAAATACATAAGCATATATATATACGCCAAGGGCAACTGCATCTTATTATTCAAAAAATATATTTCTAAAAACCAGCGATTTTCTTTTCTTAAATGCTTTCAAACGACAAACATTTGTTTCTTAAGATTTCACAAAAACAAACATTTTGGATAGTTCATATCATTTTTTTTGAGACAACTACTATCGAAGTCAATTTCATTACTTGATTCTGAACAGAAAGGTTTTTTTTAAGTAAGTGTTTGATTTCTTAATGATAGAAAAAATTTCGAAATCTAAAAAAAAAAACAACACATTTTGGGATTGTCGATTTAGTGAAAGCCTTTCTAATTTTTAGATTTCTTCATATTTTTCAAATAGAAAAAGTTTTAGTTTTCCGGATGTTTTTGGAAAATTCAGTGTGATTTTAGTGGTTAGTGTAGTTTTTGAAACACAGATTCTTGTTTACCATTCGCAGTTCAAGTTTTATTAAATTATTTTATTTATTTTATATCAATTTCTTTGCTTTAAATATTCATACACTAATAGGTTTATTGGGAAAAAGGGCATTTTATAGTCGAGCACTCGCGACTTAAGCGCTTTTACTCGTTTTTGGCTGCGCTGCTTGCGTCGCTGCTGCTGCGACGTGCGCTTTCTTTTTGCTTTTTGTTTATTGTTTACCTATGATAGAGCTACACACACACACACACACATACGTAGGTGTGTGAGCTGGGCATACAACTATTTGGCGCTGAATTGAATGAATTTTTATTCAGTTTAACCAAATTTCATACCACCAAGCGAAAATGCATAACTAATTTAACGCCGTCGACTGCATACAAAGTTGTTTTTGGTTTTGGTTTTGGCTTTGGATTTGACTCTTGCATTTTCATTCTCTTCAATAGCTCATAAAATTGGATTCAAAATATATATATTATTTAATGCGTGCTTTTTGTGTGTGCTTCGCAACTTAAATTTGGCCCTTATATGTGTCAAACGAGTCAATTAAAATGTGTATTTTTATGGGCACTTGGCCTTTTTGCCTTTTTACCTTTTTACCTTTTTACCTTTTTATTTTTATTTGTGTTTGCCAGATCTAAGACCCCAAGCTCACATACACACACACACAGCGCATGGTGACAAAGCCTTGAAACAGTGGCCATTATTAAAGCACATTATTTACAAGGCATAAATACAATGCACTGAGCGAAAAAGTGCTATGCTAAAGCAATTAAGGCCAGCGCTCAAGTTCTCAACCAGGGCCGCTCAAATTGCGTGCATGAAAACGATAAAATGTGTTAATGTTCAAATTTAATGGTTGCACATTTTCAGGGCAATGCGAATAATCCAAGTGTAAAATGGAAAATGAATAACGAATTCATTTCCCGAAAACATCCAATTACAGAACTTCCCATCAATAGGAAAATGTTTTCACACGAGCTAAGCAGAAGATCAGAAAATTGCCATTATTAAGAAAATACTATAGTTCAATCGTAGTTTAAATTCACTCATTAAATTCCTTGATTATGTCTTCAACATCTTCTCTAGTAGACATATAAGCACACTCTGTGCTCAGTGCTAATAAAATTAATATAATATATAGAAATGGCAAGAAAATTCCAAATTAAAATTGTGTTCAGTCTCCAGAATTATTTAAAACTACAAAAATTCGATTTGACATCGATTCAACTTTTTAGAATTCAGATAGTGGGTTTTTGGACCATTCCTTAACTACAGCATTATACTGTTGGAATAAGGCATTTAAGTCTCTGTGATGCTTCATAAAGTTCACCAAAACTGCGTCCAACGAATTTATATAACCCTCCGAGCTCATACGGCTTGAAATTGTATGATATATTTATGTGTTGTGCATTCCAGTATCCTTGCAAGCAAGTATCTTAGCTATCTCCTCAGGCTATAGTGTTTTTCCTTTCCCATTACAATCTGTTTCTGCCTGTTTTATTATCCCATTCAAAGAAATTCCACATAACGCTACTTACTTTTCTGAAGGCCAGAAAGTAACTGCTTATTTTGGGTTTTTCGTGGGTCTCCCCAATTCATGCAATTTATGCTGGACCATTTTACATCCATACCCCCAGGATTTATTATATTCCTTAAATATTATTTTTTTTTTTTTAATTTTAATTTAGTTATTTACTTTTAATATTTACTTAAAGTAACAAAAAACAGTAAATAATACAAAAAAAAAAAAAATAATTAAATAAAACTAAGCAAAGTATTTATCCTGGTCACATTTATATAAATTTAGTTATGCACATTGAATTTATAAATGAAAAATTATCAAACTGTGAACAAAGTCAAAATGAATCGAACGCTATGTGAGTAAACTCACAGTTCGACAAGCATTTGTATTTACTTGGTGGTTTTTGCAGCCACTGGTTCGTGCTTAGAGTTCACAAACAGCAACAGTTCAACTTTTGCAATAACGGTTCAAACGACAAACAATTAAATAAATAAATTGCATAACAAAAAAACAAGACACCTGAGCCATAGAAAAAATATTGGAGTAAAATATAAAAATAAATGTGAAGCAACCATTATCAGAAAAAGAGAAAAATTTAAAATCTGGCAAATATGTGATGATAAAATTTGCAAAACCGAAAAAAATCAAAAAATATATGATAAACAACGGCTTCCGCCAACAGAAGCAAAAGCGCCCACAGCAAAAAAAAGTAGTTGTTTTTGTTGTTGTCGTTGTCTTCTTTACGCTAGCTGCACAAAAGCAATAACCAACAACGAAGTCAAAGCCACAACCAATTTCACTTTCATTTTCTTTTGCTTTTGCAGCGAAATGAAAAGCGAACGAATGCAACAAAACAACAAAGCAGAGCAAAGAAAAATGAGCAAAAAAACAAAAACTAAAGTCACGCAGACGCATTTGCGGCAAACACTTGCTGCACTTTGGGCATATCAAGCAACGACTTGTTGTTGTCCACTAGTTGGCGGTCGATGTCATTGTTGAGATTGTCGTCCCGTTTTTCTTTTATTTCATTTATTTTTTTCTAATTTTGGCGTCTGTCTACCAGAGTAAGCTGCACGATCATGAACGAGCATGCAGGCAACCAAACCTGTAAAGTTCGATTACGAGTAAATGCATCTTCTTCTCTTCGTGCTTGCGTGAAGCGAATGATTAAATCAATGGAACACATCAAATCAAATCAATCATATCAATCATGCATGAACTGATTTTGGTGTTTAAAGGTCTAATTTCATAATAACATATGATTATAAAACAAACATTAATAAAAATAATACATAAACTCTTAATATGATTTCTTCGATTTGGTAAAAGCAATCGATGCAATTTAATATTTGCAGCAAGTACAAACGAAAACTCAATTGAAAATAGGAGAAATATTAAATAAAAATTGATTTTACTGTAAATCAAATTATTAATAAAGGAAAGCATTTAATAAAATCCAACTCCTTTAAAGCTCTAATTTTTGTAATATAAAAAAGTGAAAAAAAAATAAATACTACTAAGTAAACGTTTGAGATAAATTCTTAACTTTTGAAATGCTTAAATTTTATTAACATTTAAAACAAACGAACAAATATCTATCAAGCTAAATAAATATATGTATTTGATTTTGCTCCAAAGCAAATTATATATTCAAATAAAGCATTTAATATGCGTTCTTCCAGAAATGTTATCAGAATTTTGTTTTTATATTTATGAAGACAAATTAAAAAATTTGATTGAGTTTGCTCTAAAGAAAATTATAAATAAAAGAAAGCACTTCATAAAATACAACTGCTTAAAAAACAAAATCAATAATAATAATAATTAAACATTTAAAATGAGTTCTCGGATTTGGTGGCATAAAATATTTTAATAAAACATTTTACAAATCATTGTGAGCGACAAACATTTTATCTCTCGATATGTACTCACCAGCAAGCTGAGGTAATCCTGGTTAATGCCGCAGCCTAATCCTTGAAAGCTGCGCACCAATTGTGGCTTATTGTTTGAGTACTTTTTCACATATTGTCCTTGTGCAGCTGCTGCTGCTGGTGGTAGCTGGCTGCTCTGCCGGCGCAAGCTCAGCTGATGATTGAGGAACAGGCGACAGATGAATTTATGCGTCTGCTGGTGACGCGAAACGCACGCGACGCGACCGGAAGTGCTCAAGCAGGCCATTTTTTTTATTTATGCTGCGCTCTATTTGATATTGATTCGCTTTTGATTTTCCTTTTTTATTTTATTTTATTTTTTTGTGCTTTTGTTAAAGGTTTTTCAATTCGAAAGAAATGCAACTCGTTAAATTTTGAACAGCATTATTATTGCTGGCTTTGGTTTCGCTTAAGATTGCATCAAATTGGAAAAAAACGGCACAGATACAAATACAGTTAAGATATATGATGTTCAGATAATGAGACTGAGACACACGCGCCAAATAATTCAAACTACAGAGCGCTTTGCTTGCGTCCGACTACAGCAGCTGCAGCGAAGTGTTTCGCCTTTTGGCCGCTGTCTGCGCAGCTAGCTTGCCAGTAAGCCGTGGTGAGTTCATTCGCGCTCAGCTGTGGTGGGTTCGAATGCGAATAAACGCCAAGCGACTTGAAGACGCTGCTCGACGCGCATTGAATTTGAACTTGACTTCACCGCTGCTGGTGGTAACCAGAAATTGCATTTCCGTTGTGCAGTTTGACATGCACTGTATGGGAGCTTAAGCTTGCCTGCACTTCTCGCCTTGGTTAAGACGCCTGTTGCACATCCAGAGGCATTATGTTTTCACTTCGGCGTTTTGCAATGCACTATAATCTTATCATATGCTAATTGTTTTTAGTTATTTTAAACTATGTCTGGCTTTTCATTTCACAAATTTTTAAAATATCATGGCACACAAGCAGACTTGTTTTGACGTAATAATGCTAAAACAGCTGTGCAGGCCGCAGATTAGGAAACGGACGGAGCTGCCAACTCACATTAGGCAGCAAAACAGCTGTGCAACACCTGATACATATCGATAACAGCATAGCGTTGGCTTTCCTTTCGTTATTCATTTATAAGAGAACATGAGAATTTAGTATGCAAACAAAGCAGTATGGCGGATATTGAAATGTAATCTATGTTTAAATATATGGCAAACATGTGAATTTTGAATGCTGAAGACGATGATTGTGGATATATCGTTTAATGAAAATATATGTCGCGCACAGTCAATATTAATATCGATATATTGCACGCAATATTAGTCTACATTAGACGATACTTTGATACACGCCGATTACATCCCAGTTTTTACATAAACTTGCTCAATTTGTACAATGTCTCGTAATTTGTTTTTATCAATTACAAACATTGTAAAACACTTGGAGCGACTGTTCCTGCAAAACGCTGCACCACCTGCACCTGCGCTAGCCTACATAGTGCAGCCACACTGCGATCCGCACAGCAGCAGCAGCTTCAGTCTAAAGGAATTAATTGGCGATGGCGTTTTGTGGGCTGTTCCCAAACACCGGCGGAGTGTTGAAAAGCGGTTAAATCGCAAATTTGGCTATCCCGATTATGTTTGGAAACCGCTGAAGGAAAAGAGAAATCTTCGCTCCTGCGTGCAATGCGGAAATGACCACGAAATGGGCGTGCTCTGCCGTAAGTCAAGACAAATGCAATCATAACAAATAAATACAAAATTAAATAACTACAACTGCAGCTCACTGCTACGCCAAAGTACGCGAGGAAACGCAGCTTATGCAAGACAAAATCCAAGCGCAACTTGGCCTGGAACCCATAGATCAGGAGGTGATTGTCCTCTACGAGGGCGAAACAACAGCAGCAACGGAGGAGCAGCAAGGCAAACGCATCGTGGAAATGAAGAAGCCGCGTCCCATGTGGTTCACCAAAAATCTTTTGCAAAAATCCACACAGCAATCATCTAATGAAACTAAACCCACAAATTTGGGTTAACAATTTTACCATGTCCTCAATAAATTGCGATTTGTTTATTCTGCGTAAATTGCCGGGATTGTGCACATTTGAGGTAACCATTGTTGAAATCCTGGGCACTCATCGGTCTCCTGCCCTCCAAGCGCAGCTGCTTCAACTCTACCAGAGAGCCGCCGGCACAGCCAATTATCAGCGACCTTCGCTGGCGATTGAAGCAAAAGCAGCCAGGAGCTAAGGCTGCACTAGAAGCTATTGCTCCGTTCCACTCCAGTTCGGGCTGCTTTAACTCGAGCAGTTGAATTTGTCGCTCCTCGAAGCTTGTACTTAGATTCTTGAAGCCATAAAGTGCACGATGCCGCGCAAAGATATCCAGCGCTGTTTGATGCCCCCAAACAATCTCCGTAATTTGTGGCTTTATTTTGGGTGCTATAAAAATTATAGAAATTATATAATTGCAGTTATTGATTGTAAGAAGCTACTTGCCATAAGTGGCTAGTGTTTCATCTTGAGGCGTGGCCTTTGAGAGTCTCTCTTCCAGATGATGCACTGTGTCCACAAGCAGCTCGGCGCCCAAATGCGATAAGGTTGAGTGCAACTCCGGCAAGAAAATGTCGTTTCTCAGGGGAATTTCGCGCTGATCGAGGATCTGCAATGGGTAAAAGAGTTGAGTTAGCTGTTGCTACTTTAGTTTGCTGTACTCACGGGACCAATATCGAAGCGATAAGGCTGTATTTGCATTATGGAAATGCCAGTCTTCGCATCCCCATTCATGATCGCATAGATGATGGGTGCAGCTCCCCGCCAACGGGGCAACAAACTCGCGTGCACGTTGATGATGCCCCGCGGTAAGGCGTTGATGATATGATGCGGTATTAAATGGCCAAAGGACACCACGATGCCCAGCTCGAAGTGTGTGCATTGTTCCGCAGTTATAGGCCAACGATAGAGCGGAAGTTTGTGCTTATCCGCATAGCTTCGCACACAATTTACCGGGCTTTTGAAGGATGTGACAACGGCAACGTCGACTTCACTTTGATGTAACTTTGTTAGACTTGGCAATGAGAAGTTGTCAGTGCCGAAGAACAAAACTTTTGGCGATTGGTGAGTTATCTTGCAGCGCCTGCTGCTCTGCCAGATGGTTCCACACACTTTTCTCTTATATTTAAAAAAACTATTTACTAAACTCTTGCCGCATAACATCTTCACAGCTGTTGAGACGATTTAACAGCCCTGTCTTTGAGTGGTGCGATACTTGCGAGCATTTCTATCGATATGTTGCAACAAAGTTAAATACACAATGAATTGCTTGCAATGTTGCAGTCACACTCTTATATTTAAAAAAAATTACGCAGTAAACTCTGGTTGCTTCATTTGCGTATTTGTGCTGCTGAAATTGTTGACAAAATAATAGATTTGCGGACAAGGAAGTTTTGCTAATAGATTTTCTGAAAAAAGCCAAAACGGTAGCACTGGTGGTCAGAGCTGTAATATCGATACAATATATCGATCAAATACATTCAAGTAAAAAAATTAATATACCTACATCGATACGTCCTATCGATAAAAGTCATTCGTCACTGCAAGTAAAAACAATGAAAACAGCTACGCTACAAAAAAACACAGTTAAATTCTAGAAAATTGAGTACGACTCCAAGAAGACACGATGGAAACGAAAGCTGGCAACATCACTCCCACATCCCAAGCTTGCAGCAGCCCATCGAGCAGCGATAAAAATAATTACGCATTGCAAGTCGCTTTGCAGACAATGAAGGAAAGATGCAATCAGCTGCAGCGAAGAGTGTCCAACATGGAAGAGGAAAACCAACGTTTGCGGGAAGGGACTGGAACTGTGACTGCCACTGGGACTGAGTCAACAAACGGCGATAAATCGCTTCGCACGCGGGTCGATGAGCTGCAAAGGCAAAAGGAACAGCTCGAGGACCAGGTTAACATGGTAGCTAACGAGAATCGGAGACTCTGGTCACGTCTTTCGAAAATTTCGAAAGATCAGACACATCTAGCAAGAGACGACAATGCGGCGAACACTTCCTATATACGCAGCGCCGGCATAACTTCAATTGGTGGCAATCCGAACCTGATTCGATCAAAAACTTTCACACAACACTCGCCAAATCCGCACTTGCGCCAGAAACTGATCACCGAGGTGAGCCTGGAAGAGGTGGCCCTGGACGAATTCGAGACAAAAGTGGGCTACCCCTACGGACTGAATGTGGACGACGTAGCCACTGTTAGCGGCGACCTGGATGCCAATGCGGATGCCAAGCACTGCATGGACGGACTGCAGGATTTGCGACGTGAGGCGATGAAACAGCAGCAACAGCTTAACTCGGCGCTGACACTGCTAGAGAGTCGACTGGGTGAGTCGATGATTTACATTATTTTATTTTTTTTTTCTTATCGCTTATATTATCGCTTTGCAGCTTTGCATCCATGTCCCGAGTGTGCCAAGAAGGCGGCCAACAAGCCGGAAATGGCTGATAAGAGCTTGGAGACTGAAGATAACAGTGAGCACCCCTCCCACGACACATACAACGGGCATATAACAGCAATTACTACACCGCATCCGCCTACTCCCACGCCCCGCATCAATATCATTCAAGAGAAACTTAACGCTGAGTCCATAGACAAGACATGCCCTATGTGCGGCAAACTATATTCTTTCCAGGTGTCGTTCAAGGCATTTCAGGAGCATGTCGAAATGCATTTCATTGACGACACTCTCGATGTGGATGCGAGCGTGGAGCGACAATATGAGTTCGTTTCGCATGCCGTGGGTGATTTTTGACCCAACAAACTGATTCATTTGTTATATATTCAATTCTGTATAATTGTGTAAGATTGACAATTATGCTTAGTTCTCAATGTCTGATGATGATCATGTATGTTGATATAGTGTAAGAAATCAAATATCAAAAAATGTTTTAAAACAACTTTAGTTAGTGGTTCTTCATTAGGTTTACGATGTGCATTTTTTATTCTATTTTCGCCGAAATCAACTTTCTACATTGTTGGAATTTGATATACTTAATTTCCATATGCATTTATTTTACATATTTTATTTTGGCAAGCGAGATACTCTTTCTGTGGTTGTTATAAAGTTTATATTTAGTGTATCAGAGTCGGATATACAACGGAGATCGTGCAAAAACTGTGCTGTGGCTAATAATAAATTTCAAGGGTATATCTACAACAGATAAGTCATTTCCAATTCGGGCTGATCCGGCAGAGTTGTCAAAAAAGCAAACAACATACTCGAACTAAGTATTACAACTAAATAACCGATTTCGGTCGGGGATCCATTGTTGTATAGGATTTAAAAATATATCCATTCCTTTAACCCATTTTTAATCCAGAATCAGGATATAGCCCTTAGCAAGGAATGTTTATTGAGAGATAGATGGTTCAATTCGAAAATATATATTCGTTAACCACAAGCTGCAACTGTAGTTATAATCACAGCGGATATTTATATTGAAAAAGGCCCTCTTTTTTCGTGTCATTTTTTTTATTGTGATTTTACTTACTTTGGTCTTAAGATATGAACTTACACTTGACATAATTTCTCCAATTACATCGTATTTGATTCATCTCGAAAAGTGTGACGCCCCATTAGGAGCAGTTACCAACTGCTTTTTGATTTTTATTTTTATTAAATAAGCAACTGTGAACTTAGTTTAATGTCTCTTCGGTGTTTTAACTGTTGCTCAAAATAATAAAATTGTGTCTTACATTTTTAACTGGAGCGAGCTTCGTTTCTCTGTTAAAATGATTATAAATGTAGAGAATCAATGATGAAATGGGACTTAATCCAAAAAAGAACAGTTTTCAAAACAATTCTTTTTTAAATAACACAGCTAATGGCTGCCAAGAAAGAAAGACCGGAAAAAGGAGCCAGACATCCCTGCCAGAAAGAATGAACATCTTAAAACAATTTGAAATGAAATTGGTAATTGACGATTTGCGTAAAGAATGAAGAAATGTGACTTAACAAGCAAAATAGTTGTAATTCAAAATAATTGAAATTGTGCATGTATAATAATACAAATTATACATTTTATTTACAACATTTAACACATCGAAAATTCAAATAATCTTGTACCTTGCCAGAATTCATATCACGATATTATGAAATATTAGTAGTTGTTCGAGTAACATGTGACGATGATAGCTGACCCATGCAAGCCAGCATTGTTCAAGTATGAACATGAGATATGCTGATAGCTAGCTCATGGAGCGCCCGCAAGATTAGGCACTTGAGGCTGGCTTGCATGGTGTTAAGCTATTTTTAGAGAGGTCGATGGAGTGAGACGCCTTACAAGCGGCTGCACTCGATGGAGTGAGATAGCGATCGCCTTACAAACGGCCGCACTCGATAAGGGACCAATGCAGTTGCCTTAAGCGGCTGCATATTGTATTTTAATGTATTTCTATGTATTTTAGGTTTAAAAGTTTTATATAAATAAAGGGCCTGCTCGTCAGAGCGGGCAGTCTGAATTTACAACTCAACTCGCAAGTGTATATTATTTATACAGTAGTAGTGGTCGTAATTTTGGGAGAAGTTTGGACTCAGACGTCCTTCAATTGGAAAACTTTATTTATTTAAGAAATATTTTTAAATTTTACTTAAATATTTTAAGCAGATTGTTTTAAATACAATCCTACAGCGTCACCTCGCCGTAAGTATAAGTTTGGCATTAATCGGATTTTTTAACTCTAGTATCTTAAAAGTTGATATTTATAACTGAACTGGACCATCCAGATCTTGTCACCAACCTTTCATGTTACTGTAATATTAATTAGATCTGCAGCTCGTGTAACCTACAAAATATCGTATACACATGTGCGATTTTATTAAGAACTCGATGACCTAATTATTGTACAGTACGACGTGAGCAGGGAATTTGGAATCGATTATTTAAATTAATAAAATTGAGATATAAAAAATTATACAGCTGCCTTGGATGTACCGAAATTTCATACCCTGAAAAAGAGATATATATTTGTATTATTAATTTAAACATATTCTATAATGGTTTAAACATTATTCTTCGTAGTATCACCCGAATTCCAACTAATAACTTTTTTTCAAAAATAAATATTGTGTTTTTTTAGAACCCCCAAAAACCGTTTATGTGCTTAAGCACTTAATTTGCATAAAAGAACCCATTTTTTAACTAAGCTTAAGTATGCAAAATATAACAAATCGCTAATGTGACTTAAGAACAAAGGAGAAAGTAACGATGATCAATCTGGTTCAGATTTTTAAGAGCGTTCTATGCTTATGAAAATGTCAACATACGTGTGAGCGGAGCAAGTCCCATTTCGAATATATTAGAAATCGTTGAACAACACCTACGAAAATTGTTATCTTTTAATTAATTAAAATTTTATGGGCCTATACTTTCAGTACACAACTGAAGTCGTTTTAGCACATAACTGATTTTTTTTAATAATAAAATATATACAGCGAATTTGGCGGAAAGAAAATGAGGAACAGTAACAGAATAATTTTTTTTATTTTATTTGAATTTAATTAATAAATAACTTTAAATTTAGCGGTAAAATATGTTTCGGTTGCTTTGTTTTTTATTGGCATACATATCTGGCTTTGTACCTGTCTGTTGTCTGCGGTACCCTTAAAGTAGTGTATGTATTTGAAGCGTATGTTGGGATGAGACTGCGACTGCGACGGTTGTGTGGCTTTTGCGACTGCGCGCAGCTCTCTTGGTGGTATAAAAGGTTTGGTGATTTTCAGGCCCACTCAGTTGTATTTGAGCGGTAGCCGCAGCAGCCAATGTAATCGTAGTGCCACATATGGAAAACGTCTCGATTCAAATGTGAAAAAATACTGACAGTTCCAACAATTATCAACATAAAAAGAATAAGACAAAGCAATAATGCAATCATCAAATCTCTTCCAAAGACTATTTATATTGCTGCCACTCGCATATCACCAACCCGCAAATAGTATGTATTGAAAAGTGACTTTTTTCATTATGTTGTGAAAAGAATCAATCTCAATTCTCAGCCATTTACCGCGTGGAAGAAAGTGAAACTTATAGCCATGGCTGAGATTATTAATTATGTTGATTGCTTCTTCTTTTAGATAATGGTAGTGCGGACAATGCCGACTGGAATTTGGCCGAAAAGGGTGCCGATTGGGAAGGGATATGTGCGGCTGGTATGAGACAGAGCCCTATCAAACTGTCTATAGATAGTGTAAGCAAACTTAATGTCATATTTCATACTTACATCTCAGTTGAGATGTTTATGTTTCTTCAGTCTTCAGCTCTATAAGTGTGGCTAGAGTTTAACGTAATTTTAGTTTATCTAAAATACATGGAAGAAGCGAGGAAAAATTATAATGGAAAATATCTTAGCACGTTTATGTAAATGCGCCAAAGTCAGCAATCAGTAAATTAAAATTGTGTTACCACATGCCTCAGAAACAAGTTAACAGACTGCTGGTTAACTGCAATGCAATATATTACAGCACACAATACTCGCTGTTTCCGTTACAAACGATGACAGCTAATTTGATAAATGCTGCTCGAGAGCTCATTTCACAAAATTGCTTCCGAATGGCCCAATTTTCTTTAAGCTAGGCGCAATTTTTCGCTGCTTTTCACTATTAGCCTTATCTGTGCAAATTGCCCTTGTTTGTGGGTAAATGTTTACACTCTAAAAAAAAAAAAATTGTTTTTGGAATTCATTTCTAAAAATAAGAAAGACAATTTTTCTTAATTTTAAAACGGCTTGCCTTAAATATATAATCTCGAAAATATTTATTTATTTCTAGAGATATATATATCTTAATAATAGAAAATAGTTATACAAAGTCTAAATGCAGACCCTTATTTTTGGAAAACAAGAAATTTAGAAATTTACTTCTTGAATATTGATGAGGAACCCTTGGCGGCAAAAGAATGGCGCATTTCCAAAATGCAAGGTGATTTTTTTTCTAAGTGTATTTTTCGTTTTCATGCTTTCCGCAGTCTATCATTGCGCCGCTACCACGCATTTTCTTTGGAAATTATGACGTAAGGTTTGAAAGACCGCTGACATTGGTTAACAAAGGATACACGGGTATGTGGAAGATCTGATTAAAATTTGGATAAATCATTTTGATAATTGCATTTTTGTATTTTGTGACTGTTCAGTTGACATGGCCATACCAAACACAAGCAATGGCCAAAAACCATTTATTGCAGGCGGCCTGCTCAGGGGACAATATGCGGCCGAAGGCGTGCATTTGCATTGGGGATCGCCTCTTTCCGGTGGATCCGAGCATTTGGTGAATAAGAGACGCTTCGATGCGGAAATGCATATTGTGCATCGGAATGTGCGTTATAAGGATATCGCTGAAGCTTCACATTATACAGATGGCATAGCCGTACTCGGCATTATGTTCAAGATTGTCAGCGTGAGTAAATATTTTCATTGTGTCAAACCTAATCCGGAATCAGATTCAGAACCTAAGTTCAAAATTCTTTTAAAATCCAAATACCAAAAATTCTGGAACTGATATTTTCTATCCTGTTGCTGCCTGTGTTCAAACTGGTATACGAAAACTCATATTCCCAACTTAATGTCTTTAGCTCCTAAGCTCTCTGAGATCCGTTTGCTTATAAAGATGGAGAGACAGACTGACATGGTTAAATAACGTACCCTTGAAGACACTAATGCATTCACGCTTTCAAATTATGGAAGATATATGGATTTATCGGCTTATACCATCAGGCTTATTGGTTTTGGGATGCGTAGTGGTTTTGACCATCCAATTTTTTTTATCGGTGGTTAAAGGCGGTTCTCCTTGATATACCTTCTAAATTGGAAGAAAAAAAACTGCGGGCCTTTTCGATTTTTAGGAGAGGGGGCTGGGAATAGATTTGCCAATGCCTATCTTTGAGGGTGATCGCTAACAATCTACCAACCAAATTTACTGACAGTAGCTTTAAAATTGTGGGAGATATGTAGTCTTATCGATTTTCGGTTATCGATTTTATCGATTTTATCGATTTCCTAGCTTCCTAGCTTCATCGTAGTATTCTAATTTTAACACTTTGTCTGACCCGGTACAGACCGGTATATGTTTCCAGATTCAAGTCTCTTTCTCAAAGGGTGTCGAAAAAAGTTGCGTTCATACAGACTGACAGACAGCATGACGGACATTGCGAAAAAAAAACTAATATACTCTGAAAACCTTCGGTATCAGAATATGAATTCCGGAATATTTCTTGGAAATTTCAGACTCATTCGTTTCGGTTTGACACCCTGACTGGCGTAGGTATTTAATGACAAAAATATATAAATCTACTCCATTTTTTTACAGATACCGGATCGAATTTATCCAGGCCTAAAAATGATATTTGCTAAGCTTCCCAATTTGGTTGAGTATCACAGCGAAGTCAAGCTACCAGGCTTCATAGCACTGGGTCAATTGCTAGGCGATTTGAATACGCGCGACTTTTTCACCTACAGGGGATCGTTGACTACGCCGCAGTGCAACGAGGCTGTTACGTGGACGGTGTTTGCCCAGCCCCTACCCATAGCCTTGACAGATATGGTCAAGTTGTGGCAAATGCAGGACTCCAATGGAAATCTGATAAGGAACAACTACCGGGTGCTTCAGCGGCGCAACAATCGACCCGTTTTTTATCGCACTACTAAAAATCTCAGTCGCTATTATCTGGCGTACTACGGGGGTCTCCCGCAAATCCGATAGGAAACACCAAAAAATATATAAATAAAGTATAGTTCGGTAGAATAAGTAAATTATTTAATATTATAGCTAAGCATAAAATAAAAATGTATCATATTATATATTCCCTGCGACTAAATATGGAAATTTCTGGTTTTTATTGTTATTGGTAATCAATTTGTATTGAAATTCATGGGAATTTTGTTGACCTGTTTATGGTATACGATTGTTAAGTCTGTAGCTCTTACCGTTTTTGAGAAAGTGACATACAGACAGACAGACGGACATTGATTTTTATATATATATTTATATGGTGGGCGTAAAAAGTATACATTTAAAAGTATATATATATTTAAAAACCTAACTTTTGTGGAACAAAATAAAATTTTAAAAATTTTATTTTGAATTTTAGAGGAAAAAATGTCAGAATATACTCCACAAGGGACATATATTCTGGATTTGGAACAAGCGGATATCAGAGACATTAACAGCTAGAGACTTCAAATTTGGAATTCATGTTATCAAGTACCACAGGTACATACACATACATACATACACCTAACTTACGGCATCGACCAGTATTATGTTCTCCTAAAATGTTTTGGTTCTCAAATGATCTTCTCAAGACACTTAATATCATATTTCATTATATACTCTATGGCAGGAGTCTTATGGTTTTCACAAGAAAAGCTAATAGACTGGAAATTTAAAAAAATGTAATTTAAATAAAAAATCTTTGTTTAAACATAAAAATAACTAACTGGAATAAAGAATGGACTGAACTGAATACCGGAACATATCGCCAAACAATGGAAAAACAAAAATTGCAGACAAAATAGATAATGCATAATATGGTAGTCCGACAATGAAATGTTAGAAACATTTTAGCACACGTAGCTGGTGAGTTTGTTTGATATTGCTTTAGCTTTAGCTATGTCAAAATCTTGGTAAAAAAAGTGATTTTCATACAATATATTATTTTTAAACCGATAGAAAATGTGGTGTACTTTTCTGCACATGCCTGGTTCTTGGCAAAGCAATATTCAAATTCCTTTACTTCTATTACAAGTAACTCATGTATTTAAAATAGCATTCATTTTGATAATGGGTTTTTTAGGAACATTCAAAATATACCATAGCGGTTTTTGACAACCACTCTAGCTTGCCAAAGATAGTATATATAATATTTCATTTGATTTATCGACGAGAGGGTAAGCCTATAGACAAAAACTCAAAGTTGTGCAAGTGTCGGTTAATTTCACATAATTCAATAAATTATCTATGGTGTGAAAATGAACTACTCTTTAATAACAAGTTAAAAACGTGATCGGAGAGTTGCTTAACCTAAAACGACACTATCGGAATGCGGATATATCCATCCTCTCCGATAGTCAAGCAGCAATAAATGCTCTAAATGGAACGAAAATAACATCCAAAGTAGTCCACGAAGTAAGATCCAAGCTTGACCAACTCGGAAAACATAAGTGGCTCACCCTAAGATGGGTTCCGGGTCACAGGGACATAACGGGGAACGAAGAAGCTGACAAGCAAGTAAGAATGGGGGCAGAGAGACCCATGATAGGCCCTGAACCGTATTGTGGTGTAGGCTATATATCAGGGATGAAGAAAGACTGATGCGAGAACGGAGCTGGGTTGGAACACCAGGACTCCGACAAGCCAGGAGTCTCCTAGGTAGCTATAATCAAAAGCGATTTAAGCAAATGAAATCCATGGGGAAGAATAGACTCGGAATACTCACAGGTCTGTTGACAGGACACTGTAGACTGAAAAGTCACCTAACCAAATTAGGTATTTACAGCAGCAATGTATGCAGGTTCTGCGGATACGAGGAGGAATCCTCGACGCACATCCTAACAGAATGCGTCGCCTCAACCAGAAAAAGATGCAGCATCCTAGGGCAGCATATCATGAGGCCCAAGGACACAGAAACCCTCAACCCAACAAAGAATCTAGCATTCGTGCAGGAGTTGGGATTGATGGAAGAGCTGTAGGCTCAGTAAGGGCGCAGAATAGACCTTATAGGTCGCAGTGCTAACTATCCCCAATTATAATAATAATCGGAGAGTTGGTTATTTTCACACCATAGATAATTTATTAATTACCATTTTGATTACATTATTATTTTCTTCCTGATGAGAAATACAAATCATTAACAATTTTGGCATAATTGCCTTTTTATGGGCATCCTAATCCTTGCGATAAATTGTACGTATCAATACACCCAACTTTTTGATATTATTTTTTCATTTTAAATTTAAATCAATTAATTTTAATTCTTATAGTTTACAATAAGAAAACTTATTTTCAGCTGCTCCTCACTATTAATATTTGCCATAAATACAATCTAATATTAAAACTTCTGTTTAGTATGGATTGTATTGACCTTCAGCTTCATCCATTGAATTTAAACATAAAGCGAAAAAACTATTACTATATATAACTATAATTCCAGTGATTTTGAACGTCATATGTGCTAAAAATATATGTTATTAGGGCAGCAATAATAATAATAATAATAATAATAATAATAATACAGGTTCAGCAATTCCCCTCTTCTTTATTTTCTCTCTCTCTCTCTTTCCTTTTCTCTTTCTCTTAACTTCTTATTTATCTTATAACTACGCTACTAATCTTGAACCATATTTTGTCTGATTGGATTTTTTCTGGACTTGCAATAAATGCTAAACCACATTTCGGTCTTTGGAATTTTTGAAAAAATGTTAGCTTATGGCAGGCAATTACTTTTTTTCTTTGACATTGTTCCAAATAAGGTGTCCGCCACTGTATACCGATTTATTACAAAATCGTAGACCCCTTCAGAGTATGTTCAAACTCAAGCATTTAACGTATTATTTCATTATCGTTTATGTCAGTGGCTCTGCACAGTTGTATTCAAACTGGAGCCGCATTACAGTTTTGTTTTGAGTACAATCAAATAAGCTGAGTGTGTTCAAACCAAATTCCATTGAATGAATGCGCGTGCAAAACGGAGTGAATGAGTGAACGTGTAGAGAACAATGAATGCGAAATTAAATTATATTCTATAATTAGGCAATTACAGTGTCAGTCTTTTATTTAATTTTGCTAAGCCAAGCTAAAGACCAAATTATACATACAAATATGTATATACATATATGTTTATAATAAGAGCTGGAGAGCTGAAATGTTCACAGCCGATTCCTTTTAGGGAGAAAGTGATCAGAGGAGACGGGATGTTGAAGAACTCGATCTTAAACATGGAAAAATGGAAGAAACCGTTCTTGATTTATTTCAAAGATTTGTATAAAAATGTATTTCAAAATGCATACAAATTTTTTTAATAGCTGCTCAAATTGGTACCAGGACAGACGCATTTTCATGGCTGAATACATTTTTGCACATCTAATGATTATTTCATTTTATTGATTTACTTCGGTTATTTTAGGCTGGGAATATATACATACATACAAAATTAAATTACTTTTAGTAATAAATACGTTATTAACAAAATATATATGTATATATAAATTAATTTATAAATAATGGCTAAGCCAATTGAGGGAAAACTTTTTCCAAGTGCACTCAGCTAGAACCAGATTTAACAGTTCGTTTATTGAAAAGAAGTTTGATGCACAAGAATCAAGTGATTGAGGCAAACTCCAAACATGTCGAACACGTTACAATTTCTATGCAAATTTACAACCAGGCTTGACAAGAGCTGGGCAAGAAACGGCGTTCTTATCGTTGAAGAAGCTCTCGTCAAGCAGTCTCTGCGCCTATAAATGCTGCGTCCATTGCACAATTATTGTAGTCTTGTTGCAAGCGGTATTCAGTGCTTTTCGTCGATATTAGCTGTAACTTCTACATACACATCAAAACAGAAAATGTGTCTCTTAAGCCGTCTGGGACTTGTAGTCTTGCTGCAGTTCTTACTGTTGGCAGCCAAGCAGGCGAGTGGACAATACAACTACGACGAACAAGGCAACGATTGGGAGGGACTATGCGCAACTGGAGCAAGTCAATCTCCAATTAGTTTGGCGGACAATACTGTGAGTAGCATAAGCCTACACAAAAATTGCCCTTTTTTTAGCAAGGTTATCTTTTCACAGGCTATTAGCAAGTCCATACCGCGCATTCGTTTCTTGAACTACAATCGGGCCTTGCAGTCACCGCTGATAATGAGCAATAATGGACATACAGGTGTGCAGTAATTTTGTTTGATCAGTGCCTTAATTATAGTATTAATGTGTACTTCAGCGAGCATTGATTTGCCGCCCACAAATAACGGACAGCGTGCTGCCATCGAGGGCGGCCTGTTGCCAGGCACCTTTACAGCGCAAAGCGTGCACTTCCATTGGGGCTCGGCGCACAGTCCTGGATCCGAGCATCTCATCAATGGTCAAAGCTACGACGTCGAAATGCACATTGTTCACAAGAATGTTCGCTATGCCACTGTAGCCGAAGCGAGTTTGTTTTCGGATGGTCTTGCCGTTTTGGGTGTCATGCTTCAGGCTGTACCTTCAATGATCTCGACGCAATTTGGCCTTAACCGAATCTTAGATCGATTGCCTCAAGTTATTGAATACGATTCTACAACGACGATAGCTGGGCGATTAACGGCGAACGATCTGTTGGGAGACATTTCAACTGGAAGGTTTTACTCATATAACGGTATGCATTTGACAAAAATTTTGCACATACATATATATTTATGTATATTTATATGTGTATTGTAATATAGGCTCACTGACTACGCCTGACTGTGCCGAATCTGTTACTTGGACTGTGTTCTCGGATTTTGTGAGACTACCTAGGCGACAGATCGCCAAATTTTGGGATTTGCTAGATGAACGCAGTCTTCCTTTGATAAACAACTACCGTACTCTGCAGGATATAAATGGAAGGCCAATTTTCAAGAGAACTCTGAGATAAATTTAAAATTTCGCTGAAAATATAAAAATCGACTACTACGATTGATAAAAAAAGAAGAAGAAAACACAAAAACAATATATACCAACCAATTAAACTTGACATATGAAGCTAAAAAATCGAAATTCAGTTTCACATATTTTTATTTTTAGTTACTTAGCAGAACACAATTAAAGCGACATACGTATTCGTTCAGATAAGTCGCTACAGTTTTTGGAATGAATTGTGTAATTCGAAATTTTTCAAGGTTAAGCCATTTTAACTATGATCAAAACGGAAAGGATTGGAATGTAAGCGCTGGCAGACAACAATCGCCCGTTTCTCTAGCTACAGCCAAAGTAAGTGTTCCGCAGGATGGGTATCTTCTACAAATTCCATAAGTCTTATAAATATTAGGCGGTCAGGTCAACGGCGCCAGAGCTAATCTTCATTAACTACAATAAGTCCCTGACCCGTCCCCTAAAGCTAACCAACAATGGGCATACGCTGAAGATGCCAATACCCTGCGCAGAAGACTGTAGTCAACCAGCTGTTTGCGGATGTAAACTCAAAAGTGTCTACAAGGCTGTGCAGCTTCATGTCCATTGGGGTTCGCCAGTGACGAAGGGATCTGAACATTCGATAAACTGCACGCGATATGATGCCGAACTACATATTCTTCATCAAAATATGGCATACGCTCTCAAGGAGGATGCCCTGTGTTCCCCGGATGGCTTTGTTGTGCTGGCAATAATGGTCAATATTGTTGAGGTAAGCCTGTCTTTGGTCGGTGCTCGCATTTTTTTGACAGTTTTGTTTACACCGCAGTCTTTTGGTGCGATGTAAAAGAAGTTTACGATATAGGATTAGATAAAAAGTAGTAGATGTAAGGATAGGCAATTTTTCTTATCCATTGAGTTCGCCGAGTGCATACGTTTCAAAGAGTAAATAACCTTAGCTAAGGTATGCTAGTGCTCAGCTTTCACAAGCGCAGCGGTGATTTAGCCCAGCTAAAGATGAAGGCTAAGATACTCGGATAGTTTCTGAATACCATAGCTTTGCTCAGGTTACCTTCTTAGGCTATATTTAAAAGTCGACTGCCTAATTGCACACTTCCGTGAGAAAAAGATTAAGAACAAATTAATAAAATTGATGTGGCTCGTGGTGCAAATATTTTGTTCTTCAATTCGATTAAATACTAAGCCTCAGTGAGGCATTGGAAATAAAACCAACGTGGTCGGAAAGTAAATAGGCCCAAGTAAACGCCAAAAAATTAATAACTAAACATTTGTGAAAATAAAAAACCCACAACAACCAAAAAAACAAGCACATATACTTTTTGTTCAGTCTCGAACTGCCGTCCACAGGAGTCGGCCAAATACCAGCTATAAACTTCCTAATCGACATTGCCATAAATAATGTAAACAAATAAATATAATAAAACATAAAATAACTCACGCATCCACCGGAGCACCAGCTTCCCTCCTCATAATCAAAGTGTTGCAGTGCAGTAAATCACGTAGACTGGAAAACATTTGTTTTTTTTGTTAAGTTGAAATATAAAATATGTTAAGCCAATTTCCGCTAAAAGGTAAAAAATGCCTTTAAGGCAGCATGTCCCTTCAGCAAGCCCACGCCTAAAACGAAGCACATGGACGAGCTCTTCTAACAAAATGTGACTGTTAAGTTTTCACCGATCGTACCTCTGGCAAATTGCGAAATATATTCCCATATTTACCATCCTTAATTATTACTATCTGTGTAATTTTTCTGCATTATTAAGTTTGCTCTTTTGGTTCAAACACTTTACACACTTGCCGCTTTTTGGTTGCGTTGGTTGTTAATTTGGCGCTGCCTTAAAGTATGCAATATAAAAATTCGAATCGCCCACACTTGAGAAACATACCCCACCTAAGAAAAAGTATGCAATCAAATAAAAGAAATTCGTGAAACCCGTAACTTTTGAACAAACCTGACCTACGAAAAACTATTCTACATTAAAATTAATTGCACTAACCCTGGTTAGCTTAGAACACAGTCAAAAGAATTGGCAGCCCACAAACAAAGAGATTAAAATTAAACAAAAATCTCAAAAAAATTTAAATGTTTGGAACGTTATAATTTTAAGCAGATTTAAAAAAAAGTGTTCATCAATCAATTTAAACAACTCAATTGAATTAACATTTTTCAGAATTATTACTATAATTTTAATTTTTTTTCTCTTTATTTTTTTTCTTTGTGGCGGTTTTATCATTTTTTTTGAATTTCTTGCTTAGGAGTTAGACTCCAATAAAAAGGAAACTAAGTAAATTAAATTATGATAGTTAAGAAGTTCAAGAACGGTAGCAACAACCCACTCCCACCTGCCGGCACGATCTACCATCAGAAGGTTCCCAAGTCGCTATAAGTCTTGGATTCCGCTCGTACAACTATTTCGTTCACGTGTCGAGTCAATGATACTTTTGGTTACATCTTCTTAGAACTACTAGGTCACTTTCAGTACATTATAAACAGTCAAACGCCTTGGAGTTCTTCTTGGTACCACAATTGGTACCACTATAACTAATGGGGCCCAGACTGTACTCGGCCTCATCAAGTGTTGGTCGAAAGAATTTTTACGACCCTTTCACCAAACTTTTCAATGTCTCTATTGACCGTCGTGTTTTTAAATAGTCTTAATGTAATTGGTTTTTTTCTTTTCTTAACAATTATGATATAATGGCTAATGAAAAAAGGAATACACATATAATGCTTTATGCAGTATAACCGAACTTGACCCCCTTCATTTAAAAACTAGCAACAAATCTACTTTAATTTGCTTTATGGAAATGTAACTCACTATTCCTTATTTCATTCAGCCTGGTTAAGTTAGGCTTTTCTATTTTTTTTATTTTGTTTCTGAATTTTTTTTTTAGCATTTTTTATATCTTTATTTATTTATTTTGTATTTAAATTATAAAAATAAACCATAAATACTGCGGTATTAAATATAAGTTGACTAAATAAAATAAAAATTAAAGTAAATAATAAGAAATAAAATTATGGTCTGTAAAAATGTTAATTAAATATTTATATATTATATTAATATAAATTGATTTATTTTGTTTAGTGTCCCACAATAACGCCGCGGGTCCTAAACGAAGTCTGTAATAAATCGTGTTTCGTCAGAAATTTCAATAAAACTTCAACAATTGAAGGAACATTTTCATTAAGTGATATTTTAGCTGGCATAAAATGCACCGAATTTTTTACCTACAAAGGTTTGCATGTCCTATCGAGTTCCCAAACTTATACCGTAATTGCACTTTATATTTTAGGATCACTGACATCACCACCATGCGCAGAGGTCGTCAACTGGTATGTGTTCCCAAAGCCTGTAGAAGTATTAAAAAAACATGTAAGCTGCAATTGCTTTGGAAATATATTTAATCGCTTACAAAAAAAATATATTGTAGTTACAAAACCTTTGGTTGTTGGCAGACGACCGTGGCAAGCCTTTGAGAAACAACTATCGTTTCTTGCAGAGCCTCAATAAGCGTACAGTGTATTACAGAAGCGAAAATGCTTCTTAACAGTGGACAAACAATATTCAAATGCATCTGTTGGCGCTTGCAGACTGTTGCGTCGACAATTATCGATTTATTACATTGTATCGCAACCTCATTAAACGCAGTGTGTTATCGATAATAATAGTTCCTGTATTGTAGACACAAGGACTCGATGATTGCAATATTATACTTTACGAAAGCCCGAAACCTAAAATCCCATTTTCCAGGTTGACAAAAAAAATTTAGAGTAGCCTCAACAAAAAAGAAAACCAATTAATGCTCTATTAATCCTCGTCTAGCATCGATAACAAATTAAAGCAAAAACACAATTACGCTTGTAAGATGGTTTCGTATAAGCGGCTTAAAATATGTAACGTGTCATTCCACTGTAATAAATACACCGATGTGTCACAAATAATAATAAGTAACACATAAAAGAGAGCACAATCTCGGAGGATGAAGTGCGAGGATGTTGTGGAAGGTGATAAGCTTCCCATAGTTTACTCCAAGAATTATTCCGTGCGCTTGGCTGGCCTGGAGAAGCTTCATCCTTTCGATGCGGCCAAGGGCAAGCATATACAACAGGTAAATACAAATATTATGTGCATATATAGATAAAACATTCATATTTATACTACCTTTAGCTGATGTGCGCTGAGTTGTCGCTGAATGCCGGCCATTTCTTCAACCCCGTCGAGATTACCAGAGCAACTTCGTCGTGTGCACACTCGCAAGTATTTAAAGTCCCTCAAATGGAGTGCAAAAGTCGCCTGCATTGCCGAGGTGCCCGTCATGATATTTTTGCCCAATTTCACTGTGCAAAGCGGGTATTTGCGACCAATGCGTTATCAGGCAGCCGGCTCAACATTGGCTGGTAAACCGGCCTTGGAACATGGCAGGGCAATAAATTTAAGCGGCGGATTCCATCACTGCTGCTCGTAGAAAGGTGGTGGCTTTTGTCCCTATGCCGATATAACATTGCTGCTCGTCCGCCTCCTCGATCTGGAGCCGACGAGGGTGCGCAATGCAATGATCGTGTATCTGTATGCCCATCAGGGCCATGGTCATGAGCGTAATTTCATGAAGACTCTGTGTACATCCTGGACATGTTCAATGCATTCGTCTACCCAGTGGATCACGAGGCAAAATGTCGTCATGCTCCTCAGCGGTGGATATACAAAGTGCTTCAAACGTGTCAAATCTGACTGCATTGTTAATCTTCAGAGGCATGGCTGGCTTAACAACTTATTATTAACATGCAAATATTGAACTTTGTTAAAACTATTACTCCTTAAATAAGGAGCAATGTGCGCTGTGATGAGTTTCTGACCAAGAATAAAGAATATAGCTTATACGTATTTCACTTTATTTATCTTGTTAAGGTTCTTTCAATACCCGAATTAATTTAGAAAGCAGGAGGCTATGTGTCGAGAGATCGATGGAGGAGATTTCTCGCTATTCGATGAGGAGGGGGAGCAACAAAACGGTAGTATGGTGATGCCCCAGATATCGTTTCGACTTCTGAAGATAAGCCTCCACCATTGTAAAACAGCGTCGGCTGTCCTCATGCTCCTCCTGGGTGGTGGCTGGGTCGATAAAAAAAAAAAACTTTGACTAACAAATATTTGGCAATCAATTAACAAAATTATAATTTCAACCTAAAAAAATTTGTGAGTTATAACAGAAAATTATTTGTATAAATTGCCTCTAACATTGGCCAAACCAGTTTCGAATCACTGATGTAAAGCCGATCAGCTGAGAGAATTGGGCGCTAGGCCTGCGAACTGCGGACGAATCGAAGCATCCTCGCCGTCAAAATTATAAGGTTGAAACGCACTCACTTTTATTTATTGTTGTGGAGTGTTGGTCTTTCAGTCCTATCGTCTTGTAGAATTACTTTCCGCAATTTTCTGCTGTTTGTAGTTCGTTGTGGTGGTGGGTGCTAAGCTACTCCGTGGGCACCTTAACGTTGTTGTTGTTGTTGTTGCCGTTTAGATGTTGTAAATTTAGCCGGTGTTTTTGTTGATTTAAATTGAATCGGCGCTTTTGTGTACGTGTTATTGGTGTATCGATACTTTTATGTGTGTGTTAAAGTTGCACCGGCACTTTTATGGAACTTTTATTGATTTTATTTCGATCTTTAGTTCCCATTTTAAATTTAAATTTAGTTATTTTAACTGGCAACACTTGGCCGAACATTAGCCATTTTTAAAAAACGTGGCGGCCACCGCACGCACTCTGCTTCCTTTCTTTATTTTCTTTTGCTGCTGACTACCTCCGTGACATTCGATCGACCTCTATATAAGTCGATCATTGGCCTTTTTATTCCTTTCTAATCCCAACTCGGATAATTTTCTATTACGCTGTCCCCGTCTGTTGAGCGAGCCCCCTCTCTCAATAATTGGAGTCTCTCTTTCTACTCTCTTAAGGTTCAAGTCTGCGGGGCTGCCACCTTGTCGACTGTTGGCAGCTCCAACTAACGATACCATCGACACCGCCGCAACAAGACAGCAGATGAAATTAATCAGAAATGACAAATTCAGGAAATGGTACAAAATAGAGTAAAATCAAATACGTTTTTTTTTGTATATACATTTGTATGTGTAAATGTGCAAAGTCAATGGCGGTTTAATTTAAATTGCAAAGATGGGAAGCGGCTTACTAAGAGAAATAATTGCAGATTTTATTTGTTTACCTAAATATTATTGCATCATGAATAAATTGCAAGATTAAATATAAATAGCCCATGTCGTTATCATTAGTCGTTATTAGAAATTATTAATTACTCAATTTGATGTTAAGCTTTCAGAAAGCTCTCCACTCGCAGCTGTGTATTGAATGTCCTTGCGATATTTGCCGGCAATGAGACCAATAATCGATATGAATTAATCGTGACAGCGCACGATTAACAAAATGACTGCTATAATTTTCAGTGGTCCCAAGCGTCAGTAGACAAAAACGCAATTTGTTTCGTATTTTGTGGAAGGGAAAAATGTAACAATATTTCGAAGTACTGAACACAGTGGCATTACCAAGCCAAGCAAGTCGAAGTCTGTTAAAAATCGTCGCAAGAAGAACAAGAACAATGAAATTGTTCCAGTGGAAGTGACAAATGCGACACCGAAACACAAATCATCCAAGTTAGAATTAAAGAAAAAATCCAACATGTCCGAGCCGATCAAAGTTTCAGTTGATGAGCTGCAACAGCTGCATAAAATTATGTTTATTTTCTGAATAATGACGAGGATACAAGGGTACTGGACGGCTTCAGCGATTTGCAGCGGAAAGAGATTCATCTGTTTGCCCGCATTCACGGAATGAGGACGCGCAGTCGAAGCAGAGGCGGCATCAGAATCTTAACTCTCAGTCGCATCGAGCATGTTGCGTCGCCAGTAAATCAGGCTGCTTTTCTCCGCTCAGTCCAACTCGATCCTAAACTGCGCTGCCAAAAATCTGGAGCGAAGCCGCTGGCGATGCAGCAGCGTCATGGCCCGGTTGTCAAAAGTGGCGGGCTACTGGGTACGCACCGCATACTGCCACGCCCACGCGGCACAAATCCCAGCCTGAACGCCAAACGACGCGACTTGCCCATCTTCATGAAGCGTGACATAATCTTCGAGCTGCTCGAAATATCGCAGGTGCTCATCGTGAATGGGGCTACGGGCTCGGGTAAATCCACCCAGTTGCCGCAATATCTGGTGGAGAATGCCGCCGCAAAGAATCAGCCGATCCGCATTGTGGTTAGCCAGCCGCGTCGCATTGCAGCGATCAGCGTGTCCGGGCGCATTGCCGAGGAGCCCAATGAGAGGCTTGCATGGAGAACAAATGCAGCAATAACACGGTGTTGTCATTTACCACCAGTGGCTGATTGTTGCGCACACTGGCCATAAATAAGCTGGAGTTCTGTGGCAGCACCACGCATCTGGTCATCGATGAGGTGCACGATCGCGACCTCGATACGGATTTTCTATTGCTGGCCAGCAAGCTGGGAGCTGCAGCGCAACAAGTCGGTCAAATTGACATTAATGGTGTCCAGCATGGATTTGGGGCCGCTCTTCCAACCCTTTGGCAATGCGCCCATTATTGCTGTGGAGGAACGCAGCATCAATGTGTGCACCTGCCTTCCCTGGAGGATGTACTCAAAATATATATATATTAAATGACGCCAGAGATGCTCTGCCACCTGGGTCCCAATGCCGATAATGCAACGGCAAAAGATTCAATAGATCCCTATGGAATGGAGCAATTCATGGACAGGGATATCATTGATATCTCATTGGTCGTCTCGCGGGTGGAGATGTTGCTGATGAAGGGATCAAAGGGTGCCGTGATTATCTACCTCCCTGGCTATCAGGACATGACCAGGCTAATAGACATAATATCCGAGGCTATGCCCAGTAGCATGATATAAGTTATTTTCGTGGACAGCCAACTCGATATCCGCAGACAGAAGTATGTCTTCATTGAGTATCCGAATGCACACCTCAAGATTGTGCTAAGCACAAATATTGGCCAAACTTCGATAACCATTCCCGATCTGTCCGTATGTTTTCGATACGGGACAGGTTGAGGCTAATTAGAACAGGAGGACGGCATTTGCCTGAGGCCATCGTTCGCAATCCCGCGACCCGCCTGGAAGCCTCAGCTTAGTCCCATAAGAACCATCCAACAAATTCGGAGACCAGGTAATTTTATCTTAAAACGGGCGTTTAAAATAACATATGTTACATTTTAATTAAGGTTGATTGGTAAATGTTTGTAAGCACAAAACAAATTTTTCTAAACATTAATTTATTTTATGGTCTATGTCGATAGGTCGAAAACACCGCTGCTCATCGAAGAAGGCGATCCAAGTGTTCAGCTGACTTGGAACTCCTGTCTGACCACCTGCTTCTCCAAGAAGCGCATGAACATCGTGAGCGAATGGATCATCAACGTGCAGAAGTCGACCAAGGCCGGCCTTTCATCGTATGTCTTCATTTTGACCCGTCTCGTATCGATAACATAGAGCAGATCGGGAATGGTTATCGAAGTTTGGCCAATGTTTGTGCTTAGCACAATCTTGAGCTGCGCATTCGGATACTCAATGAAGATTATCCTTCTGGCTGCGGCTATCGAGTTGGCTGTGCATGAAAATAACTTATATCATGCTACTGGGCATAGCCTCGGATATTATGTCCATTAGCCTGGTCATGTCCTGATAGCCAGGGATGTAGATAATCACGGCACCCTTTGATCCCTTCATCAGCAACATCTCCACCCGCGAGACGACCAATGAGATATCAATGATATCCCTGTTCATGAATTGCTCCATTCCATAGGGATCTATTGAATCTTTTGCCGTTGCATTATCGGCATTGGGACCCAGGTGGCAGAGCATCTCTGGCGTCATGTAACCGGATATTTTGAGTACATCCTCCAGGGAAGGAAGGTCCACACATTGAAGCTGCGTCCCTCCACACCAATAATGGGCGCATTGCCAAAGGGTTGGAAGAGCGGCCCCAAATCCATGCTGGACACCATTAATATCAATTTGACCGACTTGTTGCGCTGCAGCTCCACCTTGCTGGCCAGCAGTAGAAAATCCGTATCGAGGTCGCGATCGTGCACCTCATCGATGACCAGATGCGTGGTGCTGCCACAGAAACTCCAGCTTATTTATGGCCACTGTGCGCAACAATCAGCCACTGGTGGTAAATGACAACACCGTGTTATTGCTGCATTTGTTCTCCATGCAAGCCTCTCATTGGGCTCCTCGGCAATGCGCCCGGACACGCTGATCGCTGCAATGCGACGCGGCTGGCTAACCACAATGCGGATCGGCTGATTCTTTGCGGCGGCATTCTCCACCAGATATTGCGGCAACTGGGTGGATTTACCCGAGCCCGTAGCCCCATTCACGATGAGCACCTGCGATATTTCGAGCAGCTCGAAGATTATGTCACGCTTCATGAAGATGGCCAAGTCGCGTCGTTTGGCGTTCAGGATGGGATTTGTGCCGCGTGGGCGTGGCAGTATGCGGTGCGTGCGCAGCAGCCCGCCACTTTGGACAACCGGGCCATGACGCTGCTGCATCGCCATCGGCTTCGCTCCAGATTTTTGGCAGCGCAGTTTAGGATCGAGATGGACTGAGCGGAGAAGAGCTGCCTGATTTGCTGGCGACGCAACATGCTCGATGTGACTGAGAGTTAAGATTCCCGTTGCCGCCTCTGCTTCGACTGCGCGTCCTCAACCCGTGAATCCGGGCAAACAGATGAATCTCCTTGCGCTGCAAATCGCTGAATCCGTCCAGTACCCTTGTCTCCTCGTCAATATTCAGAAAATAAACATGATTTGATGCAGCTGTTGCAGCTCGTCAACTGAAACTTTGATCGGCTCGGACTTGTTGGATTTTTTCTTTAATTCTAACTTGGATGATTTGTGTTTCGGGGTCTCATTTGTCACTTCCACAGGAAGATTTTCATTGTTCTTGTTCTTCTTGCGAGGATTTCTAACAGACTTCGACTTGCTTGGCTTGGTAATGTCACTGTGTTCAGTACTTCGAAGTATTGTTCAATTTTTCCTTTCCTCAAAACACGAAACAAATTGTGCTTTTGCCTACTGACTACTGATAGTCACCGGCCTCAGAATCATCGTCTTCATAATTATCATCTTCCTCTTCGAGATTCAGCTATTTGATCTTCTCCAGCAGCTGTTCTCGCGTGGTTCTGACAAGCGTCGCTTATCGAGCGCCTTCCATTCCTCCTCCTCCCGGAGCTCGTGAGGATCTTCCTTACAATGTCGTTAGAAGACAGATGTGCAAATGGCAATTTTAGCTTTACAAATATTTAAGTAGATTCCTTCACATGAATTCTTAAAATATGTGAAATAAAAAGTTAAATAGTGGACAGTCACAAATTTGAACAAAAGTTAATCTCATGGGAAGTAAATCTATTAAAATCTATTTCAGATCTAAAATTCTTTTATCTTTTGTCCAGTCTACATTGTTAACATTATCTAGTGGAAATCTTAAAAGTGGTATCATTGTCTCGACATGTGAAATAGTTAATTTGAACAGCCGTCTGTGCACTGTGACACGATCCCGTTGATTCCTAAATTTGTATGTATGCCCGTCGAGAAACAAAGAATTTTGAATGTCGAGACAAGGATACCCTGTTTTAGTTTTTACCATACATTTTTCGGGCACTGGTTACAAAATTGGTGACAGTGTAACCACCTCACTTTACAAAAGGTTACACATCAGGCTCACAAACTTAAAAATTGAAAATCGATTGCCAGCTCGCACACAAAAAGACAAGGAGATAGAGTGTTGCTAGTATTTTCGCAAACATTCATAACCCATTAGGGTGTACTAGAAAAGAAAAAAACCATGATGCACTGTGTTTGTCGATTTGACTCCTCTATGTTTTGTCTGCTTAGTGGCACAACGTAATGTTCACTGGCCTAGAATGCGAAACACCAGTAAATGTTGCACCTGCAGTAAAACGGCGCATATGGCGCGCATCTGTCATAGCAAGGGAAAATACAGAGGCGAAGATCCAAAGAGAGAATGAAAAAAGAGATGAAGAAGCTACGCTCGCTTGCCAAACTAATTTCTAAGTGAATAAAGTTGGTATGTGGTGCATAGACAGTGGATGTACAGCGCATATCAGTTCAAATGTGGATTAATTTGAATATATTGCAATGATCGAAAAGACATTGAATTTGGCAATCAATAAAGCGATCCAGTTCAGTGGAGTAAGTGATGTACGAATCGCAGTTGAAGAAATCCAATCAAAAGAGAGCATAACTCTGAGTGAAGTGCTTTATGTACCCGTTCTGAGACAAAGCCTGCTGAAAATTATGCGTTATTTTTTGTGATGCGTTAATTGTGAAAAAAAAACTATGACAAGGTTTGGTTGCGTCCAAATGGATATGGAAACCCACACTACTTTCAGAGTGAGCGCAACCAAGCACAGAAGGTTGAAGGTGCAGTTAAAAGAATTACCGTATGGAACATTTAAAAGAAGGAGATTTAAAGAGCATGGCGGAAAGCGGCAGAGTGTACCATATGTCAAAGACAACGAAAAGTTGTCGAAATGCGAAGTATGTATAAGTGAGAAGCAAACTACAAACAATTATAAAACTACAACCGATATGAGGTCGACTGATTTCCTCGCACAGCGCCGAGTTTTATTTTATATATATTATTTGATTTTATATTTATATTTATTTGGTATATAATTTGTTATATATATATAAATCTATATATATATATTTTTATACATATACACACACATACATATATGTATGTATTGTTATTTTTTTCTATTTCTTTTTATCGTTTTTTTTTTTTTTTGTTTGATTGAGCACAGAAAAGAAATGTTATGCTGCCATGAGGACAGTTCTTAGGCCAGCATTTTAAATCGCCTTTCCTCCTCTCCATTGGATCTATTCCAATCCCGGGTGTTTTGCGTCCGCCCTTCAGCAATATACTCGCCTAGCAATAAAAACCATGTGCCGGGAAAAATTAGTTTGCCGAGAAATTAAAATTTTTTGCGAAATAATTACCTTGCCGGTAAACATTTTTGCAGCTCTGATCAGGGATGAATATCAATTCCACTTTAATCCGTGGATCGCTTCAAAATATGTGGGGTTTGAATTTCCTACTTGCCAATTTTAGATTTGTAGTTTTATAATTATAAAGTGGCGCGAAATGGACGCGTCCTCTTGCTCCTAGACCTCAAATAGAAAGGGAGAAACCCGTAGACAAGAAGCAGAAGCGTCTCTTTAGCGGGGCTGTTAACAGTGGCACTGCCGACAACAGATCCCTAGGTTGATTTCGTTTCTTTTCGCACGGTGGCGGTATCGAAAATTCAAATGTAATAATTCACTATCGGATTTTATAAATTTGAATTAAATGGACTATGAGGTCATTTTGGGCAACCAACCCGTAACTGTTTGGAGTTTAAATTGGTAGTACCTTTAGTACGAGGCCTGACCACAGGCTGTTTTCTGGTACCACGGGTAATCAGGAGCCCGCGGAACAAAGTTCCAGTCTGGTTAATGGCTGCGGACCTTCGGGGAGAATCATGGTGGCTGGGGTTTGATACCCAAATGCGGGTAGAGTTTTTAACTCGGCGTGTTGTTGCGCTATACAACAGGGTGCCGTGATAACCCATAGATCGGAAGTCGTTTAGATAGGCGGCCCTCCAAACCAAGGTGGAAGTTCACGACCAAACAGTAGTGACTTCAAATCGGTACCTGAGGAATATAGGCTCCAAAGGGGAGGTAATTGACGCTTTAATTAATTCATGTGCTTAGCACCGTAAGATTAAGCCTTTACGGCAGGTGCAAGGGGCCATCACACTTTGTGATCTATGTGCCAACTAATGAAATCCCACCATTGAATAGTCATACCTTGAAAAACATTGCAACATTATATTTTTAAGGGAAAGGTCGCCAAAAGAGTGTCTAGCCGAACCCAATTAAGATTCCGATTCTGGTACCTGATATCATCTGAGAAAAAAAATGATCATGCGATGAATGCTATATCTATCAACTTATCATTTAAAATCGTGCTGCTTTTTTATCCAGCTTCCGACTGAATTAGGAAAGTCAATTTTCTTGTTCCTGTTTTCCGATTTCATGTGTAAATTTAAAAGAGTGTTAAGCATGGATTATAACGAGCTACTACAAGAGGCACAACGCCTTGCAAATGAGACAGAAATACCGCCCGTTGAGCGCACGCTGTCGCAAGTTCTTCTGGTCACCCAGGAATTGCATTCGCGCGTCACACTAAACGACACAAATGATTTGCAAGCACGGTTGCTGCTTGGCTCCCGGGGGTGGATCTGCCCAAGCTAATACAAAAAGTCGAGTCGTTGAGCGCACGCCAATCTTTCGAGCCTCTTAATCCCATCGCCGACACCAATGTGGATGGGTATCTGAAGAACGTGCTTTATAATGCCATAATCGCCATCATTGAGGAGACCAATCAGAATATATTTAAAACGGTTGAGCTAAACAAGATTCGCGCCATGTTTACCGAATGGGGCGATGAAAAGGAGCTGCTGCTTATCGCAACAGTGGGACCCAAACAGGAGGGCTTTCCCGATCTGCCCCGTCATGGAGCCTACAAAACTGCCACAGGATGCGTTGCCACACTCTTGTCTCAATCGCATTTAGGCATTGTACGCCGAAGACATCAGCGAATACAATGAACAGCATTGCTATGCTAAGCATCGTTTCAATCTGCTGTGGAAGCTTATGCAAAGGGCCAAGAAGCCGCGGAACGCTTTCGACTCCCAGGTTCAAGAGATGAGGAGAGTACTGGCGCATATGGCCAATGTGAAGCCGCTCTCGCGCACCGCAGATCCTATCAAAGCCCGCCTTTTGGGCCAACAAAGTGTGCAGCTGGCTCTCGCCTATTTGGAGCAGCTTTACAAGGAGTACATGAGTACCGGCCCATCAACTGTGATTTGCTCGACCGCGAGCGCTGCGGCGAACCCAATGTCTATAACACGGTCAGTACGTATGTGATCTTCACATTCCAGGTGCTCCACCGAATGGACGCGGCCTACTTGATGTGACTCGTCTATTACAGTTTGCGCTGCGGTGACCTTGGTACTGCCGCACAGTTCCTCAAGGAAGCCGGCGTTTCGCCGGATCTGCTGAAAATCATCCAGGACAAGCAGCAGAACCAGCAGCATAAGTGACAGCACCATACACAACCTTACGAACTTGGCGTCCAAGAGCGACCCAATGCAGAGCTGGAGAGCCAGCAGTTTTGGTAGAGAAAAAAGTGTTTTGCATACAATAAAATATTTTTGTACCGATAGAAAGAGTGTTTTTTTTGGTGCACATGCCTCGGCATTGGCAAGGGAATATAAAAAATTTTGCACATACATATATAATAATATATGTAGGCTCACTGACTATGCCTGACTGTGCCGAATCTGTTACTTGGACTGTGTTCTCGGATTTTGTGAGACTACCTAGGCGACAGATCGACAAATTTTGGGATTTGCTAGATGAACGCAGTCTTCTTTTGAGAAACAACTACCGTACTCTGCAGGATATAAATGGAAGGCCAATTTTCAAGAGAACTCTGAGATAAATTTAAAATTTCGCTGAAAATATAAAAATCGACTACTACGATTGATAAAAAAAGAAGAAGAAAACACAAAAACAATATATATCAACCAATTAAACTTGACTTATGAAGCTAAAAAATCGAAATTCAGTTTCACATATTTTTATTTTTAGTTACTTAGCAGAACACAATTAAAGCGACATACGTAATCGTTCAGATAAGTCGCTACAGTTTTTGGAATGCATTGTGTAATTCGAAATTTTTCAAGGTTAAGCCATTTTAACTATGATCAAAACGGAAAGGATTGGAATGTAAGCGCTGGCAGACAACAATCGCCCGTTTCTCTAGCTACAGCCAAAGTAAGTGTTCCGCTGAATGGTTATCTTCTACAAATTGCATAAGTCTTATAAATATTAGGCGGTCAGGTCAACGGCGCCAGAGCTAATCTTCATTAACTACAATAAGTCCCTGACCCGTCCCCTAAAGCTAACCAACAATGGGCATACGCTGAAGATGCCAATACCCTGCGCAGAAGACTGTAGTCAACCAGCTGTTTGCGGATGTAAACTCAAAAGTGTCTACAAGGCTGTGCAGCTTCATGTCCATTGGGGTTCGCCAGTGACGAAGGGATCTGAACATTCGATAAACTGCACGCGATATGATGCCGAACTACATATTCTTCATCAAAATATGGCATACGCTCTCAAGGAGGATGCCCTGTGTTCCCCGGATGGCTTTGTTGTGCTGGCAATAATGGTCAATATTGTTGAGGTAAGCCTGTCTTTGCAATCGTCGGTGCTCGCATTTTTTTGACAGTTTTGTTTACACCGCAGTCTTTTGGTGCGATGTAAAAGAAGTTTACGATATAGGAGTAGATAAAAAGTAGTAGATGTAAGGATAGGCAATTTTTCTTATCCATTGAGTTCGCCGAGTGCATTCGTTTCAAAGAGTAAATAACCCTAGCTAAGGTATGCTAGTGCTCAGCTTTCACAAGCGCAGCGGTGATTTAGCCCAGCTAAAGATGAAGGTTAAGATACTCGGATATTTTCTGAATGCAACAGTTTTGCTCAGGTTACCTTCTTAGGCTATATTTAAAAGTCGACTGCCTAATTGCACACCTTTGTGAGAAAAAGACTAAGAACAAATTAATAAAATTGATGTGGCTCGTGGTGCAAATATTTTGTTCTTCAATTCGATTAAATACTAAGCCTCAGTGAGGAATTGGAAATAAAACCAACGTGGTCGGGAAGTAAATAGGCCCAAGTAAACTCCAAAAAATTAATGAATAAACATTTGTTTTTTTTTTTTTTTTTTTAATGTATCAATTTATTATTATTATTATAATTGGGGAAAAGTTTGCACTGCGACCTAAAAGGTCTATTGTGCCCCCTTACTGAGCCTACAGCTCTTCCATCAATCCCAACTCCTGCACGAATGCTAGAATCTTTGTTGGGTTGAGGGTTTCTATGTCCTTGGGCCTCATGACATGCTGCCCTAGGATGTTGCATCTTTTCCTGGTTAAGGCGACGCATTCTGTTAGGATGTGCGTCGAGGATTCCTCATCGTACCCGCAGAACCTGCATACATTGCTGCTGTAAATACCTAATTTGGTTAGGTGACTTCTCAGTCTACAGTGTCCTGTCAATAGACCTGTGAGTATTCTGAGTCTATTCTTCCCCATGGATTTCATTTGCTTAAATCGCTTTTGATTATAGCCACCTAGGAGACTTCTGGCTTGTCGGAGTCCTGGTGTCTCAACCCAGCTCCGTTCCCGCATCAGTCTTTCTTCATCCCTGATTTGTAGCCGTATTGTGTGTCTTCCTACGCCACAATACGGTTCAGGGCCTATCATGGGTCTGTCTGCCCCCATTCTTGCTTGCTTGTCAGCCTCCTCGTTCCACGCTATATCCCCGCTATATCCCGGAACCCATCTTAGGGTGAGCCTATTGTGCTTTCAGAGTTGGTCAAGCTTGGATCGAACTTCGTGGACTACTTAAGATGTTATTTTCGTCCCATTTAGAGCATTTATTGCTGCTTGACTATCGGAGAGGATGGATATATCCGCATTCCGATAGTGTCGTGTCAGGTTAAACTCCGCACATCTCCCTATCGCACACACTTCTGCTTGAAATATGCTAGTGTGCTTCCCAAGGGACTCATGGTATGATACCCGAGGACCCACCACTCCAAGGCCTGTTCCCTGCGTGGTGAGTGATCCATCGGTATACCATTTTATGGTGTGCGGTTTCATAGGGTGGACTTCGTTTAGTGTCGTCCACTCCTTTTTGCTGCTCATATTTCGCTCGAATAAATACTCGGCTGACATTTCGTCCCTGGGTTGCATGATCAGGGGAAGTACATCTGCTAGGAGTTGGGCATCTTTGTGGCTTAGGATGTGATTGCCCCCAACTCCCTCAACTGACATCCTTAGAAGCGTTGCTTTCTGTTGGAGCCTCATGGTGTGGTGGAGTGGTGTGAGCTCCATTAAGGCTTCCAAGGCCATTGTGGGGCAGGTGCGCATTGCCCCTGTCATACATATGCAGGCCATTCTTTGCAGTTTTAATAACTGTCTTTGCACGGTCGTTAGCCGCAACCTATCCTCCCATGCTACTTCACCGTAGGTTAGCATGGGCTTTACTACCATTAGGTATAGCCATATTATTATCTTTGGTGATGTACCCCATGATTTGCCGGCTATGCTGCGACATGTATAAAGCGCCCTAGAGCACTTTGATATCGCATTTTCAACATGGGTACCAAAGTTTAATTTACTGTATTTCACCTCTTTACTTATTTCTACTAGGCTATGATTGTTTTTGTGGGGTTCAGGCTGAGTCCAGCCTCCACACACCAATCGCTCGTTATTCGTAATCTACCTGCTGGTGATGGAGTCCAGGCCCCTCCTGTAGAGAGCAGCCCCAATCGCCTCATGAGATGTGTTGTCAAAGGCGGCTTCTATGTCTAGAAAGGTGCACAGTGCTACTTCCTTATTTTCCATTGCCGCATTTAAGGTGCGTCGCAATTGGTAGAGCGCAGTGTCCGTAGACCTGCCTGCTCTGTATGCATGCTGCGTTGGATGCAGCGGGCTTTGCCTTAGCAGAGTGCTTCTAATTTTATAGTCCACTAGCTTTTCCAACTTTTCAGTAAAAACGATGTCAAGCTGATGGGTCTGAAGGACTTTGGGTTGGTGATGTCTTTCATCCCTGCCTTGGGGATGAAGACCACCCTAGCTCTACTCCATGCTCTCGGTATATATCCGAGGGCTAGGCTGCTGATGAGTACTTTCCTGACAGGTGAGAGGAGTATTTCTCGTCCCTGCTGGAGGAAAGCTGGCGATATTCCGTCCAGTCCAGGAGATTTGAAGGGCTGGGAAGTTCCAATTGCCCATTCTAGTCTCTCCGGAGTGACGGTTGACTTGGCGCATGCCCATTCGTTAGCAGATGTTCTAACTCTGCTGCCTGTCATTTCGATGGCACTTTCCTGCAGTGGTATGCTGCCTGGAAAGTGCGTATCGAAGAGCAGTTTCAGTTTTTGTGCATTGTTGCTTGTGTAGGAGTTATCCCTACGCTTCAATGCTACGTTTGCGTCAGGCACCCGTTTAGATAACACTCTATGGAGCCTGGCACCTTCGCTGGTACTTCCTATGCTTTCGCAGAAGTTCCTATAATTGGCTCGCTTAGCCTTCCTGATTTCCTTATTGTAGGAGGTCAGGCTCTCGCGACATCTTCTTCTTTCGGCAGTATTCCACCAGCTTCGTTATTTCCGCTGGTGGGCAGGCTTCATCTCCTGCGAGGTAGGCCGATGCTATCACCTGTAACCGCCAACGTTTGGAAGGATAACCAAACTATGGTGGACTCGCCACACCCCGACTTGGGGGGTAAGAGTGAGGCGAGCGGAGTCCGGGATGGGTAGCGGAGGGGGACTCTACTGGTGGTAGCTCGTGCCGGGAGGTGGGGGGGGTTCTTGCTACATCCGGGAACTCCTTTGAACACATAACTTTAATTTTTAGAGTCCTGATTTTGATTTTGCTTTGGAGTGTCGTCTCCAACATTAACACCTGAAACATGACTAAACTCCGCATCCGAGCTTAGCATGGTGGTCCAAACTAGGCGGGAAGCGCTGCGGTTCCGTTGGCTTCGGCTGTTTGTTTCGGGGTGCGAGTTGTTGTGCACCCCGCTAACGCGCTCTGTACCCTCCCAACCAACTGGACTTCCTGCGCGGCCATCTTCTCTGGAAAGTCCCCAAAAGCAAATCTACAGGGTTCACTCAACTCCTATCCCGGCCAGTAGGACACATTAGAAATTTACTGCTTCATTGTTTTATTTCTCATTTTATACTTCATATAGAATTACTTATTATTAATATCATAGTAACAAAAAAAATAAATGTATAATAAAAAAAAAAGATTTTTTTTTAACAAAAAAATATTTAATCTAACTTATAAGAAAAAAAAAACATTTGTTTTAAAGTCTGTCTAATGATATTTTTGTTGTAATGTCGCTAGCACTAATTTTCCTTTTTTTTTTTTCATTAATTTCATTATTTTATTTTTGTTCACAAAAAAATCTTATTGTCTACTTTCTTTATATAAAAACATTATGGCCTATTTTATATTGTTTTTTTTTTCGATTCCAAGTTTTATAGCATACTTTTTTCTAAAATTTGTTTGTAAGTTTTATAGCATACTTTTCTGACAATTTTTTTTTTTGTAACATTTATAGCATACTTTTTCGAATTTTATTGCCTACTTATTCTGTTTTGCTCAACTTAACTTAAAACCAAGTTAACTAAAAGGGGCAAGTGCTCATATGTATTTAAAGGTTTTTTTTTTCTATTGCTATTATTATTATTATTTTTTTTTTTTTATTTATTTATTATATTTTTTTTTCTCGGTGTTTTGCGACCATTATTGGAAATGAATACTGACGTTAATTTTTAATGTAAATTACCAAAAGAAGTTCACAACACAAAATCAAAAAAAATCAAGATAAGATATTTGTATGCATATATGGAGTAATGATTTTATATTCTGATAGCATTTTTTTTTTTGTTTGTTCTTTCCATTTTTTTTTCAATTTATCTCACCGCATAATCCAATCAGGCGGTTGTACAGATGAAAAACAAAAGGTTCACTTACTTGAATATCCAGCGGTGAAAGGCCTTCCAACGCCAACATAAATTTGCATTAACATGCATGGAACCTGAACATTATTTTATTATTTTTCACTTCAACACAACTGAACCGTGCAGGGACACCATGAGACAGATTTGGTTTGTTTTGCAAACTTCAAAATCTATAAAGCATATATGCAATTCGGCTATATCTTCTATTTTTTGTTTTCTTTTAAATTGTTTTCTGTTGTGTTGTAATTATTTGTTAACAAAAAAAAAATAAAATTCTACGTTATCGCACTTGTCTCTTTTAGGGGGGTCGGCTTGACATGATCTTTTTATCTTTATCTCCTTTTCTTTTCCCTTTTTTTTTTCTTGAACTTAAACTTAACCAAAAAAAATACTCAAAAAAAAACGTAGACCACGTTACAAAAAAAATAACTTTCAGGGATTATGTCTGCCCTTAGATTTTTCCTCGCTGTTTTGGAGGTGCTCCTCTGGACACAAAAAATTGCGCGCTTCAATTCACTGCGATGGTCTCTGTTTTGGAGGTGCTCCTCTGAACACAAAAAAAAATGCGCGCTTCAAGCCACTGCGCTGGTCGCTGTTTTGGAGGTGCTCCTCTGGACCCAAAAAATGCGCGCTTCAAGCCACTGCGCTGGTCGCTGTTTTGGAGGTGCTCCTCTGGACCCAAAAAATGCGCGCTTCAAGCCACTGCGCTGGTCGCTGTTTTGGAGGTGCTCCTCTGGACACAAAAAATGCGAGTTTCGGAGCTGCGCGTCTCGGGATGTTTTTCAAAACCAAGAAAAACCCAACAAAAAAAAACCCGGGCGGCGTACAGTCGCGCCTGCCAAAATTGTTATCGGCCGCGTGCAGTTTCGGTTGCAAAAAAAATTTTCAGACACGTGCAGTCTCGGCTGCAAAACAAAATCTCTCCGCCGTGTGCCGTGTCGGCTGATCGACCTCCAAAAAATCTGAGAGCGCTTCTCATAGTGCAGCTCGGCTTTAAAAGCGTAGCTTGGCAAAGCTCTCGGATTCAGCAGTAGTTCAGCTATCCGCAGCTTTTATCCCATCCAGCAAAGCTTTGCCTACCGCTAAGTCTGCAATGATTAATTTCTAGCAAACTAACTACCATTGCCGACTTTTAGCCGGCTGCATTATTTTCTTCGGCAGTCGACCAGATGTTTATCTCGCCTCGCTAGGCGGCGATATAAATTATCACACTCTTTCGGGCACCAACCGTTACACACCAGGGGGGTGGCATTTCCCTTATCCTGTTTTACTATGGGAACGCAGTCCCTCGTCAAAAATTCTGAAAGGATAGTTAAGTTAATTTCTTTCCTTACCATAATGCACGCTCTCGGCGTTGGATGTCTTTGATCCCATATTACCTTTGAGCTTGCCGTGAACAGACCTTTGATGCCATTGTTCACCCATGGCTCCTGCACAAGGGCTAGCCCGAGATGCCGTTTGGTAAACATCCTCACTAGAACAGCCGAGGCTGCCTTGGCACGGTGGATGTTTACCTGTGCCAGGCCCGTTGTGATGACTCCCGTCATCTACTAGAGGAGGGGCTCCAATTTAATTTAATATTAATCAACATAATGAAAAATTATTAAATATGGTTTTGTACAAGGTATAAGTAATAACAGGGAATTTAAAAATTAAATATCGTAAACATATAACTGGATTTAACATATTACAATATCACATAACATCTATTATAAGATCAAATATAACATTGTTGCACGTTAACGTTACAATTAGCGTCCAGGAGGCGCTTTAAGCGTCTGCGGGTTGTATTTAACCCTAGTGACGAAGCCAATGGGTTAACGTGGTTATGTAACCGGTCATTGTAACGACTTGTATGTCGGTTTATTTGGCTAAAGACTGTCGGTACACAGAAGTCGTTGTGCAGCGTCATATTGCGCACATAAGGTGGAGCACCAGAGATATCTCTTAGCACCTTGTTCGCCCTTTTGGATCTACACGCTGCTGCCGTGATCTGAATGTGTTTGCGCCAGGTAAATTTCCTGTCCAGATACATACCCAGGTAGCTAACATGGTTCCCCTGAGGTATGATCGTGTTGTTGAGTCGGACGGGTGGACAGTTACCACTCCTTGCGCAAAAGTACAGTGCTGAGACTTGTTCTCATTGACACAGATGTTCCACCGGTTGGCCCAGGTACTAAAATCATCCAAGAATCTTTGCGTAACCGCTGCTGCTCTCCAAGCAGTGGAGGAGTTAGCAAGGAACACAGTGTCATCTGCGTATGTGGCAAGCAGCGTGTTTCTGGCTACAGGAATCGGCAAGTCCGCGGTGTACGAGTTCTGACCAACAGGTAATGAGACTAAGTCCATAAAATACGTATATTTAAAAATTAAGGTACATTGATGTGATCCCCTTCAAAGTACTCCCCTCCCGCAACTACACACTGGTTCCAACGTTTCTTTCAGCTTTCGTAACATTTCTGGAAGGCTTCGACTGGAATGTCCTTTAGTACCCTCGTCACGGCGGTCTGGATGTCAGTTATGGACTCAAAATGCGTTCCTTTCACGGCCAATTTTGTTTGGGGGAACAAGAAGAAGTCACAGGGTGACATATCCGGCGAATAGGGCGCTTGCAGCAACACTGCGATGTTTTTAGAGGTCAAAAACTGCAACACACTGAAGGCACGATGGCATGGAGCATTGTCATGATGAAGGATCCACGTTTTGGCAATCTCTGGACGGACTCTAATGACTCGTTTTCGCAGCCGATCGAGTACTTTCAGGTAGAAATGTTGGTTGACGGTCTGCCCAGGTGGTACAAACTCTTTGTGCACGATTCCTTTGCTGTCAAAGAAGCAAATCATCATCGTTTTCACTTTTGATTTGCTCATTCTCGCCTTCTTCGGTCTGGCTGCACCAGGAGGCAGCCACTGTTGACTTTGCCGTTTTGTTTCGGGATCGTACTGAAAATACCAACTTTCATCACCAGTAATTACACGATCGAGAAGAGTTGGATCAGCTTCAACCTGTTCCAGACAATCCTGTGAAATGGACATTCGCTCGTGTTTTTGCTCCGCCGAAAGGTTCTTCGGTACCATCTTTGCACACAGCTTTTTCATGGACAAATCATCAGTTAAAATTTTTCTGACGGTTTCTCGTTTCAAATTAAGTTCATCAGCCAACATTCGAATGGTTAGCCGCCGATCTTGATGCACGAGAGTGCGCACACGCTGAACATTGTTGTCAGTTCGAGCTTCAACCGGCCTCCTACTTCGCGGTTCATCCCCGACGCTCTCACGACCATTTTTAAAATCTTTATGCCATCGAAACACCCGAGCACGACTCAGGGCTTCATCACCGAACACTTTGACCAATTTACCGTACGTTTCCGTAACAGAATCGCCGAGTTTAACGCAAAATTTAATCGCGTACCGCTGTTCAATATTACGTCGTTCCATATTCGTGACACGCCTTACAAACACGTTGTCGAAAACACAACACAGCTGGAGAACTATCGAACGTACGAAAGTCGCGAGCACATGTATCGATAGAGGAGGGATGGGAGATTAACCGACCGAAGTTTCAGGTTCGCAGTGTTACCACAAGCGCGGCTAAAAAATCAGTCTCATTACTTATTGGTCAGACCTCGTACAAAGTGTACGGGGCAGGTCCAAGGACACTACCCTGCGGTACACCCGCTCCGATGCGGCGGATGTTTGATCGCTCGCCCCTAACTTCCACCATAAAAGAACGGCCAAGCAGGTAGGACCTGAGCAGTAAATATTGCGCCGAAGGTACTCGTAGTAGGGACCTAAGCTTAAAAAGCAGGCCATCAAGCCATACGCGATTAAACGCTTGCTGGATATCCAGGAAGACGGCAGAGCTGTACTGCTTATTTTCCAAGGCCTCGAGGACATGCTGAACTACTCGATGAACTTGCTCTGGTGTACCATGGTGATGCCTAAAGCCAAACTGATAATCAGGAATGGCACTCTGGAAGCCACTTAATGCCGACAATCTTCCAAGAAATATTTTTTCAAATATTTTGGAGAAAGTGGACAGCAAGCTTATCGGTCGATATGACGAGACAGAACTTTCTTAAATGCTTTAAGTTGTACGAGGGCAACGAGGAGTATATTGATCAAGTAGTAAGTAAAGTAACATTAAATCTTTTTAAAACTGTTATTAGTTTTCATATTGCTTTGACCATAGAAAGAGATTCAGCCACAGATTACCGATATATTGATCAAAATGAATAAAATTGATCCAAATGATTTTAATGCACTGAACCATGGTGATTTTTGGAGTAATAATATGATGTACTCCCATGATTCATTTGGCAAAATCAAAGAGATCCGTCTAGTGGACTTCCAAATACCTAAATTTGGCACAGTAGCTCAGGATTTGTACTATTTCCTATTGTCATTAACCAAACTCGAGGATAAGATCGCTAAATTCGATTATTATATCAAATTCTATCACGAATGCCTTGCTGAAAATCTGAAGATCCTAAATTATTCAAAACATGTGCCTACACTGCGAGAAATGCACTCAACGCTCTTTAAATATGGCATCTGGGGTTAGAACAACAACAAATATAATTTTTTTTTTTGTAGGTGCTTTTAGTAACCCTTACAATTTGCAACCAGGTTACCTGACTGCATCCGGTGTGATGAGTGCCGTTTTGGCTGATCCAACGGAAACTGCCAGCTTTGAGAACTTTGTCAGCGATTCCATAGAAGGCAACGATTTTAAAATGTTGCTCTACTCCAATCCACGCTATCGAAAACATATCCAAGTCATTCTGCCCTGGCTGTTAAATCGTGGAGCCTTTCATGAACAGTAAAGATAGAGATAATTTATAAAACAGAAGTTCGATAAGTGTTTATTTTATTTGCGCACTTAGGCTGGGACCAGTGAATAGTGAATCGTGCAATGAACCCGGAATGGCAACGTAATGGAAAAAACCAAAGTAGTCGAAGGTCAAAAAATGTATAGATAATATTCGCGGAAAAGCATAAGTCTTCAGAGCTTATTTGACTATTTCGAAATGAAAGCTTTTCAAAATGTTAATGATATAATAATAGTATAATAGTAATAATATTATTATAACCAAAATTAATCAAACTTAATTACAGAAAAAATGAAAATTAAATGATTATTGTATCGAGGTTATTTCATGTTCAATTAAATGAATAATATGATATAGCTTTAATAAAAGTAAATTGACAATGTAATACAGTCCACTTATTATCTATTGAGTTATCTTTATGTATCTAATAGTAACCAGACTTCTATAAAATTAAGTTATCTTACATGACAACAATTGGAAGGTTGGCCAAAATGTTAAAGTTATTATCGATAACCTTTATTTTCACACATCCATGGTGCTAAGCTGAGTAAAGCCGGAAAGTATTTTATATTTACTTTTACCTCTCCAAAAGCTCTTCTGATTTTCAGTTAAGCGATTGATATGATCAAACCAAATAATTGAACTGATTATCAATCGAAAGTTAAGCAAATCCATTAATTTAAATCTGGTAAGTTTGGTTCGCATATCTCTCAAAATAAAAAGTACTGCTGTATAGCACCTATACCATATATTATTCAGACTTTCCCCTATTTCGAATTTGGGAGTGTAAAACAATAGTTTAAATATAAAATCATATATTTACCGAATAGTTCATATAAATAAATACTCACAAAAAAAAGATAGATTTGAAACAAAGAAAAACATATTTTAATACGCCAAGAAATCGTCTCCAACATGAATGTAGAGATAAATAATAGAGAATAGAAACTAACTAAACAAGTAAACAAGACTGTACTGTAGTCGAGTGACCTCGACTACGATATGCCCTGATCCCAGCTGTTAGATAGATTATAGTTTTTTTTTTGGCAAATTTATTGCCAAATTGATTGTTATTGGAAATCGAAACGTATTGACATTTGAAAAACTGAGAAATGAGAAAGACTGAGAAAAATAAAGCAAACTTGATTTGCGCCGGGTATACGAGAACCTATATGCCAAATTTGGAGCCTCTAGCTCTAATAGTTTTTGAAATACGCGTGTTATATAGACAAACGGACTCGGCTTTTGATCCTTATCAATACTATATATATTCTTTATGGGGTCGGAGATGCTTCCTTCTGCCTGTTACATACATTTGCACAAAACCATTATTTCCTTTTTACCCATTTTGAATAGGTTAAGAGTATACAAATTGACAAATGCATTAAATGATTGGTACTTACAGGCATACGTATTTCACAACATTCCAAATAAACTAGTATTTCAGTTCTGAGAGCATTAAGAGAAGACCGAGAACGCAAACATCCAATAAGAGCTTTCTCAATGCTCATTACAAATTTATACACATGATTTTAGAGAGGCCGAAAAAGCTTTATTATTTGCCTCTCTTCTCATTTCGTTTCAGATAGCAAATGTTGGCGGGCTTACGGACGAGTGCGAGTATACATAAATGCAGTGTAAAAGCTTGATAGATTTTAGAACAGTGCTGTTCACTAAGGGAAACACAACTGCGTCAATTGTGAACGACTACTCAACGGGTAATTTAAAATGACGACTGAAGCAAAAACCGATCAAACTGCCAGCAAAGTGCCCGACTGGGTTCAAGCCGAACTATTTGTGGATGTGCTGAAGGAATCGGTTAAGGGATTCTCCAAGATCAAGAGCTTCAAGGCCACAGGCGCAACGGCAGCAGGTGAAAACTATGCGACGATCATGTTGCGAGTGAATATTGAAGTCGAACTGGAAGGTCAGTCATTTTACGAACTATGTCTTATTAGTTTCTATGAACCACTAATCCGTCTATTATAGATGGCAAGGAAAAGTCAGTTTCGTATATGCTTAAGCTTCCTCATAATCAGGAGTTTTACAAAAAGATGATGGAGAGCAACAATGTCTTTGAGGCAGAGTTCAATATGTACAAGACATTTGTGCCCGAGTTGGAGCAAATCTATCGCGATGCTGGTCTGGAAGTTAAATTCGGAGCCACTGCCTATGAGTTGAAGGGGGCGAAATCAGATTATATACTACTGGAGGATCTGACACCCAAGGGGTTCAAAAACACCAACCGTTTGGAGGGATTAGGTCAGGCACACACTGAAGTTGCCTTGCGAAAACTGTCGATGTGGCATGCCGCCTCTGCGGTGCGTGTGGCCACTAAGGGTCCCTATCCAGATCAGCTAACGACAGGTTTCTTCAAGGAAGAACTGCGTCCAATGTTGACTGAGATGAATAACAATTTGTCACAGAACTTTCTTAAATGCTGTAAGTTGTACGAGGGCAACGAGGAGTATATTGATCAAGTAGTAAGTAAAGTAACATTAAATCTTTTTAAAATTGCTATTAGTTTTAATATAGCTTTGTCCATAGAAAGAGATTCAGCCACAGATTACCGATCTATCAATCAAAATGGGTAAAATTGATCCAAATGATTTTAATGCACTGAACCATGGTGATTTTTGGAGCAATAATATGATGTACTCCCATGATTCATTTGGCAAAATCAAAGAGATCCGTCTAGTGGACTTCCAAATACCTAAATTTGGCACAGTAGCTCAGGATTTGTACTATTTCCTATTGTCATCCACCAAACTCGAGGATAAGATCGCTAAATTCGATTATTATATCAAATTCTATCACGAATGCCTTGCTGAAAATCTGAAGATCCTAAATTACTCAAAACATGTGCCTACACTCCGAGAAATGCACTTAACGCTCTTTAAATATGGCATCTTGGGTAAGAACAACATCAAAATAAATTTTTTTTTTGTAGGTGCTTTTAGTAACCCTTACAATTTGCAACCAGGTTACCTGACTGCATCCGGTGTGATGAGTGCCGTTTTGGTTGACCCTACGGAAACTGCCAGCTTTGAGAACTTTGTCAGCGATTCCACAGAAGGCAACGATTTTAAAATGTTGCTCTACTCCAATCCACGCTATCGAAAACATATCCAAATCATTATGCCTTGGTTGCTGAATCGTGGAGCCTTTGAAGAAATATAAAAGTATACATTCAATTTTGTAAAATTTATAACGCACATGTCAAACGGTCGACAAGTGGTTATTTTATTTCGCCACTATCAGTTTTACTGAGTAATAATTGTAAAGTAGAATTTTACATGTGACAACGTGACCAGTTATTATTTTGTGTAAAGATAACGCAATTGCCAAAGTATTAATCAAACAATGTTTTTATTTTAAAGTCAAATTATCAATCAGTCAATGTATACTTAAGGAAGTAAATAGTCAATGGTCCAAAATTAGATAAGTAATATTCAGGAAAAAACGTAAGTCAGCTGACCTTTCTTGAAAGTGATTAGCTGGAAAGAGCTAACCAAAACAAACCAGAAGATAATGTAAAAGAATAAAGAACCGGCTCCCAAATATAATAATATAGTGGTTATAAGCACAATAAGTTGGATGTAATTACATAAAAAAAGCTTAGTGGCATATAAATAAACCTGAAGCTCAAGTTAATTATAATTTGTGATTAAAATTGATCAAATTAAAAGCATAATTAGTTTACTTAAGCAATGCGTGTTTATTTATTTTAACTAGGCAATAATACAAAACCAAAAACAAAGAAATTGAGCACTCTTAGGCACACCGAAGAAAAGATTCCTTTGCAAACTAAAGTCAACATTTTTTATTAGTTTAAGATAGATGTTCACTACGAATACTACTTGTTAATGAATTCCGCTGCTGATAACAATTTTATAAATATGTTGGGAGAATAATTTACAAAAAACAACAGACGTGTTCCTTCAGATGAAGAATATATATATAGTGACATATCCAGACCACGCAGATCTCTCATGTCCACACTTACTGCAATCGCAACAGCAGCACACAAGAATCAAAACGCCGAATAAGCATAAGCCTAAACGAATCCAACTGAGCTAGCGCTCAATAATTAAAAGCCAACATCCCAACATCAAACGCAACGTAAATAAAGAAATCCAACAGAAGCAGCAGCCACAAGAATTAAAAGCGCAGATCAGCATAAACACATAACACTCCGTCAGCGCCTTTGCTAAACATAAACAAAATCCAAGCAACAAAAACGCAGCGACAAAGCTACAGCGACTCAGCTACAACACCGCAGAAGAAGCAAAGGCGAGCTTGCCTTCTAAATAATAAACTAGAATAAGAAGAAAGACTGTTGGTACACGAAACCGAGAAGACGTGAATTTTAAATAAAGATTTATACTTTGGATTTAAACCGTTGTCGGACTTTCATTTAATAGAATTTCCAATTCTTAGTACAAAATCGATGCAGCCTATAGGATACGCATATCCATAATTGGCGCAGTCGATTCAACAACCCTCTCCAAAAATATCTTATTGGCGCAGCCGGTAGGATAACAGATGAACATTGTGAAACGTCGTGGTCCTATACAGGAAAACGTACTGGTGTTTCGCGAAAGAAACTGTTATCCGCAAAAGGACCCCGTGATCCTTTAAAATCTTTTTTTTTAAAAAAGTGAACAAATACGCGAGGCAGACGACAAAGAATTTTATTGAATAAACTTTCAAAACAAATAAAAATAAATAAATAAAATAATAATAAATTTATTTCAACAAGTGAACAAAACAACAAAAACAAAAATAAAAATAGCCAAAAACAAAAAAAAAAAAAGAAAAAGGAAAGAAAAACAATCCAACGCTATCACATTACAAGTGTAACAAACAAAAGACGAATAAACAAAACAAAAGTGAAAGAAACATATTTAAAACAAACAACAACAATAAATTAGTGCCAACAAGTGAACCAAACAAAAATAAAAATAATCAAATCTAAATTTGTTCAAATAATCAACAAGTGCAAAAATCAAAATTTTTTAACAAAATTTTGCTAGTAACATTTACAAAATCAAAAAACAATAACAAAAGATGTCGGACGCATTAAACCAGGCACTCGGGCAAATCCGCCAAGTACCTAGCTTCGGTGGAGACACGGATGAGCTGGGCGGCTTTATCAAACGGATCGATCTCGTCATGGAACTCTACCTTACCAATGATGCACGGCAAAAACTCATACTATACAGCGCAATCCAGATGCAGTTGCACGGCGACGCGATGAGGACATCACTCAAACACTCACCAGGAGATTGGGCAACACTACGGAGCATCCTCATCTCTACCTACAAAACTCAAACACCTTGTGAGGAACTCCTCAGAAGGGTGTACAACACATATTACGGAGGAAGTCTTCGTAAGTTTCTCGAAGACCTCGAGCACAAATCACATGTAATAACTAATAAATTAGCATTAGAAAATAATTCAGAAAATATGATATTGTATACTAATGCGTTAAATAATACAGTTAGGGACGTCATAAATAAGAGACTACCGGACAGACTATATATGCAGTTAGCAAGATACGACATATCCACAACTGACAAACTGAAAGCGGTAGCCCAAGAATTAGGGTTGTACGAGGACCGCATACCTGAAAATATAAAACCTCTAAATAATACTTATTATAATAAAAATTATAATCAGAACCCAAGAAATCAACAAAATTTTTACCCAAATTTTAATCAGAATTTTACGAGTCCACAAAATTTTAATAGAAATCAGTATCCACAAAATGAACCAATGGTTAACGAACCATTGTATAATGAATTTCGGCAAAAATTAAATCAGGGCAGAATACAAAACCCGATTAATTACCAATCAAATCATAATAATAATAGACCACCTAACCAACCTATGAAAAGACAAAGACCCAGTAACAGTGGTCAATCAAAAATGGAATGGGAGGCAAATTTTCATCAAACAGCCTCGGAAAGGAATACAAAACCCCATTCATAAATATAATCATTAATAACAAAAAATTGCGATGCTTAATAGACACAGGATCGTCAGTAAATTTAATGAATAAAAATTTCCTAAACTACGAAACTTCCAAAGAAGATATTACTTGTCACACCATATGTGGGGAAGTAACATTAAATACCAGTATATCAGTAGCCCCTAGCAAGCTTTGTCCGACAGATCAAAAATTTTTCATACATAGTTTTTCAAAAAATTTTGACATCCTCTTAGGCCGAACGTTCCTTAAGGATTGTCAAAGTGAGATCAATTACAAAGACGAGTTTGTTAAACTTAATAATTTCCAATTTTTATTTAAATATAATAACGAGAATAAGAAAGAAGAACATGAAATCGAAAATAAGAAAGAAGAACTTGAAATCGAAAATAAGAAAGAAGAACATGAAATCGAAAATAAGAAAAAAGAATATAAAAACAAAAAGGGAGAAAAATATGAAATCGAAAATAAGAAAGAAAAATATGAAAACGAAAATAAGAAAGAAGAATATGAAAACGAAAACAAAGAAGAAAAATATGAAATCGAAAATAAGAAAGAAGAATAAGAAAACGTAAATAAAGAAGAAGAATATGAAAACAAAAATAAGGAAGAAAAAGATGAAAACGAAAATAAGGAAGAAAAATATGAGAATGAAAATAAGGAAAAAGAATATGCAAACGAAAACAAAGAAGAAAAATATGAAATCGAAAATAAGAAAGAAAAATATGAAAACGAAAATAAGAAAAAAGAATATAAAAACAAAAAGGAAGAAAAATATGAAAACGAAAATAAGAAAAAAGAATATAAAAACAAAAATAAAGAAGAAGAATATGAAAACCCACCACTGATACAAGATATAGACAGCAAACAGGCCGAAAAATCATACATTATAATACCAAATTTAAAAAGAAAAAGAAAATAAACATAAATAAATATATTCAATAATTCCTTACCCGGACGAAGATAAAAATATTTTAACTGAACTAGAGCTAACTATTAGTGATAAATATTATTTACACAAAAATAACACTTATTCAGTAACAAATAAGAAAATAATAATAAACGAATGCATCAACGGTATCTTAAAACAAATAAAAGTTGAATGTAAATTCACAAAAACCAGAAAAAACTATGAAATACATTTCATAGAACCAAATGTAATCTTAACTTGGAACTTACCTAAAACCACACTCAATCAAAACTGTATACCACAACAAATCGAAATTTGAGGAAATAACATTATAAAAGCAAACAATTGTTCTGTTCAATTATAAGATATCCAAATATCAAATAATAAATACAATAAAATGCTAGTCTTAATAATGGTACCTTGAAACCAATTCTTGAGGCTGATAAGTACTTATCTAGTTGTAACAGTTCAAATATACTAAGTGTGGCGTCTGTCATAAGTTAAAACAATTAAACGTCTACATTTATATATACACTGCATTTATCCAATACATATTGAGAATGATTAGTCAAACTTAAATTCAATGCCGCTTCCTATAACTGTCACATGACCAGGGCCAATCACAATGCTGTTGTCGAGTGTGCTTGCGGACCCGTGTGTAGGTCCAAGGTATCTCGACAAGCATGATTATTAAAGTTAATTACTATAACATAAACTTTTCTCATTTTTGCTATCTATCCGAGTTTGTAGATTTCACTGTGCATAGGGTATTTTTCATTCCTGTTTATTTATTTGTATGGCAATTAATTTTGATTATCATGTCATGGGCCAACCGCAAATAGATTCGCACGCGCCAATTGAGAAACTGTGGAACTGACAATCAACCACCCCTAATAAAAACAAATAACACAACAAAAAAAAACATTATCTGCCTTATAGCTGCCATGATCAGTTAAACCTATTTAATTACATAGGCACACATGTTAATGTGTATCGAGTAGTACAGCTCCAAATAAAATGACTGTCATTTTAGCACACAACCTGTTCTGTCCACAAAACTAGACTTCGCTCCTCGTCTCTCGGTTTCGGGTAGAATTGTCTACGAGCTCTAAAGTGGAATTCGGAAACGAGCGTTCAGTATCTATTTAACGTTCATGCAAGTCGGACGCGATTAATAACCGCGCGTCGCTTGGAATATTTAATTTCTTTACTTAGTAAATAACACAGTCAATTTCCGTGAGTCAATTTAACAAAACAAAATAAAAACAGTTATTTGAATCTATGAACAATAAATTACCATTTTTTTATGAGAACTGCTGTATAGATACAAATATAAATGTAAAATTATATAGAAAGAATTTAAAATGGGACATTTGAAATCACTCTTGCAGAACATGGCACCCAATAATAACAGCGATTCCAGTAAGCCTGTGAATCCCAACGAGTATCTTGCCATACCCAAATGGATAAATGAGGACTATTTTCAACCCATTTTAGAGAAAGATGTACCAGACTTTGCGAGCATCAAAAACTTTACTCCCATTGCGGCAACACAACCGGGAGACAACTACGCTTCGATTATGGTGCGTGTTGTCATTGACATAGAGCTCAAAGGTATGTCTTTGGTCACTTTCTTTAAGTCACTGAAGTTTTATAAATAAATCTAATATGTTTTGACAGATGGCAGTGAAAACCAGATTTCATATATTTTGAAGACAATGCTCGATAGAGCGGATAAAGGCGGTGCCTTTGTGTCTTCCATGAATTTATTTCCCAAGGAAACTCAGATGTATCAAGAGCACATTCCCAAATTTAATAGACTCTTCAAGGAGGCCGGAGTTGACATTGAATTTGCGCCCAGATGTGTGCACATTGAGCAAACCCCGGAGTGCACTACTCTGGTTCTGGAGGATCTGAAGCGTCAAAATTTCCACAATACTGATCGTCTTAAGGGTCTCGACATGCCCCACATGAGAAGAGTATTGCGAAAACTGGCTGAGTTGCATTCGGCTTCAGTTTTGAACTATGAACAAAATGGACCATATGAACAGATGTACTTGAATTCATTTTATGCGAAGAGCAATCGTCCAACTTTTGAAACGATGGGGAAAACTCGAACGAAACTATATTTCAAGGCCATGAGGGAGTGGAAAATGCCGGATGTGGAGAAATATATTGCAATGACACCAAATCCAATGGAGTCCTTCGATAGGGGAGTTGCTTTGAATGCAGTGGACGAAAACGAATTCAATGTGTTGAATCATGGTGATCTATGGTGCAATAATATAATGTTCTCCGATGATGGACCCGAAGAGCGCACCATCTTTGTAGATTACCAGTTGGGCAAATGGGGATCTACCGCTCAAGATCTTTGGTATTTTATAACCACATCAGCCGCAATGGATATCAAGGTCAAGGAGTTCGATCATTTCATTAAAATCTATCATGATCGCTTGGAGGAATGCCTCAAATTGCTGAAATACTCCAAGCATATTCCAACTCTTAGGGAATTGCACTGCACAATGAATAAGCATGGACATTGGGGTACGTTTCTCAGAATTCACAATGACTTAGTCAGATTAAGTGCTAATAATTATATATTTATAGGTCCTTTAACAGCAAGTTCAGTTCTGGTTGCAGTAATAATGCCCTCCGATAAAGATTCAAGTATAGACATGATGATGTCGCCGGGTCCCGAAGGTGACGCATTTCGCTATAAAACCTTCACGAATCCATACTACGTCCGGGCTATGCAGCAACTGTATCCGTTCTTTGAAAATAGAGGTCTTCTATAAGGATATTATCTTGATATATGTACTTTTCTGTTATGTATATATTTATATGTCAATAAATAACATTAAACTGTTTTCTGTAAATTTTAGAAAAAATATGATTATAATTGTTGTTCGTATTTATTTAAGTCAAAGACAAACAAACCTGGCAAATAAAAAGTAACGATGACTGGCATAATCGAATCGAAACTAATTTGAATTTTATTGAGGTACAACAGTTTAGAAACGAATATGCTGTTTGCTGATGCTTGTATACCCACGCCTACCTCTTTAGGTATTCAGTGCGTATAAATATTAGTTATTTGATCAATGGAAATTTGAATACGTGCATTAGCGATTGACTCGTTCATCATTTGTTCCTTGAACAAAAACAATATAATCACAGAATCGTATATTGAAATCTTCAACTTTCAGCACAACAAGATGATCACAATAAATTTAATTGCGTTATTATAATTGAGCCGTTTTTCATTCTAACTTAATTCGTTAAAATTACTTTGACTTTAAACAGTATAATCACCAATTCATTCATTTTTATCCGATTTTTTATACTTTGCTACTTTGTGATATTATAGTATTTTTGTCCGTCCGTCTGTCCGTCTGTATTAATGCATCTTTTTTCGCCACCCTTACAGATAGAGCCTTGAAAATTGGAGTGCATCTACTAGATGGCTGAAAAACCGATGATATCGATAAGTGCAAGTCGATAAAACACATATCTACCACAATTAAGAGGCTACAGTTTTTGGTTTTTGGTTTTTGGCGATGTCGGGATATGCCACGCCCACCACTGCCGCCTCCATATCCATCGCCCCTAAAATCTTAAATGGTTAAATATTCAGCAGTTTTTGAGTTGAAGGCATCGAATTCGGAAGTAAATTACGGGCTTTGCAAACCGATAACAAATTTTTATCAACACGCCCTATAAAGTAAATTGGTAAAAAAAAAAATATACAGACCACGCCCACACACGTCGCCCCCAAGTATCTTCAGGTCTAGAAACCTGAAATTCGCATATCTTTCTAAATCGATAAGCCTATATATCTCACACAATAAGAAAGCTACAGTCACCAAATTTGAAAGGTATACTGCATTTGCAGGATCTTAACCAAGACAAAACAAATCTTTAGCCACCATCAGGAACTCAGCGCTTAAATGTATAGGTTATTATAATGTACTTTAATTAAAAGCAAGAAACGTTATATTGAATACCCTTTATGATATATTTTAACTCGCCATCAAACTTTTATTATACAATACTGTTCAAAAATGAACACCCTATATAAACATAACAAATGAACACCCTATATATATATAAAACATGTACTAGTGTAAGTGTTCGAGGATGAGCGTGTGTGGCTGACCCATGCAGGCCAGCCTTGTTCATCGCGGTACCTGCCGCTGAAGTTGGATTCGCGACTACCGTTATTTGCTGGCGAAGGGTTGCCGCCAGCTCGCGGCGCGACGGTCACCGCGATCCAGCTGCCTTCATCGACGATCGTCGCGACCCAGCCGCTGCTGTGAGGCTGCGATCTAGCTGCCTTCATCGACGATCGTCGCGACCCAGCCGCTGCTGTGAGGCCGCGATCCAGCTGCCTTCATCGACAGGCCCCGATCCAGCTGCATTTTACATGTATATTAGACTAAGTTTTTGTATAAATAAAAAGCCTGCTCGTCAGAGCGGGCAGTTCGATCCTACAAGTCGACTCAGTTTAATCGTGCATTAAACAATACAAAAAACTGACTGATTGCTCCGTTGAAAACTAAATAGCTAATAATAATTAATAGAGCGCAAATTTCCTTGCTTTGAGTGATAAATTATCTACGTAGAGTATAATAAGTCAATTAAGTAAATATAAATGCCGAGCTGACGAGCATCCGCCCCGAACACAAATCCGAGCGCCGATCTGTTATAAACATACGACGCCATAGCGTTGCTAGCAAGAGAGCAATTATTGGTGGGTATATGTATTTATTGCATATACAACATTTTCACGCACAACCGGTTTGATTCGGTTCGGTTTTATATATGGCATTTTATGAATTAGCATTTGGAAACGAGAGTTTAGTATTTGTTTAACGTTTGAAAGAGTCGGACACTTGTTTATTGAGCGCTTCGCTTGGAATCTTCATTAATAATATATAGTGAATTATTTGTAGGTTCACGTCAATTTGAAAGTACATAATCCGATTTGTTCATCAACAAATAAACAATCAAAGACAGCTACTTCCTAGATGCAAATATAAATTCTGATTGATAATAAATGATCCGACAAGATATTAACTATATGAAGTGATCATTGAATTTAATTCACTATTGCAGAACATGGCACCCAATAATAACAGCGATAGCAGTAAACCTGTGAATCCCAACGAGTTTCTTGCCATACCCAAATGGATAAATGAGGACTATTTTCAACCCATTATAGAGAAAGATGTACCAGACTTTGTGAGCATCAAAAACTTTACTCCCATTGCGGCAACACAACCAGGTGAAAACTACGCTTCGATTATGGTGCGTGTTGTCATCGACATAGAGCTTAAAGGTATGTCCTTTGTCTGCGGCTATCGAGTTGACTGTCAATGAAAATAACTTATATCATGCTACTGGGCATAACCTCGGATATTATGTCTATTAGCCTGGTTATGTCCTGATAGCCAGGGAGATGGATAATCACGGCGCCCTTCGATCCCTTCATCAGCAGCATGTCCACCCGCAAGACGACCAATGAGATATCAAAGATATCCCTGTCCATGAATTGCTCCATTCCATAGAGATCTAATGAATCTTTTGCCGTTGCATTATCGGCATTGGAACCCAGGTGGCAGAGCATCTGTGGCGTCATGTAACCGGATATTTTGAGTAAATCCTCCAAGGAAGGAAGGTGCACACATTGATGCTGCGTCCCTCCACACCAATAATGGGCGCATTGCCAAAGGATTGGAAGAGCGGCCCCAGATCCATAGTGGACAACATAAGTATCAATTTGACCGACTTGTTGCGCTGCAGCTGCAGCTTGCTGGCCAGCAATACAAAATCCGTATAGAGGTCGCGATCGTGCACATCATCGATGACCAGATGCGTGGAGCTGCCAAAGAACTCCAGCTTATTTATGGCCAGTGTGCGCAACAGTCAGCCACTGGTGGTAAATGACAACACCGTCTTATTTCTGCATTTTTTCTCCATGCAAGCCTCTCATTGGGCTCCTCGCGGCTGGCTAACCACAATGCGGATCGACTGATTCTTTGCGGCGGCATTCTCCACCAACTGGCAACTGGGTGGATTTACCCGAGCCCGTCGCCCCATTCACGATGAGCACCTGCGATATTTCGAGCAGCTCGAAGATTATGTCACGCTTCATGAAGATGGGCAAGTCGTGGTGGTCGGCGTTCAGGCTGGGATTTGTGCCGCGTGGGCGTGGCAGTATGCGGTGCGTGCCCAGTAGCCCGCCACTTTGGACAACTGGGCCATGACGCAGCTGCATCGCCAGCGGCTTCGCTCCAGATTTTTGGCAGCGCAGCTTAGGATCGAGTTGGACTGAGCGGAGAAGAGCAGCCTGATTTGCTGGCGACGCAACATGCTCGATGCGACTGAGAGTTAAGATACTGTTGCCGCCTCTGCTTCGACCGCGCGTCCTCAATTCGTGATTGCGGGCAAACAGATGAATCTCCTTCCGCTGCAAATCGCTGAAGCCGTCCAGTACCCTTGTCTCCTCTTCATTATTCAGAAAATAAACATGATTTGATGCAGCTGTTGCAGCTGCATCAACTGAAACTTTGATCGGCTCGGACTTGGATTTTTTCTTTAATTCTAACTTGGATGATTTGTGTTTCGGTGTCTCAAAAACTTAAAAATTGAAAATCGATTGCCAGCTCGCACACAAAAAGACAAGGATAGAGTGTTGCTAGTTTTTTCGCAAACATTCATAACCCTTTAGGGTGTACTAGAAAACGTGCGTACCTTTTCGCACCCACGCACGCATGCTCAAAAAAGTCTGGGTTTTTCATTTATCAGTGATGTTGTTGCAGTGAAGTCAATGAAATAATGACCTGTGTTCGCTGCTCGACTCGCGATCCCTGCAAAATTTTCGACGCGTCGCAGCCTGGGCTCTGCTGGGACCCAGGCTCTGAGAAAATCCATGATGCACTGTGTTTGTCGATTTGACTCCTCTATGTTTTGTCTGCTTAGTGGCACAACGTAATGTTCACTGACCGCCTAGAATGCGAAACACCAGAAAATGTTGCACCTGCAGTAAAACGGGGCATATGGCGTGCATCTGTCATAGCAAGGAAAAATACAGAGGCGAAGATCCAAAGGGACAGTGAAAAAAGAGATGAAGAAGCTAAGCTCGCTTGCCAAACTAATTTCTAAGTGAATAAAGTTGGTATGTGGTGCATAGACAGTGGATGTACAGCGCATATCAGTTCAAATGTGGATTAATTTGAATATATTGCAATGATCGAAAACACATTGAATTTGGCAATCAATAAAGCGATCCAGTTCAGTGGAGTAAGTGATGTACGAATCGCTGTTGAAGAAATCCAATCAAAAGAGAGCATAACTCTGAGTGAAGTGCTTTATGTACCCGTTCTGAGACAAAGCCTGCTGAAAATTATGCGTTATTTGTGATGCGTTTGTAACACGTCTATTGTTTCCCAGTGGGCAACCTCGGCTAACTCAGATTTCTCAGGGTGGGGTAACTCCAACCCTGCCCATAGACGGTACAGATCCGAAACTGACTCTACCTTCACAACACTACATATCACCCTACATGCACACACAAAATAAACGGAACAGTTGGCAGGCCTGGTGTATATGGCCACGACGTACCCTTCCTGCAATGAACCAAAGGGATTTTGTGGGTCCATCGCCCTCATATTGGAATTGGCGATTAATCTACTCCATACTCCCGGCGATTCTCCCCTCCGAACAAATCTACTCATATTTCATAATTTTTCTATATATTATTTACATTTATTATTAATTTAATATCTATCATTTAGCTTTAACAAAAAAAAAAATCGTAATAATTTAACCACCATGTAAGTGGAATGGAAGCGTAATTCAGTGGCCTTTTTTCCGCCCTTTTTTTCACGCCCCTTTTATTTCACTTCTTCGGCCTCGCGCGTTTGCTGCATTTAGCATGCCAATCGATTGTGCTTAAACCACTTAAAAATTGTAAGGCGAATTTTCATTAAAGCAAATGCCCTAAAGTAGACAACACAAAAATGTAATGGGAGGTTTGTCGCTTGTTTATTCTTGTGTGTTCGCTTGGCGCTATCGATCCTCCATGACGAATGCAACACGTTAATTGTGAAAAAAAAACTATGACAAGGTTTGGTTGCGTCCAAATGGAAATGGAAACCCACACTACTTTCAGAGTGAGCGCAACCAAGCACAGAAGGTTGAAGGGTGCAGTTAAAAGAATTACCGTATGGAATTTTTTTGGAAGGAGATTTAAAGAACATGGCGGAAAGCGGCAGAGTGTACCGTATGTCAAAGACAACGAAAAGTTGTCGAAATGCGAAGTATGTATAAGTGAGAAGCAAACTACAAACAATTATAAAACTATAACCGATATGAGAGCCACTGATTTCCTCGAAATTATGCACAGCGGCGTGTGCCGAGGTATTTAAAGTGTTCAAGCAATAAAAAGCAGAAGTGGAAAGTTCACCGGGAGGAAAATAAATGCATTACAATCGAACAACGAAACCGAATATTGAATCATGGAGTTTGATGAGCCATGGCATCAGGCGCAGGCTTAGTGCCCCATACACACCGCAGCAGGCAAAATATGACCCTTATAGAATAAGCCAGGTGCATGATGGAAAAAGTGGCAAAGCCTCCAATGTTTAGAGCAGAAGCTGCAATCACAGCTTGCTACATTCGCAACAGAAAAAGGCGTCATGGGAAATTCGATTACAGATCTGAAGAGTGCAACGAGCTCGAAAGCGTATTGGTTTTATTTGCCGGTAAGGTGAAAGGTAATCTTTTATAAGGATGTCAAATTCTTGATTACTCCAGGGCTCCAGACGAAATTTGAAGAGTTCTTTGGCAATGAGGGCATTGCGTCATGGTCCAAAAACCATTCGGACTAGTTAGCGCGGGAGGCCACGAAAATAGTACCAAGAGGTAAGAGGTAAGAGGCAGTAATAAGGCGGAAGTCGCCTAAGCACAAGTGACATCACTGAGGAGTGTGAAATGGCTTTGCACGCGTAGATGATTCGTCTGCATTGTAAGAAACTAAAAATTCTAAAGAAGCAGACGATTGGACTAAGGCAATCGAATATCGTGGGACCTCGTAGAACGACCAGCTGACCATAAAGTTATCGGCAATGGAATGGTATTTCGCCTTCGTCGAGGCAATTGGGCGTGTTAAATAAGCAAACAGACGATCTATTTGGCGTAGTCGATGCGGATGGCGGAGCGAATCAAAGTGATAGACGCTCTAATTCAGGGCAGGCGTTCATATTGTCTGGAGCAGCTGTGTGCTGGGAGGCACGTACGCAGCAAACTGTATCAGTGTCCAGTACTGAGTCGGAGTAACTTGCAATGTCTGAAACGGTCAAAGAGGCATTATATCTGAAGACTCTCCTAAACAGTGTCGGTAGATGCTGCGGAAACAGAGCAGTTGCCGGCAGACCTCCTAACGAAAGAATATATTTCGTCCTTGGGTGCCACATGTATTTTATTTTATATATATTATTTGATTTTATATTTATATTTATTTGGTATATAATTTGTTATATATATATATAGATCTATATATATATTTTTATACACATACACACACATACATATATGTATGTATATTTTATTTTTTTCTATTTATTTTTATCGTTTTTTTTTTTTTGTTTGATTGACAGGGCTTAGGCCAGAATTAGAGAATTAGAAAAATTGAGAAATTAAAATTTTTCGCGAAATAATTACCTTGCCGGTAAACGTTTTTGCAGCTCTGATCAGGGATGAATATCAATTCCACTTTAATCCATGGATCGCTTTATTCTGGTTAATGGTTGCGGCACTTCGGGGAGTATCATGGTGGCTGGAGTTTGATACCCAAATGCGGGTAGAGTTTTTAACTCGGCGTGTTGTTGCGCTATACAACAGGGTGCCGTGATAACCCATAGATCGGAAGTCGTTTAGATTGGCGGCCCTCCAAACCAAGGTGGAAGTTCACGACCAAACAGTATTGACTTCAAATCGGTACCTGAGGAATATAAGCTGCAAAGGGGCGGTAATTGACGTTTTAATTAATTCATGTACTTGGCACCGTGAGACTAAGCCTTTACGGCAGGTGCCAATCAATGAAATCCCACCATAGAACAGCCATACCTTGAAAAACATTGCAACATTATATTTTTAAGAGAAAGGTCGCCAAAAGAGTGTCAAGTCGAACCCAATTAAGATTCCGATTCTGGTACCTGATATCATCTGAGAAAAAAAATGATCATGCGATGAATGCTATATCTATCAACTTATCATTTAAAATCGTGCTTCCGACTGAATTAGGAAGTCCATTTTCATGTTCCTGTTTTCCGATTTCGTGTGTAAATTTAAAAGAGTGTTAAGCATAGATTATAACGAGCTACTACAAGAGGCACAACGCCTTGCAAATGAGACAGAAATACCGCCCGTTGAGCGCACGCTGTCGCAAGTGCTTCTGGCCACCCAGGAATTGCATTCGCGCGTCACACTAAACGACACAAACAATTTGCAAGCACGGTTGCTGCTTGGCTCCCGGGGGTGGATCTGCCCAAGCTAACACAAAAAGTCGAGTCGTTGAGCGCACGCCAATCTTTCGAGCCTCTTAATCCCATCGCCGACACCAATGTGGATGGGTATCTGAAGAACGTTCTGTACAATGCCATAATCGCCATCATTGAGCTAAACAAGATTCGCGCCATGTTTACCGAATGGGGCGATGAAATGGAGCTGCTGCTTATCGCAATAGTGGGGCCCAAACAGGAGGGCTTTCCCGATCTGCCCCGTCATGGAGCCTACAAAACTGCCACAGGATGCGTTGCCACAATGAACAGAATTGCAAGGCTAAGCATCGTTTCAATCTGCTGTCGAAGCTTATGCAAAGGGCCAAGAAGCCGCGGAACGCTTTCGACTCCCAGGTTCAAGAGATGGGGAGAGTACTGGCGCACATGGCCAATGTGAAGCCGCTCTCGCGCACCGCAGATCCCATCAAAGCCTGCCTTTTGGACCAACAAAGTGTGCAGCTGGCTCTCGCCTATTTGGAGCAGCTTTACAAGGAGTACATGAGTACCGGCCCATCAACTGTAATTTGCTCGACGGCGAGCGCGGCGGTGAACCCAATGTCTATAACACGGTCAGTACGTATGTGATCTTCACATTCCAGGTGCTCCACCGAATGGACGCGGCCTACTTGATGTGACTCGTCTATTACAGTTTGCGCTGCGGTGACCTTGGTACTGCCGCACAGTTCCTCAAGGAAGCCGGCGTTTCGCCGGATCTGCTGAAAATCATCCAGGACAAGCAGCAGAACCAGCAGCATAAGCGACAGCACCATACACAACCTTACGAGCTTGGCGTCCAAGAGCGACCCAATGCAGAGCTGGAGAGCCAGCAGTTTTGGTAAAGAAAAAAGTGTTTTGCATACAATAAAAAATTTTTGTACCGATAGAAAGAGTGGTGTTTTTTTGTGCACATGCATCGGAATTGGACAGGGGCATATACAAATTCCATTACTTCTATCACATATATTTGTCCTAGCTAATGATAGACTGTACTAATAACACATGTACGTAGAACAGCTTTGACCGCATTTTGACTTTCAGATTTTTTTAGGAACATTGAAAATATATTACAACGGTTTTTGACAGCCGTTCTAGCTTGCCTAAGATAGTCTATATCATAACTCATTTGATTTATCGGCGAGAGAGCAGGCAAATAGACAAGACCTCAAAGTTGTGGAAGTGTCTGTTAATTACACTTAACGACTTTTTAACTACATTATTCAATAAATTATCTATAATTGGAAAATTAACTACTCTGTTATCACAAGATAAAAGCGTTATTGAAGAGTAACATTATAATTCTCTTCCTGATTAGAGGTGCAAATCATTAATATTTTTGTTCTAAATGCATTTTAATTGGTTTGCCAATACTTGCGATAAATGTTGGCCTTTCTTACGTTCTAATTCTCCCATCTATTTTATATTATTTATTATATTTTAAATTTTAATTTAACTGTTCCTTTAACATTTATGTCATTTATTTCAAAGTTCTTGTTTTATTTGTAAATTTCTACATTATCTAAATAAATAAATGAAATGAAAGTTAATTGATTTTCACCTGCTCTTTGTTATTAATATTTGCTATAATTACAAACTAATATTAAAACATCGAGTACCTTCTTTATTCACCAAAGCTTGAGAAATTAAAATTAAGCAATATATTCAATTTCAAAGGCGAAAAAAATATAGAAATATATTTTACAAAACTTAATGCTTTTAAGCGATTAGCTTGAATCTTTGCTTTAAATATGTATGTGGAAATACAACTTGATTCAGAGTATTTTCTATAAGTAAACAATTACAATAATCATTAAACATATATATTATTGTCATAGGAGATGGAAGGCTGAAATGTTCCTAGCCGATTCCCTTCATGACGTGATCAAGATTTATTATTAGATTTAAATAAATAATGGCTTAAGCAATCAAAAGAAAACTTTTTCCAATTGCACTCAGCTTGAACCAGATTTTACAGCCCTCTCTTTCTCTTATTTGAAAGAAGTTTGATGCACCAGTGTCAGGGGCACTATTGTAGCTTACTGAGGCAGTGATGAGGACAATATGCAAACATGTCGATCACGTTATAATCTCTATGCAAATTTGCAACCAGGCTCGACAAGATCTGAGCAAGAAACGGCGTTCTTATCGTCGAAGAAGCTCTCGTCAAGCAGTTTCTGCGCCTATAAATGCTGCGTCCATTGCACAATTATTGCAGTCTTGTTGCAAGCGGTATTCAGTGCTTATCGTCGATATTAGCTGTAACTTCTACATACGCATCAAAACAGAAAATGTGTCTCTTAAGCCGTCTGGGACTTGTAGTCTTGCTGCAGTTCTTACTGTTGGCAGCCAAGCAGGCGAGTGGACAATACAACTACGACCAACAAGGCAACGATTGGGAGGGACTATGCGCAACTGGAACAAGTCAATCTCCAATTAGATTGGCGGACAATACTGTGAGTAGCATAAGCCTACACAAAAATTGCCTTTTTTTAGCAAAGTTTCCTTTTCACAGGCTATTAGCAAGTCCATACCGCGCATTCGTTTCTTGAACTACAATCGGGCCTTCCAGTCACCGCTGACAATGAGAAATAATGGACATACAGGTGTGCAGTAATTTTGTTTTATCAGTCCCTAAATATAGTATTAATGTGTACTTCAGCGAACATTGATTTGCCGGCCACAAATAACGGACAGCGTGCTGCCATCGAGGGCGGCCTGTTGCCAGGCACCTTTGAAGCGCAGAGCGTGCACTTCCATTGGGGCTCGGGGAACAGTCCTGGATCCGAGCATCTCATCAATGGTCAACGCTACGACGTCGAAATGCACATTGTTCATAAGAATGTTCTCTATCCCAATGTATCCGAAGCTAGTTTGCATTCGGATGGTCTTGCCGTTTTGGGGGTCATGCTTCAGGCTGTACCTACACTGATCTCGACGCAATTTGGCCTTAACCGAATCTTAGATCAATTGCCTCAAGTTATTGAATACCAATCTACCACGACGATAGCTGGGCGATTAACGGCGAACGATCTGTTGGGAGACATTTCAACTGGAAGGTTTTACTCATATAACGGTATGTATTTGACAAAAATTTTGCACATACATATATATTTATGTATATTTATATATGTATTGTAATATAGGCTCACTGACTACGCCTGACTGTGCCGAATCTGTTACTTGGACTGTGTTCTCGGATTTTGTGAGACTACCTAGGCGACAGATCGCCAAATTTTGGGATTTGCTAGATGAACGCAGTCTTCCTTTGATAAACAACTACCGTGCTCTGCAGGATATAAATGGAAGGCCAATTTTCAAGAGAACTCGGAAATAATTTTTAAATCCGGATTTCAATGAATGAACATAATAATCGACTACTACAACTGACAAAAAAAAAAGAAGAAAAAAAGAAAAAAAAAACATCAACCAATTAAACTTTACATATGCAGCAACAAAATCGAAATTGAATTTATATATACGTACTCATCAAGATAAGTCGCTACAGATTTTGAAATGAATTGTGTACTTTGAAATTTTCCAAGATTAAGCCATTTTAACTATGATCAAAGCCATTTTAACTATGATCAAAGCCATTTTAACTTTGAACCACAATTTATTTTACTATAATTAATGGAGCCTAGAATGAACTCGGCTTCATCAAGTGTTGGTCGAAAGAATTTGTACGACCCTTTTACCAAACTTTTCTAAGACTCTTCCGTCCGTCGAGATTTTAAATATTGTTCATGTAATTGTTTTTTTTTTCTTTTCTTTAATGACCTATTGATAATAGTTCCAGTAGGACAGTGTCATAAGAAGGAGAAGCTTTCCATCGGAGGGACAGTTGCTATTCAAGTGTATGGAGTTTGTTCGCCTGGAAAAGGAATTAAAAGGAACGTTTTGGAAGTTGTCGGACCCTAACTCTTTGACAGCCGGACTGATCGAAGATGAAACTGGAAATGAGATAGTGACAAAACGACCCTTCCAAAAGCTCTACATAGCAAGAACACGAGTAGAGTTTTGTAGTCGTCGACCATTTTTCAAATTCACTTTTTTAAAAACAATGCTCTACAGAGTCGAACGTGGTAAAATTTCTTGGTAAGCGGGGTTTTTTTTTATAAGTTTGGAATACCAGAATCGTAGAACGGTCGTCAATTTGTGTCCCACATCTTTCAAAACGTGATTGAGTCCTTCGGGATTTCGCAACTGCAACAATAACTACATTAAGCTGCCAATGACGAAGATTAAAGCAACAACATGTAACCGCCAACGTTTGGAAGGATAACCAAACTATGGTGGACTCGCCACACCTTGGGGGTTAAGAGTGAGGCGAGCGGAGTCCGGGATGGGTAGCGGAGGGGGACTCTACTGGTGGTAGCTCGTGCCGGGAGGTGGGGGGGGGGGGGGGTTCTTGCTACATCCGGGAACTCCTTTGAACACATAACTTTAATTTTTAGAGTCCTGACTTTAACTTTGCTTTGGAGTGTCGTCTCCAACATTAATACCTGAAACATGACTAAACTCCGCATCCGAGCTTAGCATGTTGGTCCAAACTAGGCGGGAAGCGCTGGGGTTCCGTTGGCTTCGGCTGTTGGTTTCGGGGTGCGAGTTGTTGTGCACCCCGCTAACGCGCTCTGTACCCTCCCAACCAACTGGACTTCCTGCGCGGCCATCTTCTCTGGAAAGTCCCCAAAAGCAAGTCTACCGGGTTCACTCAACTACTATCCCGGCCAGTAGGACACATTACGAATTTACATATTCATGGTTTTATTTCTCAGTTTATACTTCATATAGAGTTACTTATTATTAATATCATAGTAACAAAAAAAATAAATGTATAATCAAAAAAAAAAAAGATTTTTTTAACAAAAAAATATTTAATCTAACTTATAAGAAAAAAACTTTGATTTAAAAAAAAACAAAAAAAAACATTTGTTTTAAAGTCTGTCTAATGATATTTTTGTTGTAATGTCGCTAGCACTAATTTTCCTTCTTTTTTTTCAATAATTTCATTATTTTATTTTTGTTCACAAAAAAATCTTATTGTTTAAAAACATTAGGGCCTACTTTATATTGTTTTTTCGCTTCCAAGTTTTATAGCATACTTTTTCTAAAATTTGTTTGTAAGTTTTATAGCGCACTTTTCTTACATTTGTTGTTGTAACATTTATAGCATACTTTTTCGAATTTTATTGCCTACTTATTCTGTTTTGCTCCACTTAACTTAAAACCAATTTTACTAAAAGGGGCAAGTGCTCATATGTATTTAAAGGTTTTTTTCTATTGCTATTATTATTATTATTATTATTTTATTTTTTTTTTTTATTTATTTATTATATTTTTTTTCTCGGTGTTTTGTGACCATTATTGAAAATGAATACTGACGTTAATTTTTAATGTAAATTACCAAAAGAAGTTCACAACACAAAATCAAAAAAATCAAGATAAGATATTTGTATGCATATATGGAGTAATGATTTTATATTCGGATAGCATTTTTTTTTTGTTTGTTCTTTCCATTTTTTTTTTCAATTTATCTCACTGCATAGTCCAATCAGGCGGTTGTACATATGAAAAACAAAAGGTTCACTTACTTGAATATCCAGCGGTGAAAGGCCTTCCAACGCCAACATAAATTTGCATTAACATGCATGGAACCTGAACATTATTTTATTATTTTTCACTTCAACACAACTGAACCGTGCAGGGACACCATGAGACAGATTTGGTTTGTTTTGCAAACTTCAAAATATATAAAGCATATATGCAATTCGGCTATATCTTCTTTTTTTTTTAACTTGTTTTCTGTTGTGTTGTAATTATTTGTTAACAAAACAAAAAAAAATAAAATTCTACGTTATAGCACTTGTCTCTTTTAGGGGGGTCGGCTTGACATGATCTTTTTATCTTTATCTCTTTTTCTTTTCCCTTTTTTTTTTCTTGAACTTAAACTTAACCAAAAAAAAATACTAAAAAAAAAACGTAGACCACGTTACAAAAAAAATAACTTTCAGGGGTTATGTCTGCCCTTAGATTTTTCCTCGCTGTTTTGGAGGTGCTCCTCTGGACCCAAAAAATGCGCGCTTCAAGCCACTGCGCTGGTCGTTGTTTTGGAGGTGCTCCTCTGGACACAAAAATGCGAGTTTCGGCGCTGCGCGTTTTGGGATGTTTTTCAAAACCAAGAAAAACCCAACAAAAAAAACCCGGGCGGCGTACAGTCGCGCCTGCCAAAATTGTTATCGGCCGCGTGCAGTCTCGGTTGCAAAAACAATTTTCAGACACGTGCAGTCTCGGCTGCAAAAAAAATCTCTCCGCCGTTTGCCGTGTCGGCTGATCGACCTCCTGAAAAACTGAGAGAGCTTCTCATAGTGCAGCTCGGCTTTAAAAGCGTAGCTTGGCAAAGCTCTCGGATTCAGCAGTAGTTCAGCTATCCGCAGCTTTTATCCCATCCAGCAAAGCTTTGCCTACCGCTAAGTCTGCAATGATTAATTTCTAGCAAACTAACTACCATTGCCGACTTTTAGCCGGCTGCATTATTTTCTTCGGCAGTCGACCAGCTGTTTATCTCGCCTCGCTAGGCGGCGATATAAATTATCACACTCTTTCGGGCACCAACCGTTACAAACAACGAACAACAGCCAGCAGCAGAGGAAGTACTTCTACAAGGCCGAGAGGTCTAAAGGACCAACGTTGAACCATAAAAAAGCGAGTCGGTTCCGATTCGTTATTTTGGCGGCGGGAAAGTTTTCTTTCTGTCAGCAATGCGGATGCGTAGCGCCCAGCTCACACTGTAGATCGACTTTTACGTCAGTGATTCGCAGCATCTGTTAGTGATGCGCAACAGCAAAACCTGTTCGGCCAATTTTGGAGCCAATTTAATACTTATATTATATCTTATGTTATAATTGATTTATGTTTTTTTAATTTAATGTTTTGTTCATTAACATCATACATTACATTTCTTTTGCTTACTTAAATTCCTGATTAATTATTTATACATGTCAGCGAGACACAGCGTTCTTTTTTTCTATATAAAATATATATATTTTTGTGGAGGATTATAAACATTTATTATTTGTGAGTAGATACCCTCACATCTGTACCTGGGAGCTGCAGAGTGTCCACAAATTATTTAAAAACTCATCTTTATTTTGTTTACCTAATTTTGCCCGCCTAAAGGAACGTCTTAAAGCCCATTGTGCTACTCAAAATGTTGTTAGGACAAAATGCGGTTTAGGACATATAAAGAGTGGGGCATTCAATAAATAACTTAACACCACAGGAAGGGTGGGAGCGCTACGGCAAAGACACCGAGGCCGCCGTTGTACGCCGAAAGTATATTTTATTTTAAAACAGCTGATTGTTAGTGATGTGTAGATTTGGGTAGTATTGTATGTTGGGTCGGCGAGCATGGGTTGACACACGGAGCTGTCTCAATGCGTAACATACATATATAATGTTATCTGATATCCTCTCCAGCTTCATACAGAGGTATAATCGTAATTGGCCTTCCTCATATAAAAACTAGCAGCGTCGGATTGAGTTTTTGCAAGAGGCATCTTCAACGCAGGCTTGTTATTTGAACGTTGAACCATAACTCTGTTCACTATTGTCGGAGGGACTCTCTTCTCCATATTCTTAAAATATTATTCTTATTCATTGGTTTTATATTTAAATTATAAAATGAAACCTTTAATATTGCAATAATAAATATTAGTTGACTCAACAAAATAAAAATTAAAATATAGAATAAACAATAAATTTCTAGTCTGTAAAACAACATTTAAAATATGAATTAAATATTAATATATTATATAAATGTATATATATTAATATAAATATATATTTGTATATGTGTTATTTTGTGTCCCACAATAACGACGCGGGTCTTAAATGAAGTTTTTGCCTATAAAGGTTTGCATGTCCAATCGAGTACCCAAATTTATATCGACAGCACCAACATACGCAGAGTTCGTCAACTTTTATGTGTTCCCAAAAGCCTGTATAACTATTAAAAAACATGTAAGCTACAACTCCCTTAAAAATATATTTAATCGCTTAAAAAAAACTGTATTATAGTTACAAAACCTTTGGTTGTTGGCAAACGACCGTGGCAAGCCTTTGAGAAACAACTATCGTTTCTTGCAGAGCCTCAATAAGCGTACAGTGTATTACAGAAGCGAAAATGCTTCTTAACAGTGGACAAACAATATTCAAATGCATCTGTTGGCGCTTGCAGTTGCATCGACAATTTTCGATTTATTACATTGAATCGCAACGCATTGTGTTATCGATAATAATAGTGCATTGCAAAGCCCGAAACTTAAAGTCCCATTTTCCAGGTTGACAAAAAAAGTTAAGAGTAACCTCAACAAAAAAGAAAACAAATTAATGCCCTATTAATCCTCGTCTAGCATCGATAACAAATTAAAACAAAAAAACAATTACGCTTGTAAGATGGTTTCGTACAAGCGGCTTAAAATATGTCATTCCACTATAATGAATACACCGATGTGTCACAAATAATAATAAATAACACATAAAAGAGAGCACAAGCTTGGAGGATGAAGTGCGAGGATGTTGTGGAAGGTGATAAGCTTCCCATAGTTTACTCCAAGAATTATTCCGTGCGCTTCGCTGGCCTGGAGAAGCTTCATCCTTTCGATGCAGCCAAGGGCAAGCATATACAACAGGTAAATATAAATATTATGTGCGTATATAGATAAAACATTCATATTTATACTACGTTTAGCTGCTGTGCGCTGAGTTGTCGCTGAACGCCGGCCATTTCTACAACCCCGTCGAGATTACCAAAGAGCAACTTCGTCGTGTGCACACTCGCAAGTATTTAAAGTCCCTCAAATGGAGTGCCAAGGTCGCCTGCATTGCCGAGGTGCCCGTCATGATCTTTTTGCCCAATTTCACGGTGCAAAGCGGATATTTGCGACCGATGCGCTATCAGGCAGCCGGCTCAATATTGGCTGGTAAACTGGCATTGGAATATGGCTGGGCAATCAATTTAGGCGGCGGATTCCATCACTGCTGCTCGTACAAAGGTGGTGGCTTCTGTCCCTATGCCGATATAACATTGCTGCTCGTCCGCCTCTTCGATCTGGAGCCGAACAGGGTGCGCAACGCAATGATCGTGGATTTGGATGCCCATCAGGGCAATGGTCATGAGCGAGATTTTATGAATACGGACTCTGTGTACATCCTGGACATGTACAATGCTTTCGTCTACCCAAAGGATCACGAGGCCAAACTGAGCATACGCTGCGGTGTCGAGCTGAAGCATCTTACCGAGGATGCCTACTATTTGAGGCAATTGAGCCGATGCCTGCTTCATGCGCTAACTGAATTCAAGCCAGACATTGTCATATATAATGCCGGCACCGATGTCCTCAAGGGCGATCCTCTTGGCAATTTAGCCATAACTGCCGAGGGCGTTATCGAGCGAGATCGCTTAGTCTTTAGCACATTTCGAGCTTTGAAAATACCTGTCGTCATGCTCCTCAGTGGTGGCTATATGAAGTGCTCCAAGCGTGTCATAGCTGACTCCATTGTTAATCTTCAGAGGCAGGGCTGGCTATGTGTACCATAATTTAACTTATTAATAACATGCAAATATTGGACTTTGTTAGAACGATTACTTAAATAAGGAGCATTGTGCGCTGTGATGAATTGCTAACTAAGAATAAATAATAGAGATTGGATCATACGTATTCCACTTTATTTGTCTTGTTAATGTTTTTTCAATACTTAAATAAATTTAGAAAGCAGGAAATGCGTTAATTTATATTTTATCATTTCAATTAATTATTATTTTCAACATCAATCGAAAACCAAACTCTTGTACGCTAATATGGAACGCATTAAATACAGTCTTCAATAATAAGGAACAGAAATTGGTCTATACTTTTTATTTATTTATTTGTTTTGTTAAGATCATTTCAATATACGAATACATATCATTATCAGGAAATGCGTCCCATTTGCTGTAATATTAAATTAAATTGAGAAAGTATTTAGAACCAAACTGCCGTATGCATTAAATACAGACTTAAATCTCCCGCTAGTTATTAACGATAATACAAATAGATCAGATTAGTTGCTAGTTGCGTTTTAACAATACAAAAATACATATAAATAAATCTTTATTTACGCGTTCTTAACGTAACTAATTGGAATATCAATGTAGTGTCTTTTCGTTAGAGGTTTTACGATATCGTGGGCATTAGAACTATTTGGTTTTTATATGCGTACTTAAATCTATAGCATACAAGATCAAGAATATCTGAACATATCAAAAACAGAAACCTATCTTCTTGTGTGTCCTTTTGGACAGAGTAATTACAATAGTTATTTCCGAATCATTCTTCCTGTTGGGTTTCAAGAAATTTTATTTGCTCTCTTGCAGCTTTCACTCCCCTGAAATAATTCATGTGCTTCTGGGTTTCTCTTGTCCTGCCACTAACAGGGCGTTGGCGTTGGCAAACTAGAATTGCAAGTCAAACGAGGTTAATATATATATAAATGAATTAATTATGAGCTAATCGGACTGCTCTTAGTTTTTTTGAAGTGAGATTTGCATGCACAGCTTGTTTTTTGTTTGGTGCAGGGCCAAAAACGTCAATTAAATAATCTAAAAATAATATAAAATAAAGTGAAGATTAACAAACAAGGAATGAAAAGAGGGCAGATAGCATTAATGTGGAACAACGACCATGTCCAAGGAGAAACCACTTTTTATACATGAAGATACATATGAATGATGAACATAAAGAGCGACATGATAGATTCGACCCTATTTATAAATATATATACAAATATATAGATATATATATATGTACTTATTGAGAGAGAAAGAGAGAAACTTACGCCGCATTGCTTGCCGGCACATCCTCGAAAAGGACCTCCCAACGCGAACTGATAATATATATTAAGCAGAAGGATATTATGAAGACGACAATGCCAATGCTTAGGGTGGTTATCTCATGCACATTGGACGGACGTAAAAAGATGCGTGCGCTGAGCAGCGACCACGTTGATTCGGTCCACGTTGAGTAATCACCGGAAAGCCAATCATAGTCTGCAAATCAAAGTTCAAAGATCAACGTTTACTTGTAGGCAGTTACTATCTCCGTAGACTTACTGTCAATCAGAAATGCGGGACTCAGGGCATGTGTGTAATTCTGCGTTGTCAGTCGACACTCGCCGGTGCCATTGACTCCGGCAAAATAGAACAGTGGCAATTGAGTGCAATTCTCCTTGGACACAGCGGGCTGGGGTTGCGAGAGCAAATAGCCAATCATGCGATATGTCCAACCCGACGACTCCTGCGAACCACCTTGCACACTTATGTAGCTAAATGACGAGCAAATGATTAATACATATTTTTGCATTTTAAATAATTGAAGTACTCACCGCATGGGCGGTTGCTGTGGACCTGCTGGACTATTTGGAAAGGAGGCAGCTTTGAACAGCGGACAGTCGGAGGATTGCAGAAAACAGTAGAAGAACTCATCGGCCAACAATGGATTGGCCACCAAGCTGCCCTGGTACTGATTGCCCGACAGGGTCTCATACAGCGACATCGCCACAATCGAGGAGACATTGCGCACCCTCATTTGCAGCGCGCTGCTGTTGAAGATCTTCGCTGTGTCGTTGATATCAGCGAGAGTTGTGTAATCCTGGCTTGTATTGGCATATGTGAATTCCACATTCTCCAGATCATCGTAGATGGAATGATAGTACTTATTACCAGGCACTGAGTTTAGGATTAGCACCGGTAATTTGGGATCGTAACGCAAAAAAGATTGCGCCGATGTCGGCGGAATATGATAGCCCACATTGGACTCAATGTTTACGGTGAAATTGTAGAGTGGACTCTTCGCATATCGATTGAGCTGCTGCAGCAATTGATTGGCCAGCGGAGTTGAGGTCAGTGTGTGCAACTTAATGTTGGCTATATCGTCGAGCGCACCTATATCGAGAATAAACTCAATGTTCTTCAACGAAATCGGAGCAGTGTGTGTGGAGGGCGAGGGAAATGCCAAATGTTCCATGTCGTAAACGAATCGTTGGGAGCCAATGTAATCATAGGATTCGCCATCAAATGCCACAAACAGCACATTCCGCTGGGGATCAATCAGTGCACCAGGTGAGGGCAGCAGCAGGCGCAGCATATGTGCCACCTGCGTCAGAATTGCCAGGCCGACAAGTGAACCCATCGCACCCATGCCTAGAAGAGTTCCCCTGTAAGTAATTATTAATTATTGCTTGCATTGCTTACGCACCCAATCCATCGAACATGCTGGTCGTGTCCAGACGACAGGAGACAATGATGAACTTCTCGCCGCGTGCAACGTTGACTTCAACATTTTTAGGCGGACCACGTGGATACAATGTGGCATAGACGTTGCGACCCTCCATGGGATCACAGTAGCGGCTGCCGCCAAGATTATTGATGAAGTTCGTCCGTCGTATGCACACCTCCGAGTTAACGGCGGCCGACATAAACGCCTTAACTTCGACGGCACAAAGACTGCGAAAAGCATGCGACTCATAATCGAAATTGTTGAACGTCTCGAAGCACTTCTCCAGCTTAAGAATGTCATCGGATTCACCGATGTAGTAGATGGGAAAGGGGAAATCCTCGTGCAGCAGACCAGTGCCCCAACGATTCCAGGTGTTGGCCACGTTGCCACTGGCATCACACGTTGCCGTCTCGCTCATGCTCCGGTTCAATTTGAGTCCACTATACTGATTGGGACAGTTGAGCTCATGCGAGAATTGTTTCATTTTATCGGGGCGATTTATGAGCAGCACAACGGATATGATCTTTGGACCTGCCTCCTTCAGGCGCAGCAGATTCGCGCGCGTAAACAGATGTGGCGGTATCAGAGGCGCATATGGCGGCGACGGTGGACTATTTAGCAAGAATTCCAAATCCGCATCGACGTTCACCAAATGCAGCACGCCAACTGAACCCGAGTAGGTGGCTGTGGTGCAAGGGCAAATAATTATTCTTTTGCTCCTGGATACCCTCTCCACCCCTCGCAAGATACTTACAAGAGCAGCCAGTTTGATGTGTGCCGTTCAACCGTCGAAAGCAGCTAGCGCCTAATATTGGCTCGTACATTTTATCGCGCGTTCGTTCGCTGAAAACTGCAAGGCACAAATAAAACAACAACAAGATTAAGCTGAGTCAGCAACGACAGAAATTCGTTTTTTTTTTGGTTGCTTACCAGTGGCAGTGCTTTGCAGAAGCAACAGCAGCCATATCGCAGCTGCTTTCATTTGCCGCGCCATTAAACCTGACCTTATCATTATTATTTTTGCACGTCTGCAAATGACAACAATGAACTAACTGCACATATGGATGACTGATATTTGTAAGCGGTATTCTCTCGTACGCGTTACTTGTCACGACTTTCTCAATGCCGGCCGCAAGCCACATTTGTTTGGCAAAATTAGCGACATTCTATGGTGCCTAATTCAGTGAAATCGAAGAAATTTTTTTATTGCAATTATTTTTGCTCTATATGTCGATTCAAATTAGCATTTATCCTTTTTTTTATAAAGTATAAATATTAGTTTAATGTTAATTTTCAACTTTTTCCAAAAATAATGTTTTTTGATTACACCCAAATTGAGAAACTTGATGATTTTTGCTACATATAATCTTATCTAAGAATCTTATATAATCAATTCTTATCTGTGATAAATACATATTTTACTTTAAATAAAAACAATCTAACAGAAATTTCTGAAAGTGGAACAATTTAATGTTATCAATGGTACAAATAATTCCACCCACAAATCGTATCACTTTTCTCTCTAAATATCGTAAGCAAATATTCATGCACGAAAGAGTCGTTCCTATTGCTGCAGCAACTGTATGCCACTGACGATAGTATCGATGTTTTGCTTGTGGTAAAACCATCGATGAGGTTTCAGTCGGCGCAAGAAGAGATATGCTTTTCAATCCACTTATTTTTAGTTTGATTTTGTATTTATATTTTAAAATTCTAGACAATATTTAATGCATATATCAAATCAAATTGGATTCTTCTCATAAACAAAACAAATTCAGTAATTAATAATCGATGCAATAGTCGGATTGCAGTAATTATTTGGTGCGCCAAATTATTTCTGGATACTCAAAAATTGGCTTATTTTTGACTTTTATTAATATGTTTAAAGGCTAATTAATTAAGCTTTGCTAAAACAGCGAATCCTCGGCTCTGATATATTCGCCAATGTCCGATTGATGGAAACAAACCGTGGTCATAGGATCAGCAGTTTTGCACTCAGTTGTGGAGCGTGCGAGGACTCCAAAGCCCAGTGCCAGATCATTCATGGAGAACACAACGACGCCCTGATACTGTCCAGCGTTCTCCGTGATGCGACCCAGTCCCGATTTTGGGACGTGATTGCCGTAGAGGAACTGCTGCTCGTAGGAGGGCTTCACCCAAATCTTGTACTGCGCATAGGGTGCCAAATAATAGAGGGCCGTAATGTGGAACTTCAGCTTGTTCGTCTTGGAGAACTTGCCAAAGCAGGTGCCGACGCAGACGAGCTGCTTGAAGCCGAAGCACTCGCTCAGCTTCAAAATACGCTCGGAAACATAATAAATGCGATCTCGATGCTCGCGGAAACAATATGTTCCATCGGGGCGATCAATTAATTGCTGCACATTTGGCCCAATGCTGAATGGAAGTGGAAACTCATTATTAATAATCGTTCGATTGCTGTCTTGGGCACTTACTATTTGGCAAGCTTCTCGAAGAGAATTTTTGTACGTTCGTCTGTTAATCGTTTCATTGCGTTTAACTACAAAAATTTGTAAACGCGGTACAACATAGAAAATGTGTTCTACAAAATAGTACTAAAAAATACCATGACAGAACATGCTGCGATGCGATACTCGATAACAAAGCAATTTTAAGAATTTGCATTACCGATAGCTGTTTTCATCGGTATACTCTGTTGGCTCCTTCTGCGTTAACTTATGTTATTTTGTTTGTTTCTCTACATGATTAGTTTGGTTTTGATTTGTTTAAAATAAATTTCTTAAGTAATGTATGTCTGTTTCTTTTTGTATGCAATACATAAAACTTTCAAGGGCGTTGTATACAAATTTCAATTTATTTTACGAGATGCGAAAAGCGCGCGTTCATCTTGGATGATAGATACATTTGAGCATAACAGCAAAATTAACAAAAATTATCGATCAAGTTTCAGAATTTACAAAAAATTCAAAGATATAAATTCAAATAAGCTTGATCAAACAATGTCTGTGTTACAATTGAAAATTACTACATAATAGTTTTAAATAGTTGAAATGTGAATGGTAAAAGTCTTTTTTATTTCAGAAAATTTAATATTATGTTGACTGTGGTTGGGTCAAAAGGATTTTGTTCAGTAAGGACACGTTTTGTTGGCATAAAGGCCAAGAGGTCGTGACTGGAAAACCTTTTTTATTTTCAATGTAGTAATTGCTTGTGATTCATATGCGGCCTTGTCTTGTTTTGAAAATTATCATCTAAATACTTTTTGCACTTAAAAGTTAAATGATTTTCTCCTTTAATCAAATATTATTAGTATTCAAAAAGAAAAAAAAATTGTATCCATCTACTACATATATTTTGAATTATAAATCGATATAATCTTGCTGAATTTTATTAAATTATGAAAATTATATTCTTTTGCACAAGAAAATTGTCGAAATGTATGCTTTTGATACACAAATTTATCAAAAAGTATGTAAGTGACTCCTTATTTTATATTATAATCTCAATTATGGCGAGTTGCGCTTATGAATTATTTAATTTTAACAGTAAATGACACAAAAAGTTATGCACGAAATGAAAATAACTATTACATAAAAACAAAAAAAAAAATCCGTTTATTTAACGTAACATATCTCGTTGCCAGCCTATAATTATATATATTTTTATTGCCCAGTCGCTGGGCCATTATATATTCTAGGATTATCTCTGATATTTCTTCTCAATGCTTCTCAAATCGAAAAATTAAAGTAAAACCAAAATATTAATAATGCGGGGCTATTTGGAAGAATGCTTTAATTTATTCTCATTCGTATTTTGGCTTTTGTTTTTAAATTAATTTTTGAGTTACTTGATTTTAATTTCTTGGATATTGCATAGATTTTTAGCTTTTCTGCACTTAATGTTAAAAACTCGGAATAATTTGCGCTTCTTTTTTATTTTTGTTAATTAATTTATTGTTTTTACGTTACCAAATTAATATATATTAAATGACATCAAACTTTTGTATATATATTATTTGGCGACATTTTTTAAACTTATGAATTAAACTGAGCGAAAGCTTGCTGACAACAAAGTAGGCTTCCGTGCAGAGCTTTTATTATGTTATTAATTTTAAGTACAAGCTTTTGGTCTTGGTTTTGATAAAGCTTTTTGCTCAACTTATAAAGCTTTGTTTTAAATATTCGAAGCATGTAAATTTTAGGCAAGCAAAAACTGATATTGTCTACCTCATTTAGAAATTTTTAATGTCTAAATGAAATTCATAAATATCTACGCACAATCGTATTGTAAATTTAAAATACACAAATAAAACAATTCTATTACATTCATAAGTAATTTCTTATTTGTATTTGGCACTCATCAACCAACTGCCCGGCTAGCTCAGTCGGTAGAGCATGAGACTCTTAATCTCAGGGTCGTGGGTTCGAGCCCCACGTTGGGCGAGAAGCTTTTTTTATGTACATAAATATTTTTCTTTGTAAGTATTAGCTTTGCAAACCAAACTGAAAATAATTTGCCAATCATTTCGCTTAGACAAGTAATAAAACGAAGTTGAAGTTTGTAGAATTTTATTTAATAAAATTTAACTGCTACTGAAAAAATATTTTAAGTCGGAATGGTTCTTAACTGTAACGTACAAAATTTAATTGGAAGCAACAATGTAATGCTTTAAGCAAATCCGATTCTTAAATAATTTCTGGTTTATGTTTGATATATGGTATGCACCAGAGAACTGCATCGATCGTGGGCGATCAGTACTCTAAGAATTCGGTAGATCGGCGGATATTTGTTCGCTTACGAATAGAGTTGATGTTAGTATTCGGGTTTGGGATGTGAGTGTTTGCCTTGTGTCGACGTCCGAACCAAATGAAACGATCAAAACGATCACAGGCAAGAATACATGAACTGATCGTTAGCAGAGCAGCCCGTTTCGATTTTGAGCTGGAATCCCGCTGACTCTGATATAGTAGAGATGGAGCGTGTAATCGATGCAGATCTCTGGGGTGCATCTTGAGATACTATTTTCGCAGTTAGTTAAAGAATGGTTACATAGAATAAAAGAATGTATATTTTAATTTGTATACTTGTTTTAAGGTTAATGCTGAACGTAAATGTAAACAAATATTTGATACAAATGTGCGAACATTTTCTATATTTGAATTGAATTAAATTGCATATTACGCAACAGCTATTTACTAATATATATATGTATATATATATATATATATATAAGCTACTGACTAGTGTTCGTGAATTGGATTTATATAAAACGTTTATTAGATAATAAGTATATATGTGTAACGCGACCTGTGTGAGAAGCGAATAAAATTGACGGTGGTACTTATGAAACTTATACAATATAACGACATTTAGGCTAATGACTACCGAAACGGGCATTTTACGATTTGAATAGCCAATTGAATAGCTTACTGAATTTAGAGAGCATTATTGGAGCATTTATTTCAAACAATGGTTTTTTTTTTTATTTATTGAGGCACATTCGATAGATCACTTGGAGATGACGACATAGACGTAATAATTGAAGTGGATTCGTTTGCCTTGGTTCAGTAATCCTTCTAGAAATGCTTTCTCATGCTCATGTGAGCAGAGAAGAAGAACGGCGCCATCAGTGAGCAAAGAGATACCAAAATGTTCACCAGAAATCGATTATTTGCTAAAATGTCAAATAATTAAATTATAATTATTTATTAATAATGATTCGGCGAACATGATTGTACTCACCGCCACTGCAAATATCATGCAATATATCCTCGACATAGCCATTATCGTTGTCGCACAGACACAGTTTGGCTTTACTCGTTATAAACTTGGATACGCCAATGGTTCGATTGTTGTTCTCAAATTGACAAACCATTCCATCCTCACACTCATGATTGCTGTTGCACCTATGCCGCAGTCCTGCAGCGTTAATTCAAATGTTAAAAATATATATATAACAGATTTAGTGATTTTTCCATCATTTTTAGAAATTATAAAAGAGAGCTTAACGATTGCTTATGGCGGGCTTGGACTTGGTCTGAAAAAATAATTCCCATTAGTCGAATCTGATCGAAATTTGGTGACTCTAGCTCGAAAACCAAAGTAACATATTTAGTTTTTTTATTTTTAAGGGTGCAGTTTTATTAAGCTATGGTTTATTGGCTTAAACATCGAGGTATATCAACGTGATATCTATTTCTCAGTCCTTCTCAGCTTTTTGCATTTTTTTTCTCTGCAAAGTTTTCGTTCAAGAGTGTTTTTTTTCCACCATTTACCGAAATTGCTCAAATATTTCTCAAATCCGCTGGATAAAAGTTATATGAAATAATTATTTCATACATATCTGGCTGGAAAACTATAAGTATGACTTTTTAAGGCGATGAGAGTCGAGGAAAGGGTTTTCAAAAAAAGAGTGCTATGCGGAAACCTAAATAAACATTTCCTCGGATTAAGACTCAAAAAAAAAAAAACCTTGAAAATGTTACGCTTCTACATAGCTAGAGCCCATTGCAGAGCCAATGGGAGATGTGCTCTGCTCTGTCATTTGCAAGAGTAATAGGAGTTGCAAGAGCAAAAACATTTGCAACCAACAGCAGAAAGAACAAGAGTGGAGCAAAAGTAAATAGTAAATTCAAACACTTTCCAAAATATGTAATTAGTTATTTTGCAACTACTATAGGATATAATGTATATTCTAATACGCTGTTTTTCATTATTATTGCAAATTTAAATGAAGCTGCATATATGGGAAAACTAAAGATAAAGTCGCTGCGTGCACTTGTGTGAATACGTGCTTGGAAAACATGCTCATAAGTGGGCGCTATTCAAGTGAGCTGCAGTCTATATAATAAAGCTTTGTTTAGTTATCATTTACAGCTTGCACTTGCTGCAGCTGACACTTGAGCAACGGGCAAACAAAGAAGGTGGCCTCTTGAATTATAAATGTAATATGCAAGTCTACCAATTAGGTTCGCACCAACTAAAGCATTCTATTTCTGGGTGGCCCAATTCAGTTAGCTGATGGGCTAGGCTTTTACCTTTTAGCACATCAGGGCAGAGTCCATTTGAGGGCGGTGAATCATTTCCGCATAGGCAACGCATCTTGTAGTCATTGGTATCCTTGACACAGCTGGTACGCTCTGCCGTTGAGCAGTCGTCGTTTGTATTACACTCACGTCCCTTAACTGAAAATAAAAGTCACACCAAATAATTGATTCAACACACATCAATACGAACATATAACATAAAGTCTATAGCCCCGAATTTTAGAATCGACATACTTGGAGTGCCAATTCTTAAGTCTGACTTCAGGGGTGCTTTTTCATATGTGTAACAAAGAGCTCGAAACTTTCGATTTTTAGGATTACCGATTTAAGGCAAGCTTTTTAAAGTTATAGAAATTATTTTGCTCATATTAAAATAACTAATACAAAAAATAAGAAAAACATTCTAGTTTTTTCTCAGTGTATAAGTGTCTGGCAGCGTCTGAGTAATTAGCAAAGATACACCTGTATAATTCTGGCTAGCCGCCAACCTCATCATTATATGTATATACCGCCCACACTTTTCGAGTTGAATGACAATGCTCGTGATAGGCCCATAATTTGAGTTTACCGTTCTGACTTGCCATTAGCGTTGTTGTCATTGAATTTGATTTGTTTGATCAATTCTTGATTTATGCTGGAGCAAAAGACTAGAAAAACGGCTTTGTTATTTGTAGTAGGTAGGTAGTGAGATTGACAGTCATGGCATGTCATTAAACGACTCGGTCATTTACATATCTACATATAAGTAAATGCAGGTTAGTACTTAGGATAAGGACGACAAATATATAATTTTCTTATTATTTTACTAGTCCAGTTATGACTGCATCAACTTTTGAATGAGCTCAGAGTGGTGCATTAAAACATACCTATAAATAGCACTAACACTCATAAGGACTTAAATATATGGCATTAGTAATAATAGTAATATTTTAAACACCTTCTCGACCATAGCGCAATTATTGGGTAAACATTTCATGCATTTCGACTACGCGTGGGTCTACAACTAAATTTATATTTATAATTAAGGAAATTTATATCCTGAAGATTATTCTCTTAATAAATGAGCATTTTGAAATTAAAAATTGTTTATTATATGGCACCTAATGTAAAATATGCAATAATATTTAATAAATGACATAAATATTATTACAGACAATGTGTCACGTACAAGATCTTGTTTAACCTGATTAACAAAATTTTTAAAATACTTGGAGCCGTTTTCTTACTAATTTGCAATCAAATACTTTATTTCAAATGTAACTTCTTACTTAATTAATGTATATAAAAATATTTTCAACTGGTAATATAGTCTAAGGTCGTTGATTTAACAGATCTGTAGCCTCTCTGCCTTGGGATCTTTGGGGTTAGCGGATTAAAACGTGTTACGAATGAGCTAGATGTTTTCTTTATTTTTATAATAAGAAATAATAATAATCAAAGAGACATATAGATCATATCTTTTGGCAACATATCTTTCCTATTTAACTACAACAGTATCTTATGGGGTGTTTATCTCCACTGCCAAGTAGCTTACGCTCTAAATTTGAGATCAATCTTTGATTTCGAACTTTGATCTGAACAAAAGTTAGATCCCCAATCTCACTAGTATATTTAAGAAATATTAATACAAAAAAATATATATATTCTCAAATATGTAAATTTGTAATCAATTATCATTTTGTAAGTTTGTTAAATTAAAATTAATAATCAGAGAAATCAATTGTTAATTTGTTAGTAAGTAGTATAGATAAGATTAAGTTCCTATCGCTATATACATATACACTACATACGTAGTACACAGACTTACTAGGTATATTTTTAGTTAATGGTGTTAAAAGCCAGGTAGCCTTTTCATTTCGATTTGGTTAAGCCAGAACAAATTTTAAAAGTTACGAAAAGTTATATTATATTAGAGACTATAATTTTTGATCGGTGTATGGTATAACCTAATTGGCCTATCGCATCACAGGTATTTATTTATTTTATGCCGATTAAGATCAGTCGGCAAAAAAAAATGAAAAAAATTAAACAAAATATAATTGTTCTAGATGTATTTCAGTGTGGAACCCACAGGATGCACAATCTGGCCAAAAAGAGTTAGTATTTTGAACACTTTTTAATAATTTCCCTCGATTGCAAATGTGTGTTAGACAAATTTTATTAATTTAATATTATGTAAACCGGTTTTCAAGAAAATATTAAGAACTTTTTTTTTTATTTTTTTTTTAACTCTTAATAGAAATCAACTTACTAATAGGTCCCTGAGTGGGCGGCGGCTGATTATTGGTCTTTCCGAATGTAGTCAATGCTGTGGAGCTCACCCCAAAGAGTATGATGAAGACGCCGAATAGCATTGTCAGGCTGCCACATTGTGTGAAGCGCTTTAAGGGCTGCATATTGGTGCACTATTATAAAGCTTGTGTGGGCGGAATAAAGGCGCCAAAAATCAACTGTTATGCAAACAGTAAATTCTCACAAACTAGGCTTTAACAGACAGTTTTATATAAATTTTCACACAACGGCGATGCAATTAAGCAGTCACTTAATCAAATTGATGCATATTCTGACAATCAACTGATTTTGAATTATACACCTTGTATGTCACAATTTAATCCTTGATACTAAGTCCAAGTCAACAGCGAAGGAACGAACCAGTCTCCAGCGCGTTCGAAATTCAAGTGATGAATTTCCTAGCGCACACGTAGCTTAAGTTTTGTACACCAACAGCCCTGCCGAGGGTTACTTACGGCTCGCTCACGCCAGTCTACAACAGGCCTACCCTACACTCTGGCTCCGAGCCTCATCCAATGTCAAGCAACACCCAAATTACGTAGTGGTCTTGATAACGAACTTTGCACACTCTCCCCGAACTTGACAGAGTATATTTGTAAGGAAACAAAAATCTAATGAGTGATTCATAACATGGTTTTCAGGGTCCTTAAAGTAAGGGTCCTTAAAGAGCTTGATATAGTATTTCTGTACAAAAAGATAATAATAATCTGAACAGTTCGAGTGTGATTCATAGCATAAGATTTTTAGGTTATTAAAAGTCCTTTTCATAAGATCTTCTCAAAAGCAAATATTTTTCCAGGTATATTATTAAATCCTTTAATTTCTTAAATTCAATTCTAAAATAAAGTTGTATTATTTATTCCAATTTCATTATTATTAATTTTAGTCAACTATTATAGTTTGTATTTTTCTACACCGACTGAAAGTAAAAAAAATAAAATATCTTAAGTATGCATAATATTTTTTATATGGTTTTATTATTTATAAATATCTTATTCCATTCTATGTATTTTATATTTTATTTTTTCAAATAAATTAATAAAATCTGTGTATCATTTATAGAAAAATTGCAAAAAACTTTTCTGTGAGCACTTTTAACCGATTTTGAAAGTATATATTGTATTTTTTAAAGTCGTTGAAAATGAATGCATCGAGTTCAAATTGCATTTTCAGGGTATGCATTATTGTACCTACATATACGCACTTCTAGCGACTTCGTGTTAGTTTCGTTAACGAAGATGTTTTTTTTTTTTATTTCTTTTTTTTTTTTTTATTTTTTGTAGTTTTGCCTTCGTGCAACATTTTTTTGTTGTTGAGTTAAAGTCGGGGCGGCCTCGTCTCGTCCTCGTCCTGGCCTAACTCTATGTGTGTATTATAATAACGGCGAAGTCATTAGAGTCATTGCATAGCCTAGTTTCGGAGCCTCCAACTAAAACGTGCACAAGCACAAACATACATGTGTAACACTAACGTGTAGTATTAGCACGCACAAGAACTACACTTACAACTTCAACAACAACAACAACAACAACAACAACAACAACAACTACTACTTTTGCTAAAACAGCAACAGCAAATTCTTATTTTGCCCATTATTTTTTTGGGTTACTTGACTTGTGTACCGATTGTGCAGGGTTTCTAATTACATTTTACTTGCACTACCATTAAGGTTGAGTGGGCGCTTGTTGCTTTTGTAGCCAAACTCTCAAAAAAGGTTGCAGGCCACGCCCACAACGTACAAAAAAATTGGCAATTTTACAAATCAGCATTTTCCCCATCGATCCATCGGATTTCAGGCACGAGTAAGACGAAAAAGAAATAAAAAAATTAAAGCCGCATCTAGAACTCACATGGGTAGTTACATCAGTTTAGTCTAGTGTTATTTTGTTTGATATTTGCAATATACACCATTAACAAACCGGAGCCTGGGGTATTTTTCAGTAATAAGCTGTGAAATATGTCAACGTGGACTTGAATAAGAACGATTGTTTTGACCGGTCTGGCAGCAAATCCATTTGCCCTTTACTAAACGTGTACCATTTAAATCTATTTTGGTTCCCATAAACCACGCAGAAAAAATTCATTTTACACGCACACTAAACATAATTACCGAATCTTAATACATTTGCGTATTAATTTATATCATAAAAAAAAAGTGAACATGGATTCTTATGATATAGCTTGTGAGTACATATGATCTTCATTATTATTGGCTATTGATAACCTAAGGTTGCGATACTTAAAACCGAACATATCTTAAGCTAATGTTTGATCTGGAAATAGCAATTAAATCACAAATAGTTGTTTTTATTTCTATTAAGATTAAAATATTTTCATATTGTATTGTCATTATTAATACAGCCCAATACTAATAATACAAGTTGTAATTTGCGCACTTTTGTGCCAATGTGCAGCTACTACGTAAATCCTCGACTAGACGAAATGCGAAATGTATAAATTCTTGCATGGCATACCTAATTAAGTACCTACGAATTATTTTCGTATAAGTATATATGTTTTTATTTGACTGTACAAGTATATTTCTGCAGACATCGTTTTTTATACTTTGATACCAAAGGAAACATAGTATATTGGTTTTGTGCAATGTCCGTCATGCTGTCTGTCCGTCTGAACGCCAGTTTTTTTTGACACCCCCAAAAATAAAAACTTGAAACTTGGAATACTTACTGGTCTGTGCCCACACATGCGCCTACAGTCTCCAATTCCGATATTTCCGAAAGAGTAAATCGATAAATCTGCGTATCTCCCACAATTTTAAAGATAGAGTCACCAGACCAAGAAGATAACTTGATGGTATTCTTCTCCAGGAGCCTAGAAATTTTAAATGCGCATTTTTTTCACAATCTGTAAGCTAGGGTCACCAAAATATGAAGATATTTTACTGGCAACCTTAAGAGATCGAGAAGAAATTGGCTACTCCGCCGCCCTAAACCGATAAATCGACAAGACCATATTTCTCACACAATTTGAAAGCTAAGGTCACCAAATTTGAAAGTTTGTGGGTAAAAACACTCTTAAAAAATCAGACTCCCCACTCCCGCCCCCAAAGACGATCAAAGCCTATATCACCCGCAATTTTAGAGCTCCAAAGTTACCAAAGTTGGAAGGTAGATTACTTAGATCGTACTCCTTACCCACTACAGCCCCCAAAATTTCCAAGTTCCATATCTCCCATAATTTAAAAGCTACGGATCCCCAACTTCGAAGGAAGGTAACTGTGTTCTTCCGTGTTCTTTGCTACCTGTTGCCAGCTGGCATAACATATGGTATCAAAGTATTTCGCAGCCGGTTACGCTCGACTGCAACGTTCTCTCTTTTGTTTTTTATTAATTTTTTTTTTTGACATTATTGATAAATGTACTGGGCCAAATCCGTGGAAAATTATATAGAAATATCACGAACTTTGGCAAGTGCCAAAGTAAAGTATACAAAATTTAGGCGCTGCAGCTATACGTACAGCTTTACCCCATAATAAAAGGATACAATTTCTTAGCTCACAATCTGAATGGCATATTATTTTTGACTGATGATTAATTAATGCGAAAGTCGCCAGCAAAAGCCAACTGCCCAAATAAGCGAATATATAATTTGCTCACGAAATCTGGGGAATTAGCGATGAGCATGCTTGGAGGTCATCATGCCGCTGTAAATGCTGTAAAGCCCGAAAGCAGCCCATTAACTCCTCAGTGAAAGTCAATTTAGTTACTTTAGTTACATCTTATCGGCCAGTCTAATTGCAACTGGACACATTCTCCTTCATTGCCATTTTCAACATGCAAGCCGGTTTCGCGTTGCTGCATGCACATCAAATAGGAACAATCATACATATTTTAGATCAATTGCCAGATAAGCTTTGAAAAATAATTGTTGAACCCTCTAATATTTGCTAGCCTCTAATTAGTTCTTGCCACCGAAAATTGTATTCAAATGTGTGGGTATGGATACGATTTTAAGCCTGGACAAAGTGTACCCACTGAGCAATGGCAAATTGATAAAAAACCTATAAAAAATCTCAAAAATAAATAATCAAAGCCATTAAAAAAGTCCTCGCAAAATACGTTCCTCAATTTGAGAGCTAAGTTTACTAAATATTTTTTTTTATATATTATATATGAACTAAAAGCATACAAATGACTTTTGGCCGGCTATAATCACAAGCGATTTAAGCAGGTAATCAGCATGGGAAAGATTAGGCCTAGGATACTCATCGGCTTATTGACAGGACATGGTAGACTAAGAAGTCACTTATCTAAACTGAGTATTTTTCGGAGAGAAAGAGTCCTCACAGCACATCCTAGCAGATTGTTTCGCCTCAGCTAGTAAAAGGGGTGTATCCTGCATGTTCTGAGAGGGGAGACTTTCTTGCTTGTTGAACGTGTGATTTTGAGTATAATTTATATATTTATTTTATAAATACGTATGCATATATATAACTCGTATGTACGCATTCTACCGAAGGTTTCAAGTTCATTTTTGAACACTTTTAGCTTTCACAACGTTGCGCATACAGCACGCTAGCCAACGTCGCTTGAGGTCAAGGGAAAAGTGTTGTGACGAAAAAGAAAAACTTATTTTATGTACCTATGTACTTCCATATATACATATGTGCCGTTATGACCACCCAGTTTTACCCAGCTCTTTGCCAAATTACCCCTCGTTACATGAAGAGTCAGTCGTACATATGCAATGCAACAAAATACTCCAAATGAAGCTTAGTTTGAGGGTCTCGCATATGGTGTTTGTTGCAAGCCAGAATATGTATGATGTATGATATTAGGCGTTCACTTTTGTATACTCCTGCCACGGGTCATATTTGCCATTGAAATTTAATTTTGACACAACGCTTTAGCATGCGTTTCCCAATATGCATACCGTTAGTAGTTACAACTGCATTTGGTAATTGGTATATTAACACACTCAGAAAAAATATTGCCCTGAATTATGGAAATTGGCCATACCTCTGGCGCCAATCTTAAATCACCTTATTAGTTAGAAAGTATATTTACAATCCATAATGTTAATTTTTTCTTAATTTCAGGGTACATTTTTCGAAGACAGAAAAATATTTTTAATGATGCGTCACGATGCTTTAGTATTTTAAAATTTCTTTTATACCAGCATTTTTGAATAATAGAATATATTTCTAAACATAAAAAAGTATAATTTTGAGATTGTCGATTTGCGGCAAGCCTTTTTTATTTATATTTGCAAATTATTTTTAAAAACAAGAAAAATTTGAAAAATTGCGATTTGGGATTTTTTTAAATTTACAACAATTTTTTCAGAGTGTACCACACACGAAATAAAAATCATTTCTTTAGTTTAAGGAACCATAAATCAAAGAATATGTATATTTTCTTGGGCTGCCCCCCCTTTTAGCATCTTTTTCAGCAGGGATGACTCAGCGAATGAACAAACTCATACGAGTTGATTTTTGTTTTTGGAGTATTACTCTTATTTGTTTGAATGACTAAAACCAATCGAGTTGAATGGTTTGAGCCAGAAATATACTTTATTAGGGTGTGTATGAAAAGAGTGCAATCTCATGAGTACATGCTGCAACTGTCAACTTGATGTTGCAAAGCTGCATCCCTGAATTTGTCTTAGGGATCTGTTTGCCATTAGTGCACAGAAGAACGCGGGATCTTGTCGATGGTCTTTGAGCTCTCTGCATTTTGCACATTATTAAAAAAAGAGTTCATGGTTTGTATACCTTGATCCTGAAGGTATCATAGAGCCTTTAAGAACCGATAACAAATTGGTATGGCAGCTCCCATAATCGCCAATTTCAGAAAGTGTAAATCCATAAATGCGCATATCTCCCACAATTTTCAAGATAGAGTCACCCAACGTAGAAGGTAACTTGATGGCGTATATATTTTTGGACCACGTAGAAATTTGAAATGCGAATTCCATAATTTGTAAGCTAGGGTCACCAAATTTTGAAAGTATGTTACTAGTAACTTAATCCTTAAGAAATCGATCAGAAATTGGATGGCCACGTTCAGACTCCATAATATTGTTCAGCCACGTCCACTCCCACCTCAAAATCGGATTGAAATTTTGATTATTTCTTTATAGTCATATGAATATCAAACAAAGTTTCAATTACAGTTAAACTGTACGATAATTTTAAGAGATTTTGCAGCAAGAAACATGTAAATTTCAACCAGCGTGCATAGAGCTGATTCTGGTGATTTGTCGCTCTAATACGCATTAGCAGCATTGGCATTTGACCTTTTGGGTTCCCAAAATAGTCGACAATATTCAACTAAATGTTCAAAATGCTCACGGAATACATTTAATAACACCTGCGTGGTGGTAATAAATAGCACATCTTAGTCATAAGCGGTGAAGCGAGCGCTGGTGATACAAATTAAATTTAGATTTATTGGTATATATATATGTAGTTGGACTTAGTCGTAAGTCTCTACGTCAGATCTGCATGCAGACAAGCAGGCTTTATTTGTTTTGAGCTAGTAGGACACCCCAACACGGGCTGCACTGAAATAATTCGTTGTCCACAATTCGTGACACTTGGAAATTGTCACTCAGTGAAATGTATTTTACCAGAAGGAAGCATATCCGTCGCCATCATTTAAAATGTCTTTCTGCCTAAATGCCTCTACTAGTCGGAAGCTTGTAACTTTTTGTTATATAAGCCAAAAATTGTAAATGGAGCCAACATATCGATGTTTTTGGCAGTTCCCTCGGATTTTCCATCGTACGTTCAACAACAAATTTTGTATGCATATGCAAAGTGTTGAACTTTTTTTCCCTCTGATGCACACATAAAACAGTTTGTATTCTGGTCGTAAAAAGCTTGCAGCGCATTAAAAAATAGAATTTCAAAATTTCCTTATGTTCACACATTAACTGTACATATAACAATAAAATGTTATTGGTTCATTTCGTGGTGCCCTTTAACTAACGATTTCAATGTGTACTATATGCATATATGGTCAGAGATATGGCCTTATCTTTTTCACTTAAGTATTCGAAACTTCAGTTAGCTTTCTACTAGAACCTTAGGGCGGAAGTTACGTACACCTCTATAGATAAAACGGGTTAAAAGTCATTCAATTCCGTCATCAAATAGTAAATACAATTTGCATAAGCCCCGCTGGCATATTACTGTTAACCTTTCAACCCGACTACATAAAAGTTCAAAGCAGGCACCCTGTAAGACATAGAATATGCAAATTTCTTATTGCGTACTAAAGTAAAAGTCCTAGAAGGGCCAAAACAAAATCCGCCCAGAAGCCCAAAAATTCGAGAGAAAAAAATCAATGCCGAATACTAAGAAAACTTTTGCAACAATTCCAAATATTGCGGTCAGTTGGTCTTCACGGCGTGAGTGAGTTATGGTGGTAGGCGAAAACGCGATTAAGCCCCGTTGATTGCGGGTTACCAGTTCGAAGTCCGTTTTGGCCAAGAACGAGGCTCTTGTGCAGTATCATGAGCACCACTGCACTCAGAACAAAAATCGCTCCAAAATTTTAAAATTAAACCAAAATATTAAATTTTTTTAATTTTAGAAATAATATCTAAATATGAGAAAATATTTTTATGAAAATCAGAATGATTTGGAGCAAAAAATGTACAATCCCAAAAACATGATGTTATTATTATTATTTTTTAGAAATATTTTCTATCATAAAAAAAATTTTTTTTTGAAAGGAGACATGCAAACCATAATTTCTAAAAAAAGTTTTCTGAAATTCCGAAAATAGTATTGAAATTAAAGGCTTTTTAATCGCAAGCTCAATCCTTCCAGAAATAAATAAAGCAACAATCCCAAATTTTAGAAGAATACTTTCTGAACAATGATGTGAGAAGCCCTTTTCGCCAATAGGATGACGAGTTTCTAAAATGAATTGCGAATTTTTTTTCCGAGTGCACCCCTGTATTGTGGGGCGTTAGTCGGGCGCCTTGGTTGTTGACTCCGTAATATTGGTGACGGCTGAGGTGCACGCAATCCATGACATCAGCATTGTCCACCCCGTTCTGTGGAACGATGGACGCGTACTGTACACCAACAATTATTTCAAATGCTGAGTTCCTAAGACGCATATAAAACCTAGCACAATTACTTACTCATGTATAAACATGCTCATATGTATTTATGTGGCTAGCAGGTGCTAAGCCCCCCTCTGTGGGGGCATTCAAACTCATTTGTATACCAGTAATTACTTTTTTTTACTTTACTTTACTTTACTTTGCATACCTCGGCACTGAGTGCAACAATTTGACTACACCCTCTCACGCTCAACGAATGGAATTTTATACTCTGATCCTGAAGCGACAAAAAATAAATAAAATTAAAGAGAATATTTCTTTTGTGCTACGCCAAATTTGTTTACCCTGTTAAAAGTAGTATCACGTAACTTTTCCAAATTGTATAAACGATGACCTTTTTTTGCAGTTCTTATATTATTTCTATATTTATAAGACGATTAGAGGATTTAGAAGTCGGTTGGGTCTGTCTGCAACGTTCCTTCTTGTTCAAAATAGACCAAATCATTAGTAATAATTGGGCTCCACATATCATTCTGAAACAAACACTCTTCAATTAACTCATTTAAAATAAGTAAGAATTTTCTATAGCTTTATTAGGAGACACGCTGAACCCAGCTGTTAGATATAATAATGGTTTTTGGAGATGTAAGGGTATTTGTATAATGGAAGCAGTTCTTGATTAAATTAAGTATACTTGATTTATGTGTGGTATTTGAAAACTTATATTCCCAATATGCAGTTTCTGGCTCTTATAATCCCTCAGATCAGCGTCTTCATATAGACGGACGGACAGTCTGATATGGGTATATCGACTAGGTTCTTCACCCTGATCAAGAATATATATACCTAATGGAGTCGGAGATGCTTAATTCTGCGTGTTTAATAAATTTACATTAAGATTTTTGCCCATATTATGCTTAATCGCATCGAAGAGTTTATAATTCCTGATTTATTCTGTCCATCCGTCTGTCTGTCTGTCCATCTGTATGAAAGCAACTTTTTTCGACACCCTTAGAGATAGAGACTTGAAATTTGGAAAATATACTGGTCTGTACCCTCGTCAGACAAGGTGCAAAAATTTGAGTGCTACGTCCACTAGGTGGCTAGATAATAGATCAAATCGATATTCGCAAATCGATAAAGCCACATATCTCCCACAATTTTAAGACTACTGTCACTCAATTTGGTTTGTAGGTTGTTTGGCTTGGCGCCCACCTCCCGCCACTAAAAATGTTAAATGGCTATATCTTCCACACGTCCACTTCAACCAAAATTCCCAGAAGCCCATATCTCCCGAAATTTAATAATGGAGTTGGATACCCCATTCTGTTCTTTGATAATTGTTATCTGCTGGAATAACTTAAGGTGTCAGAGTATTTCGCAGTCGGTTACGCCAGACTTCAACGTTTGCTCTTGTTAATAATGTTTAAGTGCGGGCCATAGCTATGTGCATGTAAAAAAAAACTGAGTTCCACTATTCCCCATTATTTTTAGCAAAGTTCAATATTAAATTAATTACACAAAATGGAATTGATTGCCTCGCCTAGACCCAGTCGTCCTTATAGGAGCCATGAAAAATTGTAATTGTAATTTTAATTACGTGTCCACGCTCTGTAAAATTGGATTTTAATAATAAAGAACTCGTCCAATTTGAAGCATCAGTTTCTCATTTAAATTTCAATTCGAAATCAATCAATGTCAACTTAAGTAAGCAAGTCAGTCGGCTCGACCCAGGTCAAGATTATTCTGTTGTGTGTTTTTGGAAGGGGGAAAAAGGAGATTAGGTCGGGTGGTTTGTGTCCCAAGAGACTTCGTAGGAAGGAAGGGGTTCAGCACGAAGATTAAATTGAGCAATTATAAATATTTGATTTGAATTTTGGTTAATTATTAATAAAGAAATGTTAAATTTTAGATCGGAATATCGAAGCTGTTCATGTATTGTTGTGATTAAGATAGTTTAAATTGTATCTAAGACTCACATTAGGTCGGGTGTGAAGTCCACAGGATATATGAAATATACTCCATATATTAGGGAGAACTTTACCAGCTATTACGAACTTTAAATACTCAGCAATTATTGAGCTGAAGGATGTTGCTGATGAGTTTCGCTAATGTATATCGTGTATATATAGGACTGGTTATATAACTTTAGGTACTAGGGACTTTGACGACTTCTTGTTGACGATCTTAATGCTGCGCTTCACGAACTCGACTCAGATAAAAGGTACTTTTTCGACACCCGAAGAGATAGAGACTTTAAACTTGGAACTTATACTGATCTGTGCCCGGGAGGATGGGAAATCGATAAAATCGATAATTGCAGAGCGATAAGCCCTCATATCTTCCACAGTTTTTAAGCTACAGTCTTCAAATTTGGCGATGCCGCCCACCCCAGCTGCCCCACCCCCCTAAATTTGTTAGTTAGAGCCGTCAAATTTGGTATGTAGAAAATATTTATGGCCACGCCAACTCCTGCGCTCATAATTGCCAAAGCCGATATATCGGAAAGTGTAAATCGATAAAACCGCATATCTCCCACAATTTTAAAGAAAAAGTCACCATCTTGGAAGGTAGCTTGCTAGTACCCTCCCCCAAGGATTGGCATATACATTTTCAAACCACCCCCACAGGATCTTCGGAAATTCACATATCTTCCATAATTTGTAAAAAAAAATTGGATGGACACGCCCACTCCACCTTCTGTTGGTGTATATCGAGCTTGGAAAATTTCGTCAACAGAACCCTCTACGTGGGTGCCGACTGGTAAAAGCATCACTGTGGTCCGGAAGGTACTGATGCTATCTAAGATCTGTTCCCTGAACTTCGGGCTGGGTCTTCATATATATGTATATATATCTCCTTGGTAAAGGGCCGGAAAAACAATTTACCAGCCGAATGGCTGAATAAGCCAAGAGCGTATTGCCCAATTTTTGCAACGATCTGCCCAAATAGGAGTAAAGTCTGTCCGCTGTTTTGACATGATTATGAACGAACCAGAAAAGTATGAAAAGATGCTGGGGTATCAGGGGAATACTAAGGTCACTGCCTGTGACGAACTGTACAAAGCGGCAGTAGCCGCTTGGCGAGGTATACCCGGGAGCTAAGCTGGTTGCAGTTGACTGGAGCGAAGTCCCCAGTAGACCTCGAGCTCGAAACGGGTGTTAAGAATGTTGCAGAGATGCAACCCGTCGCTTCCAACCGAAGATTGGAGAGTGGTGAAGATTGACGCCTCTCATGGCCTTATAAATAGGCGGTGGTGTTCCTGAACAAACTATCATTGGTGCCTATAGAGTCCGCAAAAGGCGAGCTGAGCTGGGGATTCTGTCGACAAATCAGTCGATCAGGATCTCTCTCCGAAGATCGAAGCAACCGACGGGCTGCCGCCGAGGTATACATCCGATGCGTTGGCGCTGACAAGGGGCCTAGAGGCTTAGTGTCGGGAGGTCGATGAGGATGACTTCTCGCTTTCCGTCTATGAAGAGAGCAATAAAATAACACAGCAGCAAGGCAGCCAGAAGAGCCAGCTCCAATTCAAAACACCACCAGATGAAAGCGTAAAATCTCCCGTTGCGGATTGCGAAAAGCGAAAAATTTACCTAGTTCTAAGCCCACCAAAATCTGTCGACTTCTTAAATCGAAAAAGAAAACTAGATCGAATACTGTCTGAACATCCGCCGATGGGCCAAGACTCTTTCTGTGTGAACTCACAGATACCTTCATAAGGGCATGAAAAGTGCCTTCGAGGCAGCATTTCCCATTGGAAGACCCACCACCAGGCTTCTGTACGGAGAATTCTATCCAAAACCACTGCCATACTAGGTTAGATGACAACTTTTGGTCTGACTCCAGTGAAGATTCACTGGATATCCTCCTGAATAAAAATTTAAATAAAATTTAAAATGGTCAAAAATTAGCTTTAAGCCGTTTAAATCGCCGATTAAGTCCATTCCAGCTGGAAAAAGAGGGCGCAACCCTTATAAATTAGATACTACATACAATTTTCGAGAAAGTTCTTAAGACTGGCCAAATCCCACCTGTTTGGCTTCAGTCAAAAATCACTTTCATACCCATTTCGATTGCTAAGATCGTACTCAGAAATGTTTGCTGGCCACGCCCACAGCCACCCCTAAAATTTTTAAAAGCCAAACTTTGTAGGAATATTGGCAGGAACCTTTTATCATGATTTTTTTCAGCCACGCACACTCCTTTCCGTTGTAATACATTTTTTTTAATATCGGATGTTAGAAGGCAGTATCTTTTGGTAGTCACTGAAATATTTATTTCTTTCATTTTAAAATAGACTACTGCAAATTCTGAATTATTGCAGCCCGCATAAGACAGATTGTTTCTCTCTAATACACTTCAAAGGCCTGATGTCTGAAGAACTAGTGGGATGGTTCGGATGGGGCTGAGCTGAGGCCACCAGGCGGGTCGCAGGTTGCGGATAGCGAACGGCCTCCCTTTAGGGAGGTTAGCTGCGAATAGCGGGCAAAAGTGCCCGTGAATAAGCAGTCCCGGACAAACAGCGGGTACGGTTATTACTAATCGTACCGACAGGGCGCTTGTGTTGCCGCCTCTCTAAACATAGCCTCACACAACCCCCCCACAATCCCCCAATAATACTACCTACCCCTATCCTATCCCCACACATCTCACCCCGGGCCGGACTAAGGTGTCAATCGAACCGTGCCGAGAGTCAACTTGGCTGGGGGCCCGGATTATCAAATAGCCCAGTCCTTTACGGTGAGCTCAGGCAGATGGCGACCGCCTGTTCTAATTAGCCTTACCCGGGTATCGCAGATCTCTGCCCGGGCGGACAATACTTTCTCTGCAACTCGTGGGAACAACAACATGAATAAGAAGAATGAAACAAAAATTCCGCAGGATCTCCCTGCAATCGAAGTCGCGAGACTAATGGAGGACCGAGCCCTGAACGGGGGGAGGTCCTCGCATGTGGCAGAACATCCTCCACAAAGACCTACTCCAACACCAAGGAGGCCCTTTGCACAGCAGGGGCACGGTCAGCAGGCACATGCCTTAAGAGAAGAAGGTGTAGTCGGAGCATCCCGACCACCACACCCAGCAGCGAGAGCACAGGCGGCATATCGGCCGAAGAAGAAGGGAGATTTCCTCCCACCGAGGGGCCAACCCGGAGGGCTGGACGACCCGAACCGCAGAAACCTCTGCGGTTCACGGGTCAAATGGTACCTGAGGTACCTCCGGCAAGGGATGGCCCCAGATGACGCCCTCAAAAAGGCAAAAGAGCCGAGGGACACATCGAGTGCGGCACCAGCCCCCAAAAGGACTAGCAGTGCTCTGACACCGCCGACGGCCACCCCTAAAAGGTGGTGTTCGACGGTCAAGAGCACTACTCAAGGTCCACCGGGGGCACGAGCGCCGATTAGGAGCAGTCAGGAAGAACTGGACACGCGCCCGAGCACATCACGTGCAGCGGCCAATATGTCCAGTTCAGGACCAGAAGGGCCCCGCATTTCATATGCGGCGGCAGCAAAGAAGGTCAAGGTGGCGGTATTGCCTGTGGGTCACCCCCAGGTAGTGCTCAGCCACAAAGACCTATCTACACTGGAGGAGGTAATTATAGATGACCTCATTGCAGAATATGGAAGGGATCGGGACACCGTGATTTCATTCGCGGGCATTCATTTTAGAATCGGCTATCTGCTGATTGAATGCTCCAATGAACGCTCAGCCAAATGGCTAGGAGACACTGCACCTCGGCTACGATCGTGGAAGGGAGTGCCCCTAGAATGCAAGGTGGGAGATGACATACCGTCGCCCCACTGCATGACAATCTTCTGTCCAAGAAGTAAAGATAGGTCCACCGAGTCCCTGTTGCCCCTAATCGGGGTCCAAAACGGAATGGACATTTCCGCATGGAAAGTCATTACTAGGAGGAACGAGGGGGAAGGAGCCCTTCTAGTAATTGGAATAGATGAATTGTCCAGGAGGACGATCGTCGAGAACGGTCACCAGATCAACTTTCGATACGGGAATATCCCCGTAAGCGGTCTGAGGAAGAAGGCTGGGGGGAATACGCAGCCCGCCCCAACAGAGAAGAAGGCCACGGAGGTGCAGCCAGCGGACGGACCGGGCAATCATCCGGCAATCGTCATCGACCTGTCGGAAGACCTGGCAGAAGATGAAGACTTGGCGGATGTGACGCTCGGCCCAGAAGAACTGGGTGAAGTAGAAGACGGGGACGTAATAATGTCCTCGCAAGAGTTGAAGGAAGAGCTAAGAGAGGAGGAAGAAGCTGACGTCACACTGACGGGCAGCGGTGATGGGTGCAACTCCAGGCCCCAGCCACCATGCAAGAAGGAGCCCCTCCTCTAGTAGATGACGGGAGTCATCACAACGGGCCTTGCCCAGGTAAACATCCACCGTGCCAAGGCAGCCTCGGCTGTTCTAGCGAGGATGTTTACCAAACGGCATCTCGGGCTAGCCCTTGTACAGGAGCCATGGGTGAACAATGGCATTAAAGGTCTGTTCACGGCAAGCTCAAAGGTAATATGGGATCAAAGGCACCCAGTGCCGAGGGCGTGCATTATGGTAAGGAAAGAAATCAACTTTACTATCCTTTCAGAATTTTTGACAAGGGACTGCGTTCCCATAGCAATACAGGATAAGGGAAATGCCACCCCCCTGGTGATAGCATCGGCCTACTTCGCAGGAGATGAAGCCTGCCCACCAGCGGAAATAACGAAGCTGGTGGAACACTGCCGAAAGAAGAAGATGCCGATAATCATCGGATGCGATGCCAACGCGCACCACACCATATGGGGCAGCAGCGACATCAACACGAGAGGTGAGTACCTCACAGATTTTATATGTAGATATAATCTAGAACTTGCCAATGTCGGATCTACACCGACATTTGTAACCAGAATCAGGGAGGAGGTGCTAGACATCACCCTCATCAGTCGGTCCCTTCAGCCACACCTTAGGGACTGGCATGTATCCCAGGAAGAATCTATGTCTGACCATAGAATCATCCTCTTTCGTATAGAATTGAATACGGGTAGCAGCGTACCCTGTCGTAACCCCAGGAAAACGAACTGGGAGGGGTTTAGGTCAGCTCTAGAACTTAACCCCAGTAGTATATCAAACATACCCAGAAGTCCACCCGAATTAGAGTGGGCTGTAGAAAATCTCAACAAAAGCATAATTACTGCTTTTGAGGAGAATTGCCCGGTAGGGAAGAAATTCAAAGAAAAAGACGCCCCTTGGTGGAATGAAAGCCTGGAAAGGCTGCGCCTCACCACACGTCGCCTCTTCAACAAAGCGAAGAGAGACTGTATATGGGAAAGATATCGCGAGAGCCTGACCTCCTACAATAAGGAAATCAGAAAGGCTAAGCGAGCAAACTATAGGAACTTCTGCGAAAGCATAGGAAGTACCAGCGAAGGTGCCAGGCTCCATAGAGTATTATCTAAACGGACGCCTGACGCAAACGTAGCACTGTTGCGTAGGGATAACTCCTACACAAGCAACAATGCACAAAGACTGAAACTGCTCTTCGAGACGCACTTTCCAGGCAGTATACCACTGCAGGAAAGTGCCATCGGAATGACAGGCAGCAGAGTTAGAACATCTGCTAACGAATGGGCATGTGCCAAGTCAACGGTCACTCCGGAGAGACTAGAATGGGCAATTGGAACCTTCCAGCCCTTCAAATCTCCTGGACTGGACGGAATATCGCCAGCTTTCCTCCAGCAGGGACGAGAAATACTCCTCTCACCTGTCAGGAAAGTACTCATCAGTAGCCTAGCCCTCGGGTATATACCGAGAGCATGGAGTAGAGCTAGGGTGGTCTTCATCCCCAAGGCAGGGAAGAAAGACATCACCAACCCAAAGTCCTTCAGACCCATCAGCTTGACATCGTTTTTACTGAAAACGTTGGAAAAGCTAGTGGACTATAAAATTAGAAGCACTCTGCTAAGGCAAAGCCCGCTGCATCCAACGCAGCATGCATACAGAGCAGGCAGGTCCACGGACACTGCGCTCTACCAATTGCGACGCACCTTAAATGCGGCAATAGGAAATAAGGAAGTAGCATTGTGCGCCTTTCTAGATATAGAAGGCGCCTTTGACAACACATCTCATGAGGCGATTGGGGCTGCCCTCTATAGGAGGGGTCTGGACTCCATCACCAGCAGGTGGATACTCGCTTTGCTGGAGTCCAGACAGGCCACGACATCAACACATGACGCTACTGTAACAGTCTTAACGACCAAAGGCTGCCCCCAAGGGGGAGTACTGTCTCCGCTGCTCTGGAGTTTGCTAGTGGATGAACTACTTAACAGACTTACCACCAGAGGCATCCAATGTCAAGGTTATGCCGATGACATTGTCATCATGGCGCGAGGCAGATTTGAAGAAACACTCTGTGACATAGTCCAGTTAGGGTTACGAATAACGAGCGATTGGTGTGTGGAGGCTGGACTCAGCCTGAACCCCACAAAAACCATCATCGTCCCCTTCACTAGACGATATAAGTTGCAGAGGATGAGAGAAATAAGGCTATCAGGTAGCCTAGTAGAAATGAGTAAAGAGGTGAAATACCTCGGAGTCACATTTGACAGTAAATTAAACTTTGGTACCCATGTTGAAAATGCGATATCAAAGTGCTCTAGGGCGCTTTATACATGTCGCAGCATAGCCGGCAAATCATGGGGTACATCACCAAAGATAATAAGATGGCTATACCTAATGGTAGTAAGGCCCATGCTAACCTACGGAGTAGTAGCATGGGGGGATAGGGTGCGGCTAACGACCGTGCAAAGACAGTTGCTAAAACTGCAAAGAATGGCCTGCATATGTATGACAGGGGCAATGCGCACCTGCCCCACAATGGCCTTGGAAGCCTTAATGGAGCTTACACCACTCCAACACACCATAAGGCTCCAACAGAAAGCAACGCTTCTAAGGATGTCAGTTGAGGGAGTTGGGGGCAATCACATCCTAAGCCACAATGATGCCCAACTCCTAGCAGATGAACTTCCCCTGATCATGCAACCCAGGGACGAAATGTCAGCCGAGTATTCATTCGAGCGAAATTTCAAGGTTCATATGAGCAGCAAAAAGGAATGGACGACACTGAACGAAGTCCACCCTATGAAACCGCACACCATAAAATGGTATACCGATGGATCACTCACCACGCAGGGAACAGGCCTTGGAGTGGTGGGTCCTCGGGTATCATACCATGAGTCCCTTGGGAAGCACACTAGCATATTTCAAGCAGAAGTGTGTGCGATAGGGAGATGTGCGGAGTTTAACCTGAAACGACACTATCGGAATGCGGATATATCCATCCTCTCCGATAGTCAAGCAGCAATAAATGCTCTAAATGGGACGAAAATAACATCTAAAGTAGTCCACGAAGTTCGATCCAAGCTTGACCAACTCGGAAAACAAAATAGGCTCACCCTAAGATGGGTTCCGGGTCACAGGGATATAGCGGGGAACGAGGAGGCTGATAAGCAAGCAAGAATGGGGGCAGAGAGACCCATGATAGGCCCTGAACCGTATTGTGGTGTAGGAAAACACACAATACGCCTACAAATCAGGGATGAAGAAAGACAGATGCGGGAACGGAGCTGGGTAGACACACCAGGACTCCGACAAGCTAGAAGTCTCCTAGGTGGCTATAATCAAAAGCGATTTAAGCAAATAATATCCATGGGGAAGAATAGACTCAGAATACTCACAGGTCTATTGACAGGACACTGTAGACTGAGAAGTCACCTAACAAAGTTAGGTATTTGCAGCAGCAATGTTTGCAGGTTTTGCGGATACGAGGAGGAATCCTCAACGCACATCCTAACAAAATGCGTCGCCTTAACCAGGAAAAGATGCAGCATCCTAGGGCAGCATATCATGCGGCCCAAGGACATAGAAACCCTCAACCCAACAAAGATCCTGGCATTCGTGCAGGAGTTGGGATTGATGGAAGAGCTGTAGGCTCAGTAAGGGGGCACAATAGACCTTTTAGGTCGCAGTGCAAACTTTTTTTTTTTTTTTCCCCAATTATAATAATAATAACACTTCAAAGGCCTTATATTTTCAATTGTAATAGGTCAACACTGTATAAATAAAAAAAGCGTTTTTTATCCAGTATGCAAATAAAGCAGACATCCGTTAAAGATAAGTTTGAAAGTTAGTGTGGGACGCTAAAGGTTGAGCTTTATTGTAATCCGATACTATACCATCAATCAGTTTCGTCCTGTTCGCCTTTATTCCGGCACGTGTTCTAACTTTACTCAAAATGAGTAACTTCCTTTCCTAGGAATAAAACGAAATTAACTTCAGGCAGACGGTTAATGAGGCAGGTGCAAATTTTTCTGCCATGGCTAATCCAAAATTTGTAGGTGGGCTAATTATCAGACATTGCAAACACTAATTAATGTTGGGAATGTAAGTAAAATATATTTCAATTATACATGGTTTGGTTTGGTTTAAGAAAATTATTTTTGCTGAAGCATTAATTACAGTTTCACCACAAGGAATTGGAGCAAAGCCAAAACCAATTGCTCTAACCATGAAAACAAACATGAAGTATTTCCTCTAAAATATTTGTAATTCTTCGGCTTGACATTATGATAATTATAAATCACTTAATGCTCGCTTTATCCCGAATATCAGGCTTTAAACAAGAAAATCAGGAAGGGAAACTAAAATTTGGATAATCACACATTCGTCATCTAGTGAAACACATAATATTTTTTCTTAGATGTGAAATTGATATGACTGCATATTTAAACAATGCAGAAATCAAATGCAGTGAAGAAGAGGATTCAGATGATGAAGGAATACGGTGTAAGTGAATTGCTCAAAAATAAAATGAGTTCAGTAATACCATCGCCATCGCCAACAAATCGCCAAGAGCCAGTGATTGTGAGCCAATTGGAAATTGGAATTGCAAAAAATGGATGAAGTTTAATTTAGATAGCTTCATAAGTTTTCATAGATTTCATAGATGGACATGGCTAGTGTGCAGATCAAAAATGTAAATACTCGGTCGGGTCGGAGGCGTTTCCTTCAATGTGTTACAAACTTCACGAAATTATTAAAGCACCCTCCACAAGGGCATTATGGCATTATGGCATTATGTTTGCTTAATGCTCTTGCTGCAAAATTGTCGTATATTCCGAATTGCTTCACTATTACCTTTATTAACTCCTGATCGGTACCAAAATCCAAGTCAACTTAACCATGCCCTCTCCGATCTCTGAGGTTATAACAGTTGCAGCTCTTATCTCGAACTGTATTTAAAAAAAAAACAGTCCCTATTTGTATGTGCAGCTCGTATTTAAAATGGAGTAAAGTCCAGAAATTAAATGTTGAAATGCAAACCCCCATTTCAACATTAAGCAAATAAAATTAGTGTAGCCCACATTTATAAAAGTATCGTCAACATCTCAATCCTGGTCTTAACTAGAATTACAGCTTAATAAGTTATTATCAACATTATATATTCATTTCAGTCAAACAGAATTTAACTCCAATATTGCAATTGGTTAACAAACAATTTGATAACCAAATTGGATTTAAATGATGTATAATTACAAGAACTTATATAAAGAATTATAAATGTGTATCATATGTGTGTGTGTACACAAATGTCTTAAGAAAATGTTTATTCATCTGGTCGTATTTACTTTTTCTGTCTGGGTTTTTGTTCATTATTGAGAATGTGAATACCACTAAAAAAGAAAAGTAAACAAGCGAAAACGTTGCATTCGGGCGTAACTATAATACCTTCGGTATCAAAGTATAAAAAGGCCAATTGCACACATTACCAGATGTAAAAAGGAATAGAAGTAGAACCCTGCCATGTCGAAGTTGAACAGATGAATATTAGCTACATCTCCATAGATAGCTCTCCCATGGACGATAGAGGGAATATCACATATAGTAGCTCGAAAGAAACTTGTTATTAAAGTTTATTATTATGTTAAGCATAAGACAAATGTTGAAAAGAAAATAACTGTAATTGTTCACAATTTCTCTCTATTCGACTAAAAAATAATTCCTATCTTTGTATAATATGCACGTTATGCATATTGAATATTGTAGGGTATATCCTATTCTCGATTGTTTGGTTCTGCTCGGCTTTATTCCGGCACGTGTTTCAGCTTTACTCAAAATGAGTAACTTCCTTTCTTAATTAACTATAGGCAGACGGCTAATGATCGAAATAAATAATAAATAATCGAAACTTTGTAGGTCGTCGAATTATCAAAGTGGAAACATTGCAGACTAATTATTGTTGGGAATGTAAATAGAATATATTTCAAATTTCTGTTGGCATGGTTTGATTTTGAGCAAATAACAATTTGACAAGGGATTAAAGCGAATAATTATGCAAATTAACGAAATAGTGCCTAACTGGTCTGGCATTTATTATTCGCAGTAATTCCTCACAATTAAAATAAGCATGTAGGAAGTAATTTCTCTATATTCAATTATTTTTCATTAGTAAGATATATTGACCAAAATTTGGTTGAATTGGTTGGATTAAGGCGTACAAACATTGAACTTATTGAGTGTATTTCTAGTTTGACATCTGCGAGTTTGACAAGTTCGAATTGGATAAGTTCGAGCTATGCTCTGAGTCCGACGACTGTGGGAGATTTAATGGCTGCTGCGTCTGTTGTTGATGGGGGTTGTGTAGCTGATGCGATTGCTTCGATTGGATGGCAGTACCCGACTCGTAATTGATGCGTATCCATTGACCTTCGATGTTCTCCTTCCACAGCGAGACGTTGTTGTCACCGCCGGTGACGGCGAGTACGTTCCCCGTGGTGGACCAGGAGATGCTCCACACGGCATCATCGAATGTGTGCAATACAGTCGATGTCCACTGAGACAGATCAGAATTGCTGCTCCAAATGATCACATGACGATCCTGTGACGCCGACGCTATCTGCATGCGCGGCAATCCAATTGAGGGGGCCCATGCCACATCGCGTACCCAATCCGAGTGTGCTTCGAGACGATGCTCCTCGATCCAGCGATCATTGTCCTCACGCCAAATCTTCACGAGATTATCGCATCCGCCGCTGACCAAACGCTTTACTGCCGGATTGCGCGTCGTGACACGCTGATCAAAGGCCGGATCCGGTGCCTGAGCCGAACACCACGAAATGGCATTCACCCCAATCGTGTGTGCATTGGGTATTTTTTTGGCATCCCAAACACCGAATTCCGTGTTGCAGGTCAGCACAGAAATGGAACCATCTGAGCTGGCACACGCCAAAACCAGGCCATACTCAGCCGGCGCAAAGTCCACGGAGTTCACCGAAGAATCGTGATTGATGTATTCGTGTCTGTAACGGGGAAAACATTAGGAAAATTATGTTGCGCTGTTGTTGCTGATAACGAGTACATACAAGTACACAAATACATACAGCTGAGGTCAAAATAATTGTGGAGCACACGAAAGTTTTGGAAAATGTATAAAAAATTCTAAAAACATGGTTAAAGAATTATGAAACCTTTTTTTAAACACATGTTATCATTAATGAAAATAACCAGATATCTTCATTAGATACCTATAAAAATACTAAGAAAAAAATATAATATAATTAGACATAATTAAAAATATCAGTGGAATAATAGGGAAGTATTATTGGCTTTCCCTGGGGCTAAATAATTTTTCCAAAATCACTACGTTGTCTTTGGTTGCATAGCCCTCAAAAGAAATAACCGTCGCATAGTTGGCCTATTTCTAGAGAAATCGATGTCGAAGACTTCTATAAAGTCTTTGCAACGCTGTAAATTGTAAGTTAGATTAACGCAACGAAACAATCTTTATAATTTGAGATTTGGAGGCTGTGCCGACTATGCCAACCCTTTGCACCCGATGGTCTTTTAGAGACAATTGATGTACTTGGAGCTGTGGACTTCTTGGAATGTCCAAATAAATATGATCTCATCAATGGACTATGGGATTATCATTTTATCCGTTATTTTCGTTCTTTTATCGAATACCAAAATCTACCAAATCATTATGGATGATCCGCCGTTTTTAGAAATTGATTTTGAGATGGGTAATTGGCTTAGGCGCTGTTGAGACTTTCGATCAGCATATAAACCGACCACTAAATATTCCCCAATTTGTACAATGTTCTTTTTTAGATTTTGGCATTGTCTTTTTTTCATTGGTATGGGGTTGTACTCTTGAACTTTTGTCTACATGTTTATTATCTTCAACATCAACAGATATTTTTCATATTATAACGAAGTTTCGATAGTGATATTCTTTGAAATCAATCCCAGATGATAAACAAACCATTTGTAGTTTGACCGAATTAAATTCTTGTCCATCTTAAAGATTTCGAACAGGTCTCAATTTTCAGCTGTGCAATGTTCGCCACGCCTTATTTATCACCCTAAAATGAGCCACATTCTAACGAACTGCTTCTTAGATAAGCGACTCAGATACTATGCTATTATATTACTCAAGAAAATAACTCTTATTAAACTCGATCAGTATTCAAATTATTTCTTTGAGTGCGGCAAAATTGTGTACAATTGAGTGTCACTATTATTTTGACCTCAACAGTAAATACTTGCACAAAGATACAAAGAGAACACTCACAATTTGGTCCAATCTCTGGGTGTTGTCGACTTCCATATGATCACTTTGCGATCGTAGGAGCACGATGCCAGAATGTTACCGAATTTGGGATGTGCCCATGCCACCTGCCACACGGGTCCTTGGTGTCCTTTGAGTTCTGCCAGTGCTTTATTGTTTTTGCGCGAGTGGAAAATACGAACGCTGCCATCTGAGGAACAGGTGGCGAGCAGCAGGCCGTAGAAGTCCAGGGCGGCATGGTGGACCATGTCCTCATGCTCGGTGTCGATCTCCTGCAGCAAACTGACCATTTTGAATGCTATTTGCTTACGTATAATCAATGAAATAAACAAAATGTAATTCTACGGCTTGTAAGCGTTTGACGTGGAAAACTAGCCGCATTCGATAGACGATTTCATCTTATGTGCCCTATCGATGTTTAGACACTATCGATATTATATCGCACCATGATTAAAGAAATTTTCTTGTATTTTTAATCTCTTTTAGCTACTTTCCAACATGATGTCCGTAACATCGATATTATTATACCATAAGTATAAATAAAAATATATTTCTCGCATCTCTTATATTTATAGTAAATTAACATTTTTTTTATATATTTAGTAATTATTACATTATTATTTATGTGAACTGATCGATACTTTTGTCAGTACTTTTTATTTTACCCAGTATTTTTTGATTTACGTCTGAGGTATTTTTCAGTTGCCAAGACGCTGTCACTTTGTTGTGGACTCGACAATTTTCCATACTCGCAGTTAAGGAGCATATCAAAAGGAAAATAAGGTAAAATAATGAACACAAATTAACTTTAAGTTGCCAAAATAGTTGAGGTACCACACAAAAACCTAAAGTAACTAAAGATTTTTTATTGGCAACTAAAAATACTAGAAAAACAACACGTATTACATAACCTTTTAAGGTTACCCAAAAATTGTTACGCCGAAGACAAAACAAGAATTGTAATAAGATTACTACATTTTTACAGATGTTGACACAATCAATTCTATCCGGCGTCCGTGTGCTGAGGACGGAGATGCGTCGTAATATTGCCATTGCTGCACCGGCTCTCAACAAGGCCTCCGATCCCATCCAGCAACTTTTCCTGGACAAGGTTCGCGAATATAAGCAGAAGAGCGCGTGAGTAACAAAAAAAATTATTTTAAATTGATTACAAATAAGAAAATATGCATTTGCAGCGGTGGCAAAATGGTCGACTCGAATCCAGAAATCGAGCGCGAGATGAAGAACGAGCTGGAGCGGGTGGCCAAGCAATATGGCAGCGATGGCAAAACCGATATGCTTAAATTTCCTGAATTTAAGTTTCCCGATGTCAAAATTGATCCAATTTCACAAGGCGCTAACTAGACAACATTTTCCTGTACACACGATGTCGTTAAATTGTTTTAAGTTATTTCCAATCAGAAAGCTGCTTGCCTGAACTCGAATCAACCAGGCGACTTTAAAACCACAACAAATAAATCATAGAAACCGTAATTGGTGTCAATACAAAGTGTATCCTGTTGTATCCGCAGTAATGGTGGTTCTGCTCTTAAATGTACTGTCTTCATTGCTGCAGTGCTCCTGCAGCTCCTGGTGTCCGAGACGATTGGCTGGCCAATTGTTTCCAAGTTAATATTCCGTCTGCTTTTCTGTTCAGAATTATTATATCTGTATGAGTTCTGCATTAAACTTGAAAGTATTTCTTTTTTTTTTGGATATTTAAATATAAATCCGGTTTTCGTATTTTCGAAAAAATTATCGAAATTCTAAATTCTAAAATATCCCTATTAATGCACCGTTAAACTTGAAAATATAATTTTCTAATTCATTGCGCTTTTTATAACAGTTAAATTTCCCACTCACATATCTTCGATAAAAAATGATTCAAACTCCAAATTAATTTCAGTGTTATGCAGGATTTTTTTTAATATATATTAATTCTTCATTGAAAGTCATGAATACATTTTTCTGATAAACATTCAAGAACAATGTTGCTTATTTTGTAGCTTACCTCTCTAGTGCCAAAGACCGTTTTTAGACGTCTTAACCTTTTCGGCCTTACTTGCTTAATAATTTTCTTTTTGCTATTTTCAATTTCGGAAAACCCTAAATATTGATTTTCTGGCGCTGTGTTTTTACATTGGCAGTTGAAGTTGAAAAATAATTATTTTGCAAATAATGTTAGTTTCAAAATATAAAGCAAACATATTAAAATTGTACTCAATTGCAAGTAAATACTTTACGGCCAAGATTCGTTCCACGAAACTTGCGAAAAGCCGTATAAGGAGTCAATTATTCTAATACAAACTCATACAAATTCAAAGGGATCGGTTCAACATTTGTTAAATATGCAACATGGTTTATTATTCAATATGTATTTTATCTCTTTATTTCATTTAAATCAAAAATACATACATAACAAGTAAATACATTTGCAAATAAAATAATAACAGACTCCAAAAACTAAAAATAATATATAAGCTAAAATGAAACAACATCATGTTACATTAAGTTTGTGTAATCTGAAGACGATGAAGTAATGGTGTCCTGAAGATCACTGTCGTCATCATTTGTTATTGGGCCTGGCTTAAAAATGGTCGAACGCTGTTTGTCTTGCCTTCTTGTCTATTTCCTTCTTCAGTGATTTTTATCAGCTGATGGCCTAATTAATTCCTCGAGAAACTTTAGCGTTACGTTCTAAGTCATCGTTTTTGCCGGTTTAGCGAATTCAATTAATATGCCAGTATCGGTAGGATCAAACCACAATATCATATATTGTGTAGACCATTTTTTTTAGTTTAGGCAAACTCACTAACTGCAAGTTTGTCATGTAAAAATGTGCTAACATTATATCTATATAGAATTCCCTGTTGCTCTTATATCGACTTTTTTTTAATTATATCAAAACGAAGGTGTGAGCAGATGTCCGCAAGCAATTTGTTCTTTTTTCCATTGTAATTAAGGGAATTAATAAAATTCTAATTAGAATACCGCCAGAGCAACACACCTCTTTTTTTCAGATCAACATAAGGAAGCAGTAATCTGATCTTTACTTAAATCTACTGATGACAAATTTGAATGATCAAGATACAAAATAGTTTGAACGATGTTTCCTACTTTTTTTTGAATTGTTGTTAAACTTAGATTCTAAAAGCAACATATTCCCATTCTGGTGGTATTTGAATTTCGAATAACTTTTATAACGTTTGCACACGAAATATGTGTATATATATTTCTCTTAAGATTCTTCTCACACATAGGCTAAGAATTAGGAGTATCTTAGTACAATATTGCTCTAAAATCTACGTATTTATATAAGAGAAAAAATGATTCGAAATCGTTTGAAAAATCTGAATTTGTTAATTGCTTGTCGCAAATTTTTTATTATAATTACAAACTACTTATTTGCAAGGAAAGAAAAATGTTTAGTTATACAAGCACTCGTTCAATTAATTAAATAACCAAAAAACTTTCACTTTAAATATAACACAAAAAAGCTTAGAAGAAATTAATAAGACATATATGTTGAAGACTCGAATTAGGAAAAGCCAAAATTACTCTCTGAAATTGCCTCAAACCATCCAAAACATTAATCTGACTTAATTCAGTCTTGCACAAAAGCTTTGAAAATATTATAATATCATACTTAAATATATAGGCAAACAGAAATCATTTTAAAACATGTTCTAGTTCAATAGATGTAGCAGACAGACATATCACCAATTTGAACATTCTAATTGTTCTCCTCTAAAACAGAAATCAATTGAAAACAGGGAGGCCACAACCGCACTTACAAGACTCCCGAAAGACAGTATTTTTCAAATAATCACATCTTTAAGGGAAATTGAAAAATCACAAATAATATAATCTAAAATGTAGAAATTTCTGCATGTTATGGATTACTTTCATCGCCTATTTTCATTGCAGTCAAGGTGCGCATATACGAATCGAAGTGTCAATTTCACTTCAGCATAAGTGAAACTTGTATAGTTTGTAGTTTTAAAGATATAACATTCGGTTTTTCTCATACCACTTACAGGGTATTAACACATCATTGCACTAGCTAGCTTCTGTCTGAAATGAATAAGCAAGCTTTACTTAAAATCACACCCCCCGCTCAAAAGCTCTACAAGATCAAGGCTGTAGTGCTTAAATATTTGACGAGGCTCAATCTCAGTTTGAGAGTCAGTTTCTGATTCAGTCTCAGTCTCGATTCGCTCACGTTGCGACGCTCAGCAGTAGTTCGATTCCAGCCGCTCCCACGAGTGCGTCAACGGGTGGGCATTCGATCTCTGATCTCTGTAAAAGCTTGTTAGTAATAACTAAATAGGAAGCAAGTAATTACTTTGATCAGGCTAGGGCCAATGAATGTACGCGGTGTGCATAAGACAGTGAAGCGAAATGTGAAAATTGTTGAATTTTGTGCCAAATGTTGTGTATTGTACAAAAATGAAAACTGTTACGAAATAGTTGGGAATGTACAAATCATAATAACGATTATTCCGCATATGAATACAGATGTACTTAGTGTTGTATATATGTACACCTGTAAACTCATATATGCAGGTTGTATACATAAGTATTAACATATAAGGGCTTGTATATACGAAATTTGTGCGTATGTATACATAATCATGTCCATGCACACAAATTGAATTGAATACATATTTATGTATGTACCCAAACATACACTCCACGAAATTCAATTAAAGGCACCTGCTCTCTGCTAATAAAATTATAAAATAAAATTTTAAAAAATTCTGCATGTGTTACGGATTGGCTTTGGATGGTTCCGGAAGAAGGATTTTCAACTTTTGAGGTGCCCTATATAATGCCCTAAAATTCTGAAAAACATTTGTGGCGAAACCTTTCTCATTACGATTACGATGGTGGTAGAAGTGCCTGACACTTCTAGGAGTTGCTGTACTCTGAGATTGGTTTAAAATTCCATCTTCTGGGAATTTCTTCAGTTTGTTTTTTTTTCTTGTTAGAAACGCAGTGCCTTTAATTGAATCTCGCACTAAAAACTATTTTTTTGAAATGAGTGATCTTTGATTTTTTTTTAAATGTGGATCTTTTTCTATTCAACGCGTATTTAATCTACAAGACTAGTGTGAAACAAGAAACATAAACAATTGATTGTCAAGTACAAAGTCATGTGCCGTTAATTTAATTTCGCGGAGTGTAGCCATTTCATATATGACTACGATTAATTCGTGTATAGAATTCAAATAAAATCCATAAAGTGTTAATATATGCATCTATGAACGCTAACCCTCGTATAGACACACAGTGTATTAACAGCAATATAAATTGTCAAAAACAAATTAAAATTGTTTTCAATGTTACTTAACACAAATACATAATAATACTTTCACTGATACATTTATTAAATTTGTTTACATTGTTGTCATGAGTGTAAAGTTCCAAATAATATAGGCATTTACAAAAGTTGTTATACCCTGTACCTAATAAAAATGAGTATAATGAAGTTGCGAATTTTCATGTATTCTTGATCTGCACTATGAACTAAATTCGTAGTTAGCCGATATTTCAAAAAACGTAAAATTACACACAAAAATAACTTGACAAAACTCTAAAGACATCAGTATCAATTAATCCACGTACACACACATGTCAATAAATGATTTTGTATGTGACCAGAGATACAATGAGTTATTACTTAATTGCAATACTATTCGTCGTATTGGCCGCAAACGGCGAGCTTCCAGTGGAATCAATCAGGTATTTATTTGTTTAATTCATTTATATAAACATAATTTGAATTATGATATATGATTAAAGATCTAGTACATCAATACCATAGGTGTAAAACATGATTCCAAAACGTAATCAGCCAGACAGGTATCAAATCATAATCAAGGAGTCTGAATAAGATCGAATCTATTTTCGAAAATTCCAAATTACGATTCGTGCAACAAATGAAGCTCCGAATTAATGACGCACATTCGTGTTTACTCTTTTAACGTTTGATGCAATAAAGTAAAGTACAGGGCAATTAAATATAACAAGTGAGAACGTTGTAAAAGGGCATAACTGACTGCACAATACTCTTTAACCTTCGGTATCAGACCATAAGAAGTTAAGTAAATAAAAGTGAACAAAAGGATAGAGTCGAAGAAGAAGGTTAAGTATTATACAATTTTTCCTGTTTATATACATCTTGCCTTTAAGTCTGATACTTATCGTCCACCATTCCTAAGTCCTGAGAGAGTGATACTTAGTTTTTGTTTAAAGTTCAAATATATTTAACTGTCTAAATTTAATCAGTAGGTTAATTAAATGCATGACTTTTCTTAGTAAACACATTGTTTTTGATATGTTCTCTCCCAGGTTTATTCTAAAATACTTTTGAAAATAAGAGAATAACGATCACCGATCAAACTAAACTTAGAAAAACTTTTCCTAGAAAAGTAGAAATGAAAACGCTAATTTCTATAAAAAACCATTTATAAAATCCTAAAACAAGTTATACAATTTACTGGCTCGGCTTGTAATTATATGAACTTATAAACTATCTATAATGTATGTATATCTTCAAATCTGATGCTTATTAATACTATAAAAAAAAAAAAAACTAATGCTACGGAATCTTGAACACATATGAAATTTAGAAAAGATAAATCCGTATTTTAAGAAAAATTATTTCTGAATAAAAAGATGAGATTCACTAGGTGCCAAAAGTATGGCGAATTTTGAAAGTCAGTGCGATTCTTTTTCCTAATTGTACATCTATGCTCCGTTCAAGTGACTCGAACATTAAGGGGAAATAAATATACATCAGTTCTTATCTAATGAAGAAATTTGATTATTTTTTATCATTCTGGAATACGAGTTACGAGCAACTGTTAAGACAGTGTAAAAGGTGTCCTATTCAAGTGTCGAGGAGTGTATACATGGGTGTAAATATAATTTTTGTAATCAGTTTATACTAATAAAAATGTCGGATGCAAGTGCAACTGCATTTGTAAATTGTTTAAATGTATACAAAAATCATTTTGCTCTTAAATAATTTTCATTATATGTTCCCCGAAATTCGATTAAAGGCACATTCCACAAAAGTTAACTGTTTTAAATACCCGTTTAATAAAAAATGAATTCAATTTGTAGCATTAACTTAACATTTTTCAATAATATCAATTTCGAAATTCGAAAAATAAAGTAGGGCGTTATATGGAATTTCTTTGAATGGGATAATAAAGAATAAATATTTATTCAATATTTTATAGGTAGAATTGGATTAGTTTTGGCATGGGAAAGTAAAAAACACCCTAACCTGAGGAGATAGTTATGATCGTGGCTATCAAGGATACTGGAATGAACAACGGACAAATATTAATTAAATGAAGTCTGTCGGCATCAGCAGTTGATGGCATTGTTTAGATTCATTTTGTTTAAATTCATATTGCTTAAATTCATATAAATATAAAATGCTTACATAGAAAATATTATGCAGGCACTTATAAGGCGACCGCATATCGCAGCCGTTTGTAAGGCGATCGCAGTCTCACTCCATCGAGTGCAGCCGCTCGTAAGGCGACTGCAGGCTCACTCCATTGACATCTCCTCTAACCTCTCTAAAATAGTTTGACCCACTCAAGCTAGCCTCAAGTGCCTAATTTTGAGCTGTCAGCATTTCTCATTTTCACACTTGAAACAATGCTGACTTGCATGGGTCAGCTATCAAAATCTCTCATGTTCATACTTGAATATTATAGTCTAAGAATTTTGTATATAAGCCACGCATTTTATTCAATAAAGTCAGTGTTCTTCATAGCCTCAGTATCGTCAGACGTCTTCATTCATTTCTACCATCGCATTTACTGTGCGCAACGAAGGACCTCACTCTCCGCAGTCCAACTAGTTGTTGCGACGACTTTTAGTAGTCAGTTTATGTGCTGAATACTTCCCTTTATACACAAGCCGGCATGTTAAAATTAAAAGAAACCTTCAACAAACAGTGCTAAAAAACCAATAGCCATAAATTATAACACAGGTTACAAATATCCAAACATCGTGTTCAACAAATTTTATCAGATAGTAATCGATGGATATTAAAGAAAATTAGGTCAAACCCTGTATTAACGCAGGCACAGCATATAGCCAGATCAAACGTTGCAAAAGAACACATGTCCTGTGGTATTTTCAATGTGGTATTTTCTACGAAGACTGTTAAGGACTCGTTAGGGAATGGTCTAAAATCCCAATATCTTAGTTTTATTTCAAACTTCTTGAGGAGAAAATCAAGTGCTTTTAATCGAATTTCGGGAAGTGTATGTATACATATTTCAGACAGATGTCGACGTTTGGATCTACAGACCGATTGAATTTACAATGCTGCTTGAATTAATATAATAAATAAAACAAATATTTCTTGGCATGTTTAAATTATTGAGTATAAATAAAAATAAATAAATATAAAAGTATAAATGAGTTTCAGATAGTAACTAAATGTAATAAAAATATGTATTGATGGTCGTAAGCGTTGAGTGTGAAAACTCATTCATATCGCTTATACGAAAAATTAAGTCGCGGGTTCGAGTCCCGCTGCAGGCATGGTTGTTTGATAGTTTAGTCTTCTTCTTTTTATTCTTCTACTATCTCTTTCTCTCTCTATGTCTTATCACTCTTTCTTTGAGAACTACGGTATCACAATGGCCCAAACTGGCCTAAGTGTGCCGTTAAACCTAACCTTCTATGTTAATTATTTTGGTTTGTTAAATACGGATTTCATCGTATAAGATGCAGTTATTATTTTAAATTTCATATGAACCATCGTGGTTCTGAATATTATTACCATACGGAATGAATCCGACACTCAGAAAAAGATTGCACTAAGCTATTCGCTTTTAGCATCTAGAAATTGATGCTACGGAGAATGTCAACGAATCCGATAAGTCAATAAGGTCCGGTCAGGGACAAGATTCAATATTTAGAATCTTCGTCGATTTATTGCCTGAAGATTTCTCAACTGTGTAGATTATTGAGGTCTTTCTTGGTTATAGAGTTTTTTTTCGGGCTTCAAACGAATAAAAAGAGTAAATGTGTATGTCCACATTAATATCCCAAATCGGAATCTCATAGGTTGTCGGGTGTTCGAAAATAAGACTTTTGATAAAAAGGACGATAGTTGTGTAATTCAAAAGCTAGTGCAGACTGTAGGATTTGGTTTGCATGTCTTACTCGTTAGCTTTTGACATTTGGCGTCTTTCAATTGGTTTTGCTGTATTAAATATAAAATATCGACTTCAGAATACTATGACATATAGATTCGATCGGTATCTTTACTTTATGAACAAATTAGATGTATCTGATCTGTATAGTATGTCTTGTTCGGCGATCCTCAGAGAGCTTTACTGGTCGTTGGAATTCACAAATCTATAATAATACATTTTTTGTTGTTGTGGTTGTGAAACAGATAAACCAACTAACTAGCTGTAAAAGAGTTTATCTGTTGGGTATGTGAATTGCGTTTCACATTGCTCCATGTGTGAGCAGCGTATTAACACTTTGTGCGGCGCAGATATGAGAAGGTATGTACACATTTGTACATATATATATCCAACTTCTATTGCGTCGAATAAGGTTGAGTTTATACGTGCGGATAGCCAAAAAGTCATTGCAGAGAACCAATAAACTCTTCTACATTTGGTATCAAAATATAAATGAATCAAAAATTCTTTGAACTAAAAATTTGCCGGCACAATGTTTCGGGTCTTATTCGTTATCATAGCTACCAAGAACAAGAATATTGGTCGCCTTGGGGGGAGTTCCGTATATATTCTCTGGTGTGCATAAATAATTTTAGAATGACAAATGGTTTTACAGCCAAATTCAGCTTAACAGAGGTCATTAATTCCACTACTTAAAAATGATTGCAAACTTATTTTACTATAATGCAAATTTTGTCTTAGACTCTAAATTTTCTCACCATATGAGATGACTTATAATGCATAGATGCAATTCTTCAGTCTTTATGGAAATTTTTGTATTACAGAGCAATGTGCATGCATTTTGTCACTTTGAAGTTTTTGGAAGCCTTTACGGTTAGAGGCTTGAAACATGGAGTAGTTGCTCAGATGTTAAAACACCAATTTATTTCCAAAAACTTGAGGGCTAAAGTCAACAAGGAAGATGGAATAACTTCAAAAATCGGCCCCTAAAAAAGGTGCATCTTCCACAATTTAATTTCAAACTTGGAAGGTAGGTTACTAAAAACCGCCTCTTAAGATTGGTAAGAACTTATTGTCATCGTCCAATCCAGCCCCTAAGAATCGCGAAATTCTTTATCGCCTACAATTTGAGCTTGGATTACACTTGTAACAGAGTACTTCGCAGTTAGTTGGGCTCCCAGATAATTTAAGTGAAAGCCTACATTTTACAGTAATATATTTATGCTATGGGTCTTTGTTTACACCGGGTAACCTTACCCCTGATGTACTTTAATTTATAAAGTCCATTTCAATAAAATGTGTGAACATCATTTTTTAAAACTTATCTTGTTATCTGAGTTTGTCGATCGCATTTGATTATGAAATTATATTTGCTCCCTTTTCAACTCGCACTCGTTAATGTCACAAACTGAATGTGAACTAAATTAGTTAATCTTTTCTGCTTATATTCTTATTGATACCAATCTTTAAACTATAAGTTCGAATTATCTGTCCGTCTACACGACCGCAGATCAAGTCTAATTAATTTCATTGATAATTCTTCCCGAATTCACAATTATAATGATAGTAGTCTTTCAATTCAGTTGCCCGATTCCTTGTCATTATATATATTTCGGTCAACTGCAGAGATAACGTTGAGAAATCGTATTTGTAGAACTGATAATTTAGGACGAGTGCGATACATTTTCAGATTTTCTTTCTCTATTTTTTATTTTTTATCTTTAGATATCGTCGAGATGCGCAAAATGACACCGAACCCGAGAGCAGTTTTGAAAAAGAAGACGTCGGTTGGTCTAATATCAATGCCGAAGTTGATGTGGTGACGCCTATGGTAATCTTACATCTTCAAAAGCTGGGAATAGAGCACTTAGACCTTCCGGATATTAAAGAAAGTTTATCTATTGTAAGTTCATCTTTCAATGAGATAATGTCCAAATTATATAACTCTAAAAATTCAATAGAAACCTTTCTTCATCACCTATGAAGCTGGTCTGCACCTAAGTAATGGCATTGTCTACAATCTTGCGGGCATACACAGACACAATGATGCATTCATGACATATGAAGGCAAATCGTTCTTAAGTAAATTTTATCTAAAAATTAATAAGCTTCAGGTAAGTAAGGTTCTCAGTGACCATATATGTATGATCTGTATTCACAAAGCTAGACGAACACACATACAAACTCGACTGTTGGTCCTGGTCAAGAAAATATATTTCATATTCATATATTTTATGGAATCGGGAATGGATTTTTCTGGGATGTTTAATAAGCAAACTTTAAGCATTAGAGACTAGTTTGCATACAAATAAGCAGACAGACTAGGCAAGTGTGGCTAATTAAAAGGATACTTTTATGAGGGGATAATCTTTGTTTGCTGTCTAGAATCAAATATCGGATAAAGGAATACACGAATACACCCAAACTGCAATTAAAATTTAGACACCAGATTATATACATATTTTCATCACATTGTGTTGATTTCTTTTATAGTTTGAATATAACTTTTTGCTCAAGTTGATGGCTATCGAGGGATATGGAAAGGTGCTCGGCACATTAGATGACACGATCGTTTACGCAGAGCTCGCTGTGAATGTAATAAATTCCAAACTGCATCTTCATGACTTTCGTATAATTGAATTCAGGTGCTGCGGTATCACAATGATTTATAGATATATAATAATAAGCTTATTTTCCATGACAGCAATATTCAAGTACAATTGGACCAAGCCCGTTTAATTCGCGAGTTTACAGGTCTTATTTTAAGTCCTATTACAAACCTGTTCAAGGATCTAATCACAACATCAATAGCCGATGGGCTCAAGGAACAAATGCAGTCCGTCATGGATGATTTTAACAACGAGGATCCTTTGGAACTGCGTAAATTCACAAAGCAACTAATATCTGGAATAACTGGCTCTTCGACAGAGTCTAAGTAATGAAAATATTATTAAGCTGGGGTTGAATTATTTTTACAATTGATTAAAATCTAAAATTTCTAAAATCACAAAATGCATTTCATTTAAGAACTTGATATTCGACTAATTAGTTAAATTACGTTTGCTATATAATAAATGAGTTGGATACTGATAAAGTTTTGTTGGAAGCTAAAACTCAAATTGATTTGTTTCAGATTTTATACTTATATGTTGCTAATATTATTTTAATTCTTCTTCTATCGGGTCAACTTGGAAATTCTTAATCGCCTATGAAGAAATGAAGAAAAATCAGAGCATTTAAAGAATGCTCCTGTAAATACATATATATAATTTACATATGTGTACATAAAATACTCCAACTTTAATGATGTTACATTTTCAATAGATATATTTATTGGAAGAGATTATACAAAATTTTCATAATATTTTACAACTGGAATTATCAAGTGATAGAACTTTATGGGCAAACGAAACTATGGCGGATGCAGGTTGCGCAGAGGACAGATCGCAAAAGATATGGCATTGATTATCTTTCGATCCGGTCAGTGGACGCGCTATAAACGCAAATATTGACTTTTTGACTGAGCGATGCAATCCTTCGTCAGATGCGGGAACACTCCAGAAGTGATTGTTTGGATCCATACAAAAGTGGGATATGTTCTTTGTTGGATAGTGCCGTCTGAAGAACTTTGTGCGGGTATTATCGGTTAAGGTAATGCCCTGATTAGATACTTTAAAGTGTACCTCCAACGGAACTGGACGCCTACGCTCTGTGAGCATTTCGAACACAGCCTTTCGAACTGCATCGTCACCGGTAAGCGACTCCATATCACCTTGAAACAAGTAAAGGACATTGCAGGCCGCACCCTGTGCAAGCATCTGTTTTTGGTTGTGGATTAACTCTTCGTTATTGGAGACATACAAGTGATCCCGATCTGGTAGTATAAGGGTGCACGGTAGTGACATTTGATTAATTGAATGTTCATATACGAATGCGGATAAAGATGTAAATATTGGTTCATTGACACATCCTTTAAGACAGACACCACGCGTTGTCGGCTCCAATAGAAAATGTCGGACCAGTTGGTTTCCATATCCCGGTCCAGTCACCACGCCGGCAGGTGGCTTAGCAACACGCAGCACCAAGCCAAATGCATTTCGATAGGTTGTCGAGTTACGAATAATAAATGTTCCGGGCACCGCATCACGCAATAATTCGACGGCTTCTTCGCGAGACATGTTGGGCTTATACCAGAACTCTGACAAATCCTTTGCAAATTTTACTAAATGCGGATCAACTTCTTTAGTGTTGCTGATGCTATCAAAATGTTGAATATTCTGTTTGGCTTGCTGTGCTGTTGCACCGATCTCGTCGATCATCAGATTATTGAGTGGCTTCGCAACTGGATATGGACTGACACAGCGATCAGAGTTCCCGATGTTTTGAACATATGGAAAGGTCGGCGTTTTTGATCGACTCTTTTCCTCCAACACTAAGTCGGGTTTTTTGTATTTAGTTAAGGAACGTGCATCGGCATCAGGCAGGTCTATGGACTCAATCTGTCTTTCCTTAATTTCTCTTGCGGCAAGTAATGGTGTATTTAACTTCCTATGCAGCTCATCCAAATCCCTCTGAATTGTTTCATCCTGTAAAAACTCTCTGGCAGAGTCTTTGTTTGCTTCGATGGCTTGCACCTTTCGTTCCATTAGCATATCTTCGAACTCCTTCCGTGAAGGAGTCTTCCGCACCAATGGACAGGAAGAAGATATACTCGGTCTAACAGTTTTGCGTGCTATGGTATTGCTCTGGGTTCCCGAGTAAGTGTTATGCCCAAGTTTAGTATCCAGTATATCCAAATGATTGCTGGTGTCACCGACATGATTCAGTTCGCTGGTTTTAAAGCCCACGGGAATATTGCCGTAAGTAAACGGAAGTGCATTCTCCCGAGCATGGTATGGAATATTTTCTGGGTCTGTGTCCGAATTTCCATTCTGCTCAGCATTTTGCACAACAGATGGTGTCTCATGCTCCGAGGCCATTGAAAAATTTGTTTCAAAATATACGCGTATATTTTTACAATCCGTAATGTATAAATAGTTCCTCTATATATGTATGCATATGTAGAACGTTGAGTCACACAGCACACACGTCTGCTAGGAACCAATACTGACAGTTGACTAACGAAAGAGACTGTGAACTAGTCGTCTGGCATACTATACCCTCACATCTGGTATTATCGTTATGTCACGAATTGTGTAATGAGTTGATAGAACCATTTCCAATTTTAATCGAACATACACGTCATTATAGACTTAGAGATTTCTTATTTTTACAGATATATTTGTAAAACCAAAAAATTGTATGATATTTTTTTTTAAGAGAAGACAGAGAACTAAAGTCGTCATCCGCAATAGATCCGAATGATCACAATGAACAAAATATGTAGTTGCTCGGCGAGAAATATATTTCTCAAATTATTAGAGATAGTGTAGTTTTTTCCCTCCATTGCAAATTATCAGCATTTTTAAAATGTAAAAACATATTTTATTTACAGCTTCTGCAAGGGAATTTAGATTTTTTAATACGAAATATTATTTGGATATGTATATTTACGTAAGCATACACATGTGCATTTTCATATACATAGAAAAGTGTTTGTAAATATGTATATTTACGTATACATAGAAGAGTGTACATTATATCTACATATATGTGGATATACAACTCATTGTTCATAAATGAACTATAAGATGTGGGAAATTCTGTAGCTTGCCTATTGATTTATGAGAAATTTGACACACAATCTCCACCAAGAAGTGTCGATTTTGGACAGCTCCATCATTTCGAAATATTGTTTATAAAAATATTTATTTAACGCAAATGCTGACCACAGTAAGAATGCGGATGTAGTCAAAATATAGTCAAAACACTGAAAGACCAGTTGAATGTAGTCTTTAGTCTATGATGATGGAAACTGTTTGTATACACACATGTTATGAGGTCGGAGGCAGCTACTTCAATTTATTACACATTTCCCAGCAATTGAAATGTTCTCCGATATTTGTATCACAGAAAACTCAAATATGTCGATTTTGTGAACAGTACGAAGAATATCAGCCCCAATTAATTATAATTGTACCAAACATAATTATTAGTGGAAAAGTTATAGTTGGACAAAACTGACTTCGACTCTACAGGCGTAAATAACTATTTAAAGGGCTCTGAAGTTCGTCAGTGGCTATGTTTCAATCTTCAATGATACGTACCTTACAAGTTTGGAAACACTGTCTCCAAGACTGTGAGAGATATTGGTGTTTTATACGACATGGGTGGGCATAGACGGATTCATTTGTAAGTACCTTATGAGGGGTATATCAGTTAAAGTGTGGTAACTCGATAGATCCTTGAAGTGATGAAATGATTTTAAATACAATTCGATGCAACTAAATGAGCATATATATTACAGGTTTCAAGCTAGTGGCTGTACCTTATGTAATCTGCGGGAAAAACATTGTGAAAAAATAGGATTTGGCCTATGGTAAAAAAATACGATATATAAAAAAAAATTCTTCAGCTTTACTTTTCAAATAGTTAAGCAATAAATGCTTATGTATATATATATATTTCTTGATGACAGCTAATTTATATATGAAAACATATTTTTGTGAAAAGGAATATCCACACATAACTATCACATAAAAAGATTGATCTTAAAATACTTATGCTACAATAAGGCAGTCAAAAATAAACACTTTAATTAAACTAGCTTGTAGTCTATGCCGATGCACTTTTGCATACTTCAACAATACTATTGTTTAAATATAATTAATAAATATCAGTTTTCGAACCCAATATAATAGGGAAATTAAGTAATTAAATTTACTTGGATCAATACCGGCAGTGGAAAAGTACTTTTAGGATATAATGGAAATAGTCTGTATACGAGAGTCTCGTTTTGTTCTAGGTGGTGGAATAGGTGGATTAGGTGGTGTGCTCTGCAGACTTGGCAGTTGGCTGCCATTGTTGCCTTCTGCACTTTTCTCAAGCTCATTGGTTGACATAATGGGCTTAAAGACTTTGCTCTGTGATAAATTTACTAACGAGGCATTTTTTTGTTTTTGGCAGAATTTGTTTGAAAATGTGTTTTTCCATTCGGTTAACTTGGTAGGCTTGAATAGCTTATACACAACGCATATGCCAAGGGCAGGTATCATCAGTAATAAGATAACGACGATACAAATTATTAACCAAGTGAAGTGTTGTTCGTCATCCAGTTCTATTTGGTCGCTCTTCGGAGTCGTAGGTTGTGTTGGAGGACGATGCACTGGTCGAACGGGACGATTAGGAAGACGAGCATCTGTGGTTATTGCTATGTCCGAGCATGCGCGAAACTCCTCCTGAGGACCACAGCCAACTGCCCCGCTGCCATCTTCACATAGCCCCCAATTATTTCCGGCTATATAACGCCATTGCAGCACACACTGATTGCAGAGCATATCTGAAATAAATCAAATTGATTTTTATCCAAAAGCTCTGTAAGAAAGTGTTAAAGCAAAGAAATCCATTTACCAGGCAAGCGTGCTATGATTTCATAAATGCGACTCCCATTACGGGGATAGAATCGAGTGTCCAAATCAGTTGGATGATGCTGCGAAGGGGATCCGCGAATTAAATGCAGCACATTTTTATCAAGGCAAAACTGTTTAGCAGCTGGCTTTTCGCATAATCTAAACTCAAAATATCTGTGAAGAGAATAAATGTAGCTTGAAATCTTCTGATTAAGCGTCTATTTTCCTCTTACCCCATATGACTAGCAGTCAACTCCACCCGAATTGTCATTTCCGAGCCGGGCAAATAACTTCGTACAACTACACCCTGGCCCCATTGACCACCATTTTCATGTGGCCGTGGTTCAGACATGTCCCAGGCATCGCCACACTCTCCACATTTGCCACCATTGCGTTTCCACTGCCGAGTAAATCCACCGCAATATAGTTCGTGATCATTATAATCTGGCGGTGTTTGGAACCCATAACGCCAGGCTGTTGCCCTACTTGGGGGCTCAATAAGTCTTCCATGGGCATCGCCGAAGTAAACTAGGCAAGAGATAACTAGGCAAAAAATAAGACACGTTCTTGAATTCAGCATGAGTTGGTCTTTGCTGCGAGTAAGTTCTTGTAGCATCACCTGAAAATGGAGAGATGAGTATCAATGATTTTAGTATCTATTATGTAAGTCAACAGAAGTAAACTAGGCGATATCCCGAAATAAATATTTCAAAGTTGATTTATGTTATGCCACTGAATATTCCAACCAAACATCTCTAAAATTGTGCCCTTTATTGCTATCAATACAGGAATATAAGGAAGACGGGCATACCTCTTATGGGTATACCATATGCATAAAACAATATTAAAATTAAATTTGGCATTAGTCAGACACTCAGCTTCCACCCACGGAGGATCGCTAAAGAAAAGCGTAAAACGGATTAAGATTCAGATTACTTCATACCAAAATTCAATTCAGTCCTCTAAAAATAATCTGTTGAAAGGAAAGTCGATTCACCAATTTCGGTTTATTGATTTTTTTTGAGTGTAATTATGATATTTGCGAAGGAAGACTACGAAAACACATTTGACACTTTTACTTCCGCAAAAATGTTTTTGTGTTCCCGGAAATTTGATTTACATAAGCTGAACATGTTTTTTGGATATAAATCGGCCAATGGAATGACGGCAAAACATTTAAATGCGTATTGCGTAGCTTTAGTTCATTATGTATCAATAATATCATGCACTATATATGTATGTACGTATATTGTTAAGTGACTCTCGCCTTTATTGGTTATTCGAAGTTCTTTAGTTCGTATTTTCAACGGTTTTATTTATTTTGGATATAAGAGAACTGGTTTAATATAAATACGTGATAAAAAAAAAAATATTGTTGATGACGGCGATTCAATTCCCTTATAATGCCACGGTAACGTACACTTACTAATTTAGTGTGTGACTTAAGAAGTTAATAATTTTTACCCAAAATGTTAGACGCATGATAATTGTTTTAATTAGATAGTTGGATCGGATATATTTCAATATTTTCAAAGCTGTAGCTTAAAGCATTGCTTGTGTATATGAAAAATATTTATCATTTAAGTTCCCTTTAATGCGTTACAAACTTCAAGAAAAAATTATAACACCATCTGCAAGGGCACTACAAAAATTTTAGTCATGCTGATCCAGAACCAGTCCAAATTTCTAAAGACGACACTTAAGCAAACTGGCAAATATGTACATATTTTATACTCTGTTCGCAAAGAGAAAATGAGAGTGCTGGAGTTGTGTTTTTAATTCCACATTCTTTTGTGGAAAGCCCGTCTGGATCGAAATCTTTTTTTTTCTTTTGAGCAACATTCTCGAAATTTTGCTTTGTTTAATCCCTAGTGATTATTGTTGTTGTTAAAAAAAGTTAAAAAAAATAAGTGTGATCACTTTAAAAAGGCATTGTTGTATATGTAACAGACAGGAGGTAGCATCTCCAACAGCTTCAAGTGATATAAAATATTAATCCTTATATGATCCAATTTCCAATGTATATACGTTTTACGTAGAATTAACACATATTATACATACACAAATACACAGATATATGAACTTTCATTGTCTAACTTTCACCTTTAAGCCACAACTCAATACACTTATACAGCAATGAACGATGTGCATAAGTGTGAATACACGCATGTATATCTTTGTGAAGACAATGAATACATAGCAGTAATTATGTACACATGCAGATATATTTATTGTTGTGGAACTGCGACTTCAAGCTTTTGAATACATATGTACAACTTGAGTAAATGAATACTAAAAGAAGTTACTCAAAAAATAAGTTACTCACATAAATGTAGCAAATTAGCAAGTCTTCAAATTTGGCAGCAATCTATGACTCGTCTTCGCGTTATCACCTAAGTTGTGTGCGCGATTCTTCAAGTAAGTTTAAATCACAAATTTGTGGCTGCTGACAAGTAAAAGCCTTTCACAATTCAGCTCAGATATTTTGTTTAGTTTTATTTAAAGAAATTGAATTTCGTGCACTATCCAACAGCTTTAAGACAACACTGAGGCGCCGCGAGTCCAAGCACGCGGATTTCAGTCACTTTTTCGGCTCTTTGAGTTGCTTAACTGGTTTGGAGAAATTTTTCGACGCTGAAGAGCGTCGCTTGACTGAGTATGCTCCAAAAAAGTATTGTTTTATGTTTTATGTTGTTGTCTTGCTGTCGCGATCTTAACCTATGTAAGTTGTAAGTTTTGAAGCGCATTGTTTGCGGCATGTTGAGAGTGGTCATGATTCAGAGCCCAAGAAACTGTAAGCTTACCATGAATGCAGATCGTCTTCCCGGTCTTAGAAGTATTGCGCTTAGGTAAGTTTATTGTTATTTTTCACACGCTCGTAAGCATAGACATGTTACGATAATTCACATAATAATCACCTAGTACTGTGTAACTGGCATTAATACACGAGTGATTTGTATGAGCAGTGACAGAAAAACATTGAATAATGGTAACACATCCACATACGTATATATTGTGGCACTTCGCCCACTTTTAAGTTTCCAAAATTGACACGTTTGTAAAAGAGCAAAATGAGGGGAGTTTTGACGCATGGTTTTTGGAGCAGATCAGAAATGTGTATATATAATGTCGAAATATTGTGGTAAAGGCCAAAGGAAATTCAATACGGCAGCACTTATAATTTAAAATTCCATTCCACCATTCAACAATTTGTTTGATTTTCATTCGATCGGCATACTAATTACTTAAAAATATACATATTTTTTGGCCCTGTGTAGCGTGCCAAAGTTTTTGTTTTCTTCCCGGTATTATGGCTAAAATTTGTATCAGTGCGTTATACAAAATGAAGGTGCGGCTACCAGTTCTGACAGTCAATTTTTTATTGTTGCTAATTTTGGTTTACGATCAGTTAAATTAAATTGAGCTAATTATTTGGTTTCAATACTTATATGTATTTGAAGTCAGCGACCGGTGGTTTATAACAACTAGAAAAATAAGTTAGGTTTCGGTGAACACAAGATGTTCTGTGTTCCAATTACTTAAATTTAAGAACGAAATTTTGGGGCAAGCTGTAAGCTTTTAAGCGAAAAACTCTTATATATGTTAAACTATTTGGGATATAGTCTATATAAATTGGGATAGAGTATTTGGTATTAATACAATTTTTTTATTTAATATAAATTTTTCTTAATTGTCAAAAATCAAACATTCAATTCAAATTTAACTGTCATTTTTAACATCTGTTCGTTTGCCATAAAAATGTTAAACGTTACCAATGTTATGCTCATTATGGCATGCATTACAGATGTAATAAAATGCATATAACATACAGTGGCTCACACTTTATTTCAACCAATGTCATAGAACAAAAGTGATTGCTCAATCCGATTTGCGTCGACGAAGTGCAGAATGATGTTATACACAGTTGAGTTGCTCAGATTGACCATTTCAGCTTTGGCGATGTGAACATCCGTTTTTGTGGTGTTCCAGGATGAGTTCCCGTGGTTCAATGGTGGTCTATTTGTCCGTGTTGGCTTATTGCACCCGAGATGCAGGATAAAACTAAACTGACTACGAAGGATTGGTATATTTATACCGAAAATACTCAACTTTAGGTAAAATATCCGGGTTTTATGGCACCCAGGTGCCCACAATGTACCTGCTCCAAATGAAAACTACGCCTGGAAGTAGGCAACATTTAGTTATAATCCTACCTAGCAGGTGGGGAAACCCCAGTGTATTGGGGTCATATATTAATTTTGGTGGTTAATATATGTACCTACCATCGGTCTTTGGAATTTTTTAAAAATAATGAATAAATAGCTTATGGCAGGCAGTTACGTTTTTTCTATGACATTGGTTGAAATGAAGTGTGAGCCACTGTACATAAGCTCAGTTTCGTTCGAATTTTTATTTTACAACGATTAAATGAAATTATCCGTATTACCTCAAAGCACTCATTGAAATTAACATATTGGAATGTGAATAAGACATCGATTAAAATACTTATATGCTTATAATTATTTCTGTTATTTTTATCAAATATCTTTTTAATTCTATGCCTTAAAAAAAAATATTATTTTTTGCTGATGCTGTTAAAAATTCATATTTTTTTTTAATGTACAACACAATTTTTTTTAATTATTGATTTAACAAATAACAAATTATTTGCTTTATTTCTTAAAATAAATAATTAGACTGCATTAATATTGTTTTAGGCCGCTAATCTTTTCAAAAGACACCGCAAAGTATGCAGCGATTTCAGAATACATTTTCTTGATTTACTCGAATTCATGTGGCGTTGCTGTTTTTGGGGGTAATGCCCATCTGGAACTACATATGTCAAACAAGTTATGTCGCCAAAATCATGTAGACCAAACTTATAAGTATTAATTTATTACTTTATTAAATTATTATTTGTATCAGTTTGTGACTGAAACTGTCACAGAGAATAAATCTCATAAGTGCATAGCAACTAATTTTGCTAAGGTATCATAATAAATGTTGCACTGATCGTTCCCAAAATCAAGTAAGTCTATAGCTATCAACATATTTGGTCATATCGCGGGAGGTGATAATACTTCTATTGCATAACTTGCTTTGTTTGAATTTCTAAATAAATTGAAATGTTTATATATAAAACCTAAAACACTTTCTTATACCTCATCAATGCACAATAACAAACGCTTAAGCTGAAGTATTTGGCTTGCCTTTGGACATGGTTTCAGTGTCCGCCAACCTCGTGATTTAAAATAATTCAAATAAATAAATAAAAAGAACAAAAGAATTGACTTCAACGATTTTACAATGAGTATTTATTTTCTCATTGTTGCAATCTTTTTTTAATTAAATACCCCGAATAAAATTAAAAATTAAATTAATTTGTTATTTAATGTAAAATAATTTTTGAAAACCATGTCACCACCCTACCACCATACTTGAAATATCGCAGATAAAGATAAATAAAGATAAAGATAAAAGATAAGAGCAGAGTAGTTTTTACCGAAATTTTAGATGATTCCGCTGATCGCTGATCCAGCAGAAAATGGTTTTGTTTAAGTTAATTTTTACTAAAGAAATGATAAGGTTCGATTAGCACTTTGAAGAGAGTTAAGTCCTGGCTACGCACTACGCTGACTGAATTCTCTTCTAAACTGTAATTAAAATCAATTATTATGTTTTACGAAACTAAAAAATAAGGTTAATAATATTCAAAAATTGCCATGAATCAGAATTCAGCATCCGAGAAAACACAGTAGTCTACATATATTTTGTCAATTAGTAATTTTACGAAATATTTTGTATTAATAAAATAAAATAACGACAATTTTTCTGCATTTATCAAAATGCCTGAATACGGGTTTTATACGTTAGTGCGGGTGGTACTACCATTCTCATTAATATTTGGTAAGAAATCCACTATATTACAATGACAGCAATCACTAACGCTATATACACAGCTTCGCTGTCGCGGCCAGTCGCAATATCGATGATATATCTAATGTTGTTTTTTGTTTCACCTTGGCTATCCAAACGAAGGGCATTCAAAATATTTCTGGCTTTTGCATTTTCACTGAGTACATTATTAGTCTTAGGCCATGTGGCTCCAAACCTAATACATTTAATGTTGGCTTATGTGAAAATAAAGCCTTCAGTATTGATTATTCTGCGTCAAGTTGGGTTCGTGAATTTTATGGGAGTACGGTAACTATAACTGCGAATCTATTATGAAACTTAACTATAACTTTTTCTATAGGGTAATTTCGGTATTGTATTGGATTTGTCCAGATATCATGGTAACAATTGTGACTTTGATTTTACTCATTTTTATAACTATATCTGGTAAGAAAAAATCTCAATCAAAACACTTTGAGGAATCCAAAAAACCCGAAGAAAATAATATCGACAATCCAACGGAGTTTCTAAGATATTCTGAAATGAACCGTCTTATGATAATTGCGTACATTCGATATATACTAAAGACAAGTAAGCATAGTTTTGGAATAATACAAACAAATACAAACTCAACCCTAAAAATACATTGTCTTTCATGCAGCTCCCCTTTTTTCCCTTTTGATCATATTCATTGCTTCCACTTTAAGACCATCACTACCTGGCAGCTTATATTTCATTATGTTCATGGTGGCTGGTACATATTGGGCTCTATACCGACAGATATATTGGTATTTATAACAACAACAACAAAAAATCCGTCTTCGGTACGCCGAAGCTTTAATAACCTTTCAGATCGGGGTCCACCCGATTGTTGTTAAGTTTAATTAATTATTTAATATATAAATTATTTGTTGTTAAGGTTTTACGAAAATGTCATAAGCACAATAACAACAAAAAAAAGTGAGCTTAATTTAAAATTTAAAAAAATTCTTATACAAATATTCATATATCTCGAACGTATTCATATTTCTATTGTCCATGTCGGCTGACTTTGACATTTTTGCTTAAAGTTTGTTAATATTAAATTTATATTGTTTAATTTCTTACTTTAATTTTCATTTTAAATTAATTTTTTTGAGTGTCATTTTTCAAAAACCTTTTTTTAATTTGTGAACTATTGTAGTCCACATTAAATATATAAATATTTTTAATTAGTTCGAATAGAGTGTGATCTGCTTTTATGGAAGAAAACAATCATATATTTAGCTGTATCTATTTTAAAAATTAAATATTTGTTTATGAACCACAGGAAAAACAAAAGAAAAACAAAACTTGCTTTTTTTGTCTAGATATGTTCATAATAAACCAATAAAATACCATTTTAAATTGCCTTATTGACCTCAAGGCCATATGGCATATAGATTATTGCTTTGAATATCAAACTCTGTAGTCCAGACAACCATACGAGTATTTAATGACTCCAGCCTTAAAGCATTAAACATCGCGGACATACTATTCTCTTGGCGATTTTCCAGCGAAAAATGTCGACCTTTATCGTCCGAATGAATCTAGCCATGTCCGTTCATCTATCTATCCGTGAAACATGTAGATCCCAGAGGCTATAAGAACTATGGACACCATTTTGAGGATACAGCCTGCCCATTCGTTCTGGGTATACATCCCAATGCAAAACATTGATTAACTATTTTAAAATCTGTCCAAGTATCAAATTTTATATGTCGGTAGATAAGTCTGGTGCAATAGGGTATGTAATTTATAGTTTGCCTAAGAATGCCGTTATTTTTTTTTATAATATATTTAAAGTCAAAAATTGAAATTCTCCAAGCTTTTATTGTTTAGTATTATTTAATTTAAATTGTTTGAGATACTGATGTGTAATGATTGGGAATCAATTGTAGTGGACAGCGAAGAAAATAAAATTGTCTTTTTACTTTGCAGCGGTATGTATTATCCACTAATCGTTATTGCTATAGTCATATCGGCGCAAATCATTGGACTCGTTGCATATCAACTGCCCATAGTACAGGTCTATCTGGATAGCTGTTCAATATGGGTGCGGTAAGCTCAGTGCTATTGTATAAAATTACATTCATAATAAAGCATTCTTAGCATTATGGGGCTCGAACCACTTCTAATACTTTTCCCCCAAAATTCGAATGGAATGATATTTAAGCTAAATGATAAATTAAGTGTAGATTCTTATCTGAGTCCAGTTGCATTGATGGCATCCTATTTTATTATCACGCTTAATATTAAACAAAATGCCCGCTACATGATTTTTACAACAATACAATTGAAAGTTATTCCGAAACCCGATGAAAAATCACAAAGTACTCGAGAATCTCTACAACAAAGTCTGGATACTGAAGAACCATCATTACTGGAACAATTTTTTTATATGATTTGTGATGTTACAACATTCATATATAAAAATTGCTATATACTGCTCAACATCATTATGATGGCAAGTAGAAAAAGTAGTATTTTAATACATATTTTAATCATACCACAAGTAGAAATGCTCTACTCTATTCTCTATGTACATGATATATTATCAAATCAGAGTACCCAACACGAGAGATTTCGACCATTAGATGCCCAAGTTTCTATCTACCAAACTCAATAGGAAACCAATTATAATTCATAACTTTCAAATTTATGTAATAATTATACCTACGGTATCAGAGTATATTGGTTTTGTGCAATCTTCGTCATGCTGTCTATCCGTCCGTCCGTCAATATGAACGCATAATTTTTCGCAAATTAACAAGCCCACATATCTCCCCCAATTTTAAGGCTACCGTCACCAAATTTAGTTAGTAGGTTGTTGGCGATGTCCTTCAAAGATCGACTTTCTTGGCAACACCCACCCTTTCTATGCTACCTGGCATCAGAAGGCCAATGTTTAATGTTTGCCACACTTCCACATCTTAGTACTCCAAGGATTGCTGCCAGTTTTCCTATCAGTTCAATATTATGGATAATACTATTCGGATAATACCCGTAATACATAATTCGAATACACAATGATATGACAACCGGCTCCTTTGATGGTTCAGAGCATCTCGATTACTGCTACGGTCCATGGAGCATGCGGCTACTGACTTGCCTGGCAGTTGCCGGTATGATCAATAATATGTACAAACTCAGACTCTTCAGCGCCTTGATACTAGCATTAGGTAGGAAGTTGTTGAAAGCACCGTCTATATCAAAAATGCAATAAGTGTAAAAGATTAATGTCTCTTAGGATTAAGAATTGAGAAATAGTTTTCTTGAGTTGAAAACCTATGATTTGATCCACCGTCCTTAGGAGGGAGAATGTAAAGCTTTTATGTGATCTTGTATTAAATGATCTCTCTTAAGCACATCCTTGGAAATGGTTATTTAAATAAATTGACTTTATAGGTTTGCCTAGCTATGGAAGTATCCCTGGTTGTGGCTGACTTAAGATTTTTCGAGAGCTTTTCTAAGGTTTCCCAATTTTTGATTCAGTCATGGGGATCTTTGTTTTCCCCTGGTGTCATGACATTTCCAATGCATATGTAAAATGCAATATATTTTCCCTATTTATTACTGCTCGTTTATAGCGGTGGTCATAATAGGGACGTTTCTCTACCATCCGCTTTGGCAGAAGAGTGAGATCTAACATCTAGCGATTTTTAGTCCTAAAATTAGGTTTGTCATCTTTATTACTCGTTCCTTTCGTTTGTGTTAGTGCTTCCCACTGACAGTGGTTCGATAATCACCTTTCTAAAAGAGGGTCATCGTCGACCTCAACATATCAAAGCAATCTCCCGAAGTCGTTCTCATCGGAAACGTACGCCTCCAGGATGTTCTTCTTCTCTTTGGAAAAACCTGAGAGACCGTGCAGTTGAAGCATTTTGTGTACAAGTTATGCCTCCTTCGGCTTTCGTGCTCGCGATCTTTTTCCCATTCCACTCCAGCCTTCAGTTTGCCACCGGGATGTACCTCACCAAAAATGCTTACCATCTGCACAAAACCTTTATATCGTTCTAGCAAATAGGCGACAGTCCAAAGGTTTTTATTTCGGCGATGAATCTTCTGAGCAGTTCGTTAACCACTAGGCACCGTCTGCCTAGAGCAATTGCGCTTCCTCGGAGAAGTCCAGTGTAAATCTAAAATCTAAATGGAGACACGGCATTCGATACGGGTTTTACTTAAGCAAAAGCAAATATTTACCGTAGGTAAACTGCACCAAACTGTAGTTATGTCAGCATGTTCAGACCAATTAATTTGCAGCTCATTCGTTGTATCATCACTTTCGGGCTTTGTTGTGGAGTCCCTCCAATGATCGAGGGCCACGCGTCTTTGGTAGAACCTTTCATTGCGACGCACATAGCCACAAAAAGAAAAAATGATTGTATCGAATCAGAGGAGGTGTAAATTAAGATGATGTTCGATAATCACCCAACCATATATTAAGAGGAATTACAAGTTTTAAATTTGCAGTTGTAATCTTAGACGACTTTTTTGGTCGTGATTAAGCATTAGTTCCAGTTTTAAAGTTAAGATTTTAGTTATTATTCATCACAGTGAAGATGGTGAAGCTCTGTATTTGAGTTTGCATCTTTTTTAAATCTTGGGTGGAACAATTAAGAATTTATTTTTAGAGCCCTCTAAACTAAACAGGTTTAATTGATTTGTAGTGGGTGTGGGCGGAAGAGGGGCCAGTAATATTCTTCCAACTTCCAAGCCCAAGTGCAGCACTTCACTTTGAATATTATTATTGATGTTTGGGTAATCAATAAAGCCTCGCATGAATACCGTTAGGCACCTCTGAATCACGATTTTGAGTAATCAGATACATATTAAATATTTTTTCCTATTTCAGATCTGGTCTATTGTTTATCATAGCTGGTTAACTTTCGTGTTGCTTATTTGGGCAAATATCTTGTGGATGATACCCAACCAACGTCGATCAATGATGCGCATGAGTTTCTTTGTAGTGATGTACGCTGAGTTTCTCCTCATTGCAGAGTATATTTATGGAATGAATTTAAATAAGACGGAGCTCCCCACCAAGGTGATGTATGCATATTTATAGAATATAATTTTATATTTATAGAATGTAGAAATTTACATAACAACTGAATCCGCTAATATATAACTGTCTTGACCTGATTATCTATATTATTACCGATAACTGTTAACAGCTTTTTCACTTGGTATTTATATTTATTGCCATAAAAAAATGTTTCAAATGAATTTTTGAATTTTGTCAGAATTAAGATACAGTAATTAAATAATTTATATTTGTAGATATTTGAATTAACTGCTTACGCATCCAATCCATAGATATACGGATTAAATCTTGCACAAATTGGATTTGTTCATCCAAAGGATAACGGCGTGCAACCCTGCATTCCATTATTTATTAAGACTGCATTTCTTTGCATATTCTGGATAACTTCGCACCAATATTTCAAAGAGAAAGCTGAGGACAAAAGATATATACTATCTCAGAGTCTTAATCAGAAACATTCACGATCTGAACCCACATCGTTTGAGAAGTCAAGGACACCTCGCGCAATTATATTTGTTTTCGAAAGTGTTTCAAATTTTGTCACCCGTATCTGGATGTGGATGCTGATCTTCTTAATATTTCTCTGTGCTATGCTTGATCAAGTTATGACTGGATTTCGGATTTGCTATATGTCACTGTTCTTGTTGTTTCTAATGGTTTTTCATATGTCATTGCACCTCTGGATTAAGTTTTTGTTCGGTTATTGGATGTTTGTCATATTCTATGCGATGACTATACTAACAATTATATACACTTACCAATTTGACTACTTTGACCATTATTGGGAGGAGTATTTCCATGTTAATCCCAACTTGTAAGTCCAGCCTTTGCATTTCCAATCAAATTAAATTAAAATATTTTCTCTTAGGCAAAATGATATTGGCTTACGGCGCTACAAAACAAAAGATCTATTTCTACATTTGCTTGTACCGACATTGACAGTAATTTTTACGGTCGTTCAACTTCATTATTTTCATCGGCGTTTTATGCAATCAGTTCGTCAACCATTTCCAAACCAAAGACATAAAGTCTCTCAAATACAATTTAATAACAATCAACGCAAATCCTATATACACAAAAAGTCATGGAAATCAATATTGTCTATATCGTATAGGAGATTACGTTCCAAAATTAAGCGATGGTTTCGACCTAGCAAAGAAGTGGCTTGGCGATTTCTGGAAATCCACATGATTAAGGCGGTCATATTGACTACCTTTACTTGTGCTATTTCAGAGATATGCTGCTTTAACCTTCTGCTTCTTCTATCCTCGTTGTTGAGTGTTTGCGTAAATCGCCTTATGCGTCGTGTAATTTTTCGAATAGTGACATTTTGGGTCTCCGTTTTAATACTGATGAAAATGATCTACCAAATAGACTATTTGGACAAAACAACCTACGATTATACATGTGTAAGCTTGCATTATACTTATTAAACATAAAGTTAAGTAATATCATATCTGCCTATTTGTAGAGAAACAACACAGTCAATTTTGCCGATTGGATGGGTCTTCGCAAAGCTGATCAGCGTTTTGGTGCATTATTACGCTACCTAGCACCGTACCTTGTATACATGATCGTCTCTACACTGCATGCTGTGGTAAAGCTACGTGATCATTTAATTCGAATGCCGATTGGTAGCACACGAGACCAGAAACTTCTCTTTCCTCATACGACTCGTCAGGATGCGGAACGGAATTTTCCCGAGCTTTTAAAATATCTGTTTAACTATGGATTCTTCAAGTTTGGTTTGGAAATCACCCTCATTGCCCTGGCTTCTGCAATTGTCCATAGACGTGATTTACTCGCACTGACATACTTAATCTGGCTTATACTCTTACTCTGTCTGAATCGGATGCAGTGTGCACGTATATGGTATATTGTCCAACTATATTTTGTACTTTCAATATTGGTACAATACGTGTATGTTATACATTTTCCACCAAATCTGTGTCGCAGTAAGTATTGTAATGAAACCTAACCGTTATGAAAAGCTTTCATCGATTTGTTGTAGTTATTCCTATGAGGTCTCATCAAATCTCTGCAGATAAAGCTATTGAGAATCTTATAGATGATTCAGTTACATCCAAACTCATGCTAGATTTTATTGTGCTCTTACTTATATCGCGTCAGCGGCGCGCATTTAAAGCAGACTTAAGTCAGACGAAACACTACACATTCCCCGGGGGTGATAACAGGAATATTGTTAACAATATTGCTAAGCTCGGCCTTGTTTACTTCAAAAATCCTACTCATGATTTTTGTTCCTTTGTGCGTAACTATTCCGATGTTTTCAAAATAGTAATTTTTTGTAACGCTCTTTGGCTTACACTGGCGATTGTGTTTATGGGTGGCGTATGCAGTATGGATATGTTATCATTGGGATATCTTATATTCGCTTTAGTATTTCTGCTACAAGGATCGGAAGTATATCTGCAAAATATTCATTACATCATATGCCGCTGGAATTTTCTTATAGCGCTTAATGTTTTCAATATAGTTATCAAAACCAGCATTATTGTATTGGGAAATATGCTGAACATAAAGAATAAACAAGATTATCAGAGTTTGTTCGCAGTTATGGAATATGACCAATCCTTGAGCCGTCATGATAGAAATAAACTATCCGAAAGGACGGATAGCTACAACTATGGACCTAATAGCCTGATTTTCAATAACACCCTCACCTGGCATGCAATTATTTTTGCGTTTATCATCTTTCAGCATCGTATATTCCGATCATACTATTTTTGCCACATTATAATGGATACTCAGGCTAACACAATTCTGGCGTCGCGGTAAGTGATAAATCTTTATCTATGACACACATCAGACGTACCTTTTGAAAGATCCCACTGGGTTCTTGGGCTACTCGACCTTTCTTTAATCTTACTTGTAATTTTTTGATAACAACGGGAACAAAATTCAATCAATTATTTAAATTAAATAATTATTGTGTGTATTAATCTCGAATAGTACAAATAAATTTCCGCAGTGGGGCCATTGTTATTGAGAATTTGCATTATAAACAAATTTACGATCGCAGAGAGTCGGAGAAGAGCGTACTTGCAAGTGTAAAAGCGAAAATGGAACGAATCAGGACTGCCAATAGGAACAACTATAAAAGTAAGTCTTCTTGATTTTCGTGTCTGAAGTAACTTTTTCATTGTAGAGGAGCATGAGGTTACACCGAGTTCGCCAACCAGTTCGAGATCGGAGGAAAGCTTACATTCAAATAGCTCAAAATTGAAAAACATAGTTTTAACACGTACGAGACCATCGAAAAAGCGGAATTTAAAACTTCATCCACATGCCGTACGTTCCGGAGATTATTATATGTTTGTTGAAGAGGAAGAAGTTGAAGATCAGATCTTAGACGATGAATATGATTTTCTGAAGAAAGAGGATGAGATCACTCGTCAAACGACTATTGCAGTAAAATCCTTGAGTTGTTATGTAAATTAACGCTTACACTTTTCATTTACAGTCCAAATCACAAAAGCGACTAGGCCCAAAGCAAATTGGAGAAAATAGCTCGGATTCTGAGATCGACTTCGAAACGCATCCAATAATTAAACTTACAAGTGAATTAATAATGCTTGTGACATTTAGGCTAAATCGGCTATCCCGTAACTATCGCTTTGTACACAAGGTACTGTCTGCAGAGAAAAAGACTTTACAGGATATAAGTACCATGAATCGACTAGGACTCGTTAATACTGCTGCAATGTTTAGCTTTTTAAATCAATCTCTCTACTAGTGAGTTGACATATGATACACTTCACAACGCAGTTTTTAAATTTTAATCGGCTCCTTTATTCAGCAAACAACTGGATGCTATCAATGATAGATCAAAACTACCGTCGTTTAGTCTGATGTCAGGAAACGAAGACTTTAGCACTCTCGATCATAGTGAGTTTGTACAAATGCTGTTTGCTCTATGGTATGCGATTATTGCCAATACGGAAGCAGTCAGCTATTTGGCTGTATTCATCAATCAGGCTGCAAACTCCTCTTTAATTTCATTACCACTGCCATTTCTCGTCCTCTACTGGGGTGCTCTAACATTACCTCGACCAACAAAATCGTTTTGGGTAACTCTTATTACATACACATTGGCAATGATTTTCTTGAAATGCATAATGCATCAAAAAATTGTTCTTGATTTTAAGCTTATAAAACTAGCAAAGACTACAGACTTTGAGTTTTTCGTAAAACACGGCAAGGCTGTATACGATCTTCTGCTCCTGGTTGTACTTTTCTGGCATCGCTACATGCTAAAAAAGCAGGGAATTTGGAACTTACCACGATCGGAAACTGAGGCGGTATCATCGAACAAATCATGTGAGCTTACTAATGGTTTTTATACTTTGATACCTAAGGTATCGTTGGCGATGTCCTTTAAAGATGGCATATGCCACGCCCACCTCCGCGTCCCCCAAGTCCCCCGCCCCTATAAATGTTAAATAGATACATCTTCCGCAGTTTTTGAGTTACACCCGTCAAACTTTGAAGCTATGTTACTGGTAGCTGCTTTTAAGAACCTTGGACGCTTTTGAAAGTATGTTATTGGTAACTTCTCTGAGAGATCGATGAAAAATGAAATTGCCACGCCCACTCCGCCTTCCTAAACCTATACATCTGTTAGTGCATATCGATATTACCATATATCTAACACAATTTGAAAGCTAAAGCCACCAAACTTGAAAGCTATGTTGATAGAAACACCCATCAAGAATCCGGTAAAAAAAAAAATTTGGACCACGCCCACTCCCAATAACTTATGGTATCAAAGTATTTCGCAGTCGGTTAAGCACGACTGCAGCGCTCTCTCATGTTTACATATACATTTAATAATAACTTAATGTTACATATTTTAAAACCAACTACCTTAGATCGCAAGGCCAATAAGGACCGTCCGAGTGAAATCGTTAAACGGCTAAGGTACTTATTTGATTATATTATATTATAGATTATATGATTTTTAGCTTTATGCATGTCGGTCAGAATGTCTGTTCGTGCGAACTCTATTAACGCTAGCTAAGCACTTAATACATGTAATACAGACACCGACACAGAAATTGATTTAAATTGATAGCAATTTTTGACTGTATATATGGAATAGACGTCACAACAGTTTTACTATATCTAGCAACGTGGGGATTAAAGATTTGCGTCCAACGTCTCCAACCTTCAACGTGCTTTAATTGTAAGCTCTACTGCTGCGCACACGGTTCTGTCCAACTTACGCAGCCTTATTCACCTCTCAATTAGAACACAGCTTCCTAAGGAAAATCCTATGTTTTTTATTATAACGGTAACGTTTTCAGATTAAAATTTAATTTTGGAATTTTATTCATTTATGCAGCCTAACAATACAATTAGGGGAACTTTAAAAAGTTGCCATTTTAATTTTAAATAATTTGAATTTTTTAAAACTAAAACTGTTCCATTTATCTTTGTTTTGAACATTTCAATTCACACAGGGAAACAAGTATAAATCAGCCACAATATTTTATATCAAATTTTTAAAAATTTATTACTTTTTGTAAATTTATGTGTACATTTGTCAATGTATTCCAATTTCTAAAGATAAATAATAAGGTTAAGAGAACGCGCCTTAAAGATCGTCTAAAAAAAATGCATTCGATGCTCCTGCTTGCAATTTGTTATTATCAAAGAATGTGGAATCCGACTTCTAAAAATGTACAGCAATAGTGCGCATTTTTTTTAGTTTTCGATCCGGACTGTTGATGGTCGACTCTGACCTAGGTTAGTGAAAGTCACCAGCCACGTAATCCATAAATTCACTTATACGAGGTCTGACCAATAAGTAATGAGACTGATTTTTTAGCCGCGCTTGTGGTAACACTGCGAACCTGAAACTTCGGTCGGTTAATCTCCCATCCCTCCTCTATCGATACATGTGCTCGCGACTTTCGTACGTTCGATAGTTCTCCAGCTGTGTTGTGTTTTCGACAACGTGTTTGTAAGGCGTGTCACGAATATGGAACGACGTAATATTGAACAGCGGTACGCGATTAAATTTTGCGTTAAACTCGGCGATTCTGTTACGGAAACGTACGGTAAACTGGTCAAAGTGTTCGGTGATGAAGCCCTGAGTCGTGCTCAGGTGTTTCGATGGCATAAAGATTTTAAAAATGGTCGTGAGAGCGTCGGGGATGAACCGCGAAGTGGGAGGCCGGTTGAAGTGAAGGAATCGTGCACAAAGAGTTTGTACCACCTGGGCAGACCGTCAACCAACATTTCTACCTGAAAGTACTCGATCGGCTGCGAAAACGAGTCATTAGAGTCCGTCCAGAGATTGCCAAAACGTGGATCCTTCATCATGACAATGCTCCATGCCATCGTGCCTTCACTGTGTCGCAGTTTTTGACCTCTAAAAACATCGCAGTGTTGCTGCAAGCGCCCTATTCGCCGGATATGTCACCCTGTGACTTCTTCCAGACCGCCGTGACGAGGGTACTAAAGGACATTCCAGTCGAAGCCTTCCAGAAATGTTACGAAAGCTGGAAGAAACGTTGGAACCAGTGTGTAGTTGCGGGAGGGGAGTACTTTGAAGGGGATCACATCAATGTACCTTAATTTTTAAATATACGTATTTTATGGACTTAGTCTCATTACTTATTGGTCAGACCTCGTATTCTATTGTCATTACACTGGGTACAGAGTATTGCAAAGTCGACTTCGGTCGAAAATAGCGTTCGTATTAGTTTTGTGCTATATTCACATATAATATCGATAATTTATTTATATTTACTCCAGGGAAGAGTCTGGTAGTGATCGTAGGGATATTCATGGGTTTAACCGGGACATGGACGATTTGCTACGACCTGGTGTGGATAATAAATATGTATATAATAATATTGAATCAGAGTACTATCGCCAAACCATGAAACACTTAGAGTAAGTTTAACAAGAAATTTGGATATAAATACTTTAAAAAAGGACAATAACCCACAGGCACAAAGGTGAACTTTTATCTGAAATAAAGAAATTTTTTCTTACTCTATTTCACAAGGCTCGCCTATCAACTGATGTATATACATTGTTGTTCTTATGCGATTTTATAAATTTCTTTGTCTTGTTATTTGGATTTCCTAAGTTTGTGGTAAGTTCTAAAGTTGACTATTCTACGTATATATTATTTTAAATACTTTTATTGTTCTTAAAATAACTTTTTTTCGTATTTCATTGAGGCACATTTGTTTTAATGTTCAAGGATTTATAAGTAATTAAAAGTAATTGGAAATGGTGTAAGTGTTGTATGGTTAAAAGTGTTAATCTAGAATTAAATAATAAATAATATTCAAGTCAGTCACGGGGAAACTTTAAATTAATCGGACTATATTTAATGAATTAAATTGATTATATTAATAATTGAAAGTGCAGAAAACATAATTATTATTGCAAGCATTTGAATTTCATTTTAGAATCGTCATAAGCACAGCGCAAGTGTTTTGCAAACCTATATCCAAGGAAATAAGGTACCCTTCAGTTTTTTTTTCATGCTCGTAGTACAATTTGGCACTATTGTGGTAGAGCGTGTAATATACTTACGGAAAGCGTTAAGAGCCAAGATTGTGGTTCATTTCATTACGGTTCTCGGAATACACATATGGATGTTCTTCTTAGTGCCATATGTAACATCGATCAGCTTTGGAGCTACAGCTCCAATTACCTTTTACCTCATCAAATGCCTGCATATGTTATTGTCGGCCTATCAGATGCGTTGTGGTTACCCAAGGCGTATTTTGGGGAATGTGTTTACGAAAAGCTTTTCCATGGTTAACTATGTGGCATTTAAAGTGTAAGCAAATATCGATTGGTAATAAGTTTGGAAAATCTATAATAATTTATAAAATTCAAAAACACATAGCTATATGGAAATTCCATTTCTCTATATTCTTCGAACAATGCTGGACTGGCTGTGTATCGATACAACGCTTACAGTTATGGAGTGGATTAAAATGGAAGATATTTATCAATCGGTTTTTACTGTGCGTTGCTACAGGCAAATGGATTCAGATTTCCCGGTTTTACGGGGGGAACCTAAGGAATTTTATACTAAATGCTTAATAGGTGGAACTATTATATTAATATTGATAGCACTTATTTGGAGCCCACTGTTCCTCTTTGCACTTATAGGAACAGTAGGAAAATCAAACGTTCCTCGCAGAGCTGATATATCTATTAAGATAGGGAATTATGAACCACTTTATGTTTCCCAAAGTTACTCTGGTATACACCGGTTCTCGGAAGATGAGTACAAGCGCCTAGTTAAAATCTTCAGCTACGATACAATTGCTAGCGATCATATTACTATATATGATCCCGAGGATGTAACAGCTGTGAAGTTTGACTCCAACTCTGTGACATTGTGGAATATGTCACCACCAAATCTTAAGAGCTTGTTAAATGATTTGAAGACGGGTGCGTAAGGAAAATTAAGTTAACTCTATCACAACTTAAATATTTTATAGGTAAGCCAATGGTAATTCGAATGAGGATGTCTTTAAATTCCGGTGCCATGATGAATAAAATAATGTACGAAACTACTTACAAGCTAACTCAAAATACAGAATTAACTCGTGAAATGCTCATAAAATCGTTGTCTGATGAAAATAGCAATGTAAATATCGTTGTGCCAGAGATACTACCAAAATTTATTACGATTCAAAAAATGGAGGTGTTTGTCAAATTTATCAAAGATTTCGATGGTTCGTATGTAGCTGGCAATTATTTAAGTTTTAAAAAAAAATTCGTATACAATGCCACAGAATTATATCTGCCGACTTAAGTAGAATATTTGTTTCTTTGTTATAATTATTATTATCTTTGTTACGACAGGTAATTATCATCGGCCAATAACACTAAACAAAAAACAAGATGATGGAAAGGTTTGGTGGGAAATGCATGACTATTGTGATGACAAATATTTTAAGAATATTATCAGCAATCTACCGTTGAGTGACTGCGATGGTGGCATTGTTTTTTATATTTTTAATGATAAATCATTCCCAACAACGATGAGTTTCCTAGAAAAAACTGGGTAAGTTCATCAACATATTATTTCTACAATAGCTATTAATAGACGAGACTGTCCATCTCAAAGAGAACAAAGCTAGAAAGGCTAGATACTTCCTTTTCGGAAGTCTTCATATCAAGTCTATTTAATATGACCGATGAGTTCCTTCGATTCACTTATACCAATTACCTACAGATTTCGTATTTGAAAGGAATATACCTAGGCAACTTTACAAATTTCATTCAGATTTAATTCGAAGTTGATATGACAACCGCATATTCATACATACTATCTATAAAGCTATAATTTTATTCACCAAATGAAATTGGATAGATCGAGCAACATATTTTCCGGCCACGAGAATCTTAAAAAATCTCGAAACTCCATATATTCCTTGGGCTAACGGCAAAAAATTCTTAACTAGAAGCCATCAAAAACATATAATCTAGAAATGATAAATAGCTAAAAATAAAAAAAAAATGAGAGAACGTTGCAGTCGGGCGCAATCGACTGTGAAATACTTTGATACCATATGTAATGCCATCTGATAACAAGTAGCAAAGAACCGGGTGGGTGTAGCCAAGAAATACTGTCCAAGTTTGACTTTCAAATTGAAATAGATATAAGCTACGCTGGTAACTACAGCTCTTAAATTATGGGATATTTAGGATTTTAAAAATTTTGGTGGAGAGAGTGGGCGCGGCTGAAAAATATGATGGAGGAGGTTGCTAATAATCTTCCTTCAAAGTTTAGTAAAACTTTTAAGCTGCGAGATACCTTCGGTATCAAAGTATAAACTTATGTCTCATACAATTAAAGAGATATAATTAACAAAGTTAGAAAAAAAACCTTCTCAACAAAAAAACGTAAAATGCATGCCAACTCCATCTTACATAAACCCCAACTACACAATAATGATAAACTAGGACAACCTTTTTCAAAACATTCTTCACAACACTCATATCTAATGCATATATTTCAGCCACCTATCGAGAGATTCGGTTTAGCACGACTGTCTCCGACGCCACGATAAATTCATAAATGTTATTCTTGTTTAAAACATATTTTATTTAGGATAATTGGTCTATACACGACATGTGTTTATGTAGTTTCCCGACTTATACGGTCCATAATAGCCAACAACCATCGGCGAATAATGTTCGAGGATTTGCCGTATGTGGACCGAATCTTAAAGCTATGCAACGATATCTACTTGGTTCGGGAGAACAAAGAATACCGTTTGGAAGAAGATTTGTATGGTAAGCTCTTATTTCTATATAGATCACCGGAAACGCTTATTAAATGGACGCGATACAAAGAAGAATTTATAGATGAACCAGTGTCGACCACAAATGCTGAAAATACGCAGCCTGATCAAAATGAACAAGATGCTAGACCACCACCTTAGTCAACGATACGAACATGTTTTAAATCATTCTTAATAAAAAAAAATTTAAAAAACTTTTAATTTTTAATTTATACCTTAAACTAGATATTAGACCTATTGTGCCCCCTTCTGAGCCTATAGCTTCTCCCCTGCAAGAATGCTATAGTCGTTGTTGTGTTGGGGGCTTCTATGTCTTTGAATGTCATGGCATCCCTAGGATGCTACATCTTACTCCGGCCAAGGATGTGCACTGAGGTCTCCTCCTCGTTTTCACAAAACCTGCATACTTCGCTGCTATAAAAACCTAATTTAGTTAGGTGACTTCCTGAGTGTACAATGTTCTGTCAATAGACCGGCGAGTATCCTAAGCCAGTTCTTCCCCAGAGTTATTACTTGTTTAAATCGTTTTTGATTATAGCCACCCAAAGACTTCTGGCTTATCGGAATCCTTTTGTCTCTGCCCAGCTCCGTTGTTGCCATTGTTTTTCTTCGTTTCTAAGTTGCAGCCATATTGTGTGTCTTCCTATGCCACAAAAAGGTTCTGGCCTTCGGGCCTCTCTGTCGGCTTGATGGTCGTGAGCGTTGAGTCTCTGCTTCATTAGGTGTGCAAAACTCTTTCACAATGCTTCGAAACCCGCTGCAGGCATGGTTGTTTGGTAGTTTAGTCTTCTTCTTAATATTCTTCAACCATCTGTCTCTCTCTCTGTCTTATCACTCTTTCTTGAGATCTAAGGTATAACAACGGGCCAAAACTGGCCTAAGTGTGCCTTGGTCGGCAACCGTTAAAACCTAACCTAACATAGAGGCCTCTCTGCCCCATTCTCGCTTGCTCATAAGCCGCTCCGTTCCCCGCAATGTCCCTATGGCCCGGGAGCCATCTTACCTTACGGATATATCCATCCTATCCGATAGTTACGTCTTAAGTTGAACTCCGCACATCTACCTATCGCACCTCACTTGAAATATGCTGGTATGCGTCCCCAGGGACTTTTGGTAGGATATCCGAGGGCCCACCACTCCCTGATTGATGAGTGATCCATCGGTGTGCGGTTTCATTGCGTGGACTTCATCTAATGTCGTCTAGTCCCTCTTGCTGCTCATATGAACTTTGAAAATTCGCTCTAATAAGTATTCGGCTACCATTTGGTCCCTAGGCTGCACCAGTAGGGGAAGTTCATCTGAAAGAAGTTGAGCATCTGGCTTGAGCTCCATTAAGGCTGCCAATGCTCTTGCCGGGAAGGTGCGTATTGCTTCCGTCATACATACGTAGGCCAGTCTCTGCAGTTTTCGCAGCTGTCTTTGCACACTGAATGAATATTATACAAGTTAAAATTTATAATAATAAAATAATGTACATAATACTTGAACCATACTTTTTATTCTACCTTCAAGGAATCCCCTTTAAGTGAACTTTAATTGCATTCAGCATATCGTTTATAATAGCTCCCGCAAAGCATATAACAACCAGCCATGTAGAAAAAATCGCAGCGTCAAAAGGAAATTTTTAAAGATTACCTCAATAAAATTGAACGTAGATTCAGTTCATTAAATTGGACTATGAAATTTGCATAATTTTCCGCTATGTATCCGAATTCGATTATTAAGAACTGGTCTTCATTTAATTTTATCGTCCTTATACAGGAGGGACGGAATATGGCTACCATTTACTTTGGTCATCAATAATCTCATCCTATTGATGCCGTGCATGTGTTCATTCTGTTACCAAATCTTAGTGTGTGTAATCGGGATTAGAACTTCAAATTCGGCAATTAGAACCTTTGAGGTCATCGACATTACCCCATTGGAAAGAAGATGACAAAGACATACTCAAATCAAAAAAGACTAACTGGGTCAATATACATTAGAGCACGGTTATCTGGAATCATCGGGAAAATTTGCGGTAATATACCCCTTTGAAATAGTTGCTCCTCTCTCAATATATATTACATCCACAAGAAAATTACTATCTTTTCAGACAAGAGGAGTTAGTAACTAAGCATTCACAGAATATGCCTATCGGTTTCGTCATCTTTAATGCAGAGTCTACAATCTGCGTCAAGGGAAAGATGAATTATTAATCTGACATTTGATGGCATGTGAGGTCGCTCACCATAGACGTTAGTTCCGCCCCATAAAGATTTTATGTCTTCCTACAGATGGACTGGGCACCATATTGATATTCTTGGTGAACTATTTTTCCCATTCCTTGATTTAGGGTTTGGCCAAGGCGTAGTCCACATTATTCAGGGTCACATAAGAGAGATCCGGTTCTATCCAGTTAGTCTACAAGTTCGTTTCCGGGCATAGCGTCTTGTCCAGGGACCCAACACTATGTTTTCTAGGGCTGAAGTCATCCCTATTTTTGGAGACATCGAAGCTTTAAAATTATATCTGACTAAAGAATGTATATAAACGAACAATGCCTAGTTAACATTTCTTTTATTTAATTATTTCAAAGGTTAAAAGTTGCTTAAAGATAAAAAAATATTACATGTTATGGATAAATTTTTAAATAAACGATACCTTAACTAAACTACTCTCCCTTTAATTTTAAATTTTTACATTTCTACGGGAAATATCTAACCATACTTGACAGTATTAAATTTATTTGACAGGACAGGTTCTAATATTTTTTTTCAAATTCAGCTGTACCTGATGGTTGATGACAATCTTGCCGGTGTGAAAAGTGTTTCACACCATCGAAAAAATCCCATACGTTCCGCAGGAATTCGGCCTTTATAAATTTGCCTCGAAAAATTGAAATACTTTTGTAGCGGCACGATTGCATTTTTTTAACTGTAGGTTTTGCTGCCTCACGTTGTTAACTTATTATAAGTAAAGAAGTTTTACAAATTTAAGCAAATTTGTCAAACATTATCAATTTAACTGCATTACATATTCTTTATCGGTTAGTCGAGCACAAAACACGCGGAACATTTCTGGAAACAATTTAACAAAAAAACCGATATTCCACATATCGGGTCCAGACGAAATTTTTACAAGCAACATTGTAGTATCGATATATTTGGTACATCACTAAGCTTTACAAAAATTCAATTCTATTTCATATGTAAAGAAAAACAACTCATTTAAAATGAGTTTACCACCAATGTTATTGCAACGACTAAAGTCTAGAGGGCTAGTTACTAAGCAAAATGGTAAATATGTTAATTCATAAAATTTGATGATATCTGCATATATACACTTACAGATTTCCATATGCATATGCACATATAAACATAAGCCACAAAACTGAACGAGTGTCTTTTTGTGAATTAGTATTGTATTTATTAATATTTATTGCTGCAGGTGTCTGTTCATCATAGCTGGGCTAAGTTTGTTCATTAATTGGTCTTGTCCGCCATGCTATCTGTCAGGTCTGTTCAAATGATGTATATATGTTTATTATTGGAGCGTGCCCAAGGCTTGCCTTCGAATTATCGTATTATAGAGAAATGTGATGGTTTATGACTTAATTATTGATTGAAGAATGTAGATTTGGGGTCAGATATACTAGTGTTCTTATCTGCAATGCGTATTAGAGTGAGTTTAAACAAAATGGTCGGAGAATATATATTGATATTTACAATTTACATCTTGTGTTTCAGCTCAACCAGTTTCCGAAACAATAGAAGAAATTATTGCGGAAAATTATGATGAGGACGACAAAATTCAGCAGCATTCAAACATTGAGGCTAGCACCATTACTAGTAAAAATACTGCGATTAACGAGCGTTATTGGGCTGATAGGATTAAAGAACGAATGGAAGTTACAGACTCACACCATGGATTTAAGTTTTGCCCAAATACATATAATATATGGCACAACTGCACATTATACTGTGTAAACAAATGGGCAAATGGAAGACCAAAGCCAAAGGACAACTACCTTAGACGCTATAGAAGATTAACTCGAAAATACCCACTTGGTGCAAATTGGAAGGATGTTTATGATAGTGGTTGTGGCGTCTATTATTTTTACAATTCGGCAACTCGAAAGGTATCCTGGTTACCTCCCACACATCCAAATGCACGGATTTCTAACAGTGCAGCCACTTTTCGAAAACAATTGGCCAATTCAAATGACGAATACAATTTCGATACAAAAGATTTCGCGTCATCTAATTATAATGAAAGAGAGACTGGCGTGCATCCATCGACTTTCATTCCGTCTAAGAAGCAGAAGAAGCGAGATTTAGAACGCACATTTTTACGAAAGCAACGCCTTTAAAATTTTAAATGTATAAAAGAAATGTTCTCAAATATTTAAATCAAAAAATAAATTAATATGTATTTTGGTTCATCTCCTTTCGTTAAAGTACATCGCTTTTATTGATTTATGGTAAAGTCATACTAGATACATTGATACCCTATTTTATAGTTAAGCATAAGCTTAATTGGTATGAATTTGCAATCCTTTTGTTTTCATTCATAATGCAATATATCATATAGTCATACGATCCAGCCAACTACGAAGTTTTCCATACAGTTTAAATAGATTTAATGCTAATAGACTTATTGGCACAGGATCAGATTGACGTACGGACATGTCTGAATCGTGTTCCCTTATGGGATCAGAGATCACTTAAAAAAAAAACAAATTAAAAATAATTAGTGACTAAATAAAGTAAAATAGAGATTCCCATTGTATTCCGATTTAATAATTTTGGGAATTTTGGAAGGCAGACTTTTGCATTAGATTGACTTTTTTAGCGGTCATTGAATGCTGTCATTCGAAATCTACCTCTTAAATTTTGTGAATAACTTTAAAATAGTAAGGAAATATACGAAATTGATCGATTTCAATTTTTAGGTAAATCTACACGCAATTCATTCAGCAGATTGTGTGAACCGAATTTCGGTCGCGTTGTCTTCACTGTTGTCCAGGGCCCCCTCAATAATTATCTCCAGAGCGCCTTTCAGCTGCATCAGTTGCGTTGTTACTCTAATCTCGGCCAGCATTGTACGCCATAGTCGCTCGAGAGCCGCAAGCATTTTTTTGCTATACAGAAACACTTCATTCTCGAACATATCCATCATGCTGCTGGCGGCATTGAGGAGCGGTCGCATGAAACGCACCTCGCCAATGTAGGCGCACACGAAGTCAATGAATTGGATTAGTGTTGCCTCACTTTGATTTGTTAATGCCGCCCGCAGAGCGCTGCGATGAAGTAGCTCGGTGATTACGGCAACGATTTGCTCGGGATGATCTTCTCTGTTCTTCGGCATGAACACACTCTGCAGCGCCTTCTTGTAGTTGTATTTACGCAGATGATTTTCGAAAGCCGTCAGCTGTGGCAATCGCCGTCGATCCGAGACAACATGATCCACGGTCACCGTTGTGTTGGGACGCGCCATCCGATCGCGTTGAGTCTGGCGATGGGTGGCCTTGATCTGTTTGAGGTGACTCGGTTTGCTGTCGACAATCATGCGCTTGATGGACACCAGGCCATCAACCATGCCGGCAACGACAGCTTGATCCCTGGCAGCAACGCCCAGGCTAACTATCGACTCGGGATAGGTTAAAGTGTGTACCATTTCATACGAGCCCACATCATAGATGTTGACGTGCCGATCTAGGCTACCCGACATCAGACGCCGGCCATCAGAGCCCAGGCGCAGACATGTGACGGTCTTGTGATGCTGCGACATCGTAGTCAGCAGGCGGCATCCACTTATCAAATCCCAGACCCGCACCTCTGTGCCGCCAGCGGTTATAAAAATGTAGCCGTTGGACAGGAACAGCATGGACTCAACGGGACTGCCGTGGTCCAGGGTCCGGATTATCGACTGTTGCGCCCGTGTGTCGTACAGATTGATTTTGCTATCATAGCCGCCGGAGATGAGCATGTGCCCAGCTTGCGGATGAGTAGCGCCCGCACGGATATAATCGCTGTGTGCATCCTCATACGTCCACATCAGCTTCTCGTTGCCCACGTCCCACAGCCGCACCGATTTGTCATCCGCAAAGCTGGCCAGTTGCGATTTGTCCGCTGTGAAGAATGTGCGATGCACGGGCGCCGTGTGCCCCTCGAACAGACGCAGTATATTCCGGCTGTTCATGTCGAATATCTTCACGTGACCCTCCTCATCGCCGGCAGCCAAGAGGCGGCCGTCCTGTCGGAACGCTGCGCCATATGCGGTCTTTTGGAACTTGGACAGGTTCTTAACGACGAACGTTGTCATCAGATGGTAGATCTGCAGCCGCACCGAGCACGTCAGCACAAAAATATCCGGCTCACTCGGACTGAAGTCGATGTATTCGACAGTCGTTTGCTCTTTAAGGAACTCCGGCTTGTCCAATCGATTCCAATAGGTTGTGTCCGGTGTCACCACCTGGGCCTTCTGTTGAAACCTTCGTATATTAAGTGGTTGGAAATTGTTTATCATCTTAATTTTGACGAAATCAAAATAACAAATTATGAAATAATTTTATGTTCAAAATTCGTGAATGAAATGTGCTAACAAATCAAGATGACAAAGCACTGCGAAGTTCAAATAAATGTAGGCCCTCGGATAGCATGTGTAAATTAATCGATAACCCCAATCTCCCGTGTATCGATAGAATTCTAATACCGATTTCAAAAAGGCAAAAGAGTGCATAGCTCCAGTTCGGGGGAAATATAGAATATAGATGTTTTTGCAATGTTGCCGACATGAAGAACATAAAGTTTCGCATGACTTCGCTATTGCTTCCGGAAGTAGTCGAAGTCTTCCTCTGGGCAATGGTCTTAAATTGAATGCTGAATGGGCGATTTTCACAATTTTCAGATTTCGGCCAATGATTGTATCCTTTTGCAAAGCTGAGTCATTTAACTTATGTGACAATAACCGAAAATTCTTAAAAACATTTTTAATCAATTCATGGAAAGAAAATTGAGATTTAAATTCGTATTTAATTTATTGGATTATTTCATAATATTAAACTATTGACTGGTTCGACGCGAATTTCATATAGCTAACAAAAATGACAGTTAAAAAATCGAAAAAAAAAATTGTTTGTACAATTGCTTAAAATTTCTCGTAGTGTATATATTATGTGTGTATACGAAGTGGACTTCATTTAGAAAAGTCGACTATTTACACATTGTGCATTAAAACTGTTTTCTTAAAGCAATTTCAGTTCAAAACTCAAATTGGCTAGATGTGGCATATTACACATTTGATATCAATGCTCTTTAAAATGTTGGTTTCACATATATATACTTAATTCGTATTTATATAAAGAAATATATATATATGTATATTTTCTTTCTTTTTTTAAATTTTTTGTTATATAATAAAATGTTGCTTAAGCGAGTTTGTCCTTCTTTAAGGATCCATATAGATTGCCATTATCATTGTGTTTGCCTCGGTATGGCTTGCAAAGGTTCCAAGGTTAGTAAATAAGTGAGTACAACATCATTTGCTTGTCTTAGTCTAATAAATTAAATTTTTTATTCACGAGTAGAGCTAATTCCCAAATTTGTTCAAGTGTTAACGTCCAGCACAGTACAAAAATACTGCTATTCAGTTTTGTGACGATATATTAAAATCTATAATTTGTTCAAGTTTTGGCACTTTGCAAAAAGTTTTCTTTAGGTACAAAAATTCAGTAAAATACAAATAATCTTTACATTTTTTCGTTTGTTTTTATTTTGAAAAGTTAATTTTATTAAGTTTGATATTATTTATTACTTCGTGTAGACGTTTACTTATTTTATATATATTACACATACTTGATTTATATAAACCCTTAGTAGACATTTTAGGGAAAACTGCATTTAATCAATTTGCTAAGCCTCTGGTTCGATGTATGGTTTCTGACAGTTTGTACTCTACGTTCCCATTTTTGGGTAACAGTTTACAGGTGGCATTATTTACATTTAAAAATATATATTAAAAATCTTACTCCATAAGAATTAAACAACAAAAATATATCTTGGATTTAAACGGGAATATATCATTTAGAAAACATGTTTACTACGTTATTACGATGAATATTTTATGTTGCATAGTAATTCTAATGGTGACTTTTATTAATGGTGTCACATGCTTCGAAGAAATAAGTAATAACACTCTTTACAGTGTTAATACGCAGAGAAAAAGTAAATTTCTATTCGATACTATATTTCGGATCAGTTCCGGGGTATCAAATGCCTTTGGGTTTGACACTGAGGAAGATGGGGACAACAATGAAAACGTTAATGTTCCAACCTGTGAATGTGGTGAGTAATTTGATGGTCTGTCTGGCATAGTTTTATAAATATTCAGCAAATTAAAGAGCTAGCTTTGGCATATGTGCGTATAGTTGTGATAGAATATTCGAATCAAAATGTAAATGATGCATTTTTATTAAAGGTTTCAGCAATTCAAAATATATTTCTGTCCATATAAGACATATAATCTCGATCAGGCTTCTATGTAAAATGAACTATGTATGTAAATTTCTTTACGCATATGCGTGTAAATGTAAATCAACCAATACGAACAAAATAATTAATTTTCTCAAGAATGGGGTAAAGTCAAACAGATTAAAACGGAACTCAGTAATCAGCTGTTTTATGCATGACCACCTCTTCTAATCGAGTAAGAGCAAATTTCATTACAATATTATGAATTTCAGAACGAATTTTTTTAAGAATCAGGCTGTTATTGAAACTTTTTAGAAATGCAATTCTTAATAATTGAAAATAATTTTAAGGAGTGGAGCGACATTTGCAGCCCGAGCTTTCCTGGCTCGGCATTTTACTTCTTAATGTGACAGCTGACTTCTGGGACACTGGTGCCGTTTTCTGTGATTCGCTTTGACGAGCCCCAAGCGTAAGAAGTGTGAGATAGCTTTTTGTCGTGACAGAATTCAACCAACTGGTTAGCAATTTTACTTGCTTTACTTACAGTTTGTTGAATTATATGCAGAGAAAGCCTCATCGTAATATGAACCAGCTTTTACCTAGGTAGTAAAAGAAGGCATTAACTTAAAACCCAAATTATAGTCGAGGCTTATAACAGATTTCCTTCGCGTTCCGTCAAACGTTCAGTTCAGGAGTAGAAGGTCATCGACATGACCACATGACTATCGCGTTCGGTCCGCAATTGTTAAGAGAGATTCCATAAGGAATCTATACCTCTGAAAGAGCCAGTTTTACCATGGTCGTATTGATAGAATGTTTACAATCAAGTAATCTCACTCTTCGTGAGGTTACAATCAACCGTCGTTTTAAATTCACTGTTAAGAAACCTATAAGGCCAGGATGAGATGCCATGGTTATAAGCCGAAGACAAGAGATTTGTTTGTAGCAAAACGTTACTGCCCTATAATATTTACAATACTACAGTTCTTGAATAGGTTCAAGACATCAAAAAAAGTAAAGAAAAACATTTTCAATAAAAGTGGCCATTAAATAATATATAAATAAAAATATTCACACAATTTGTCCATGCAACAAATATTTAAATTTTATTTTGAATATATTTTGTATCTTTTGCATTTTGTTGTCTGCTGATTTGAGTTGACATTAAATAATTTAAGATAAATAAAAAAATAATGAATAATGAATGAATACTGGTGCACACACACCAATAAAAAACGGACTAAATAAATTTATTTAAATTATCCAAAATGCTAATCAGATGACATTATGAATTCATTAATATTTATTTGTAATTCTTAGATTGTGGATTTTCGAATGAAGAAAATAGAATTGTCGGAGGAAAGCCTACAGGAGTGAATCAATATCCTTGGATGGCTCGAATTATTTATGATGGGAAATTTCACTGCGGAGGATCCTTGCTAACAAAAGATTACGTGCTATCTGCAGCTCATTGCATTAAAAAGTTGAGAAGATCCAAAATCAGAATAATATTTGGGGATCACGATCAAGAAATAACGTCGGAGTCCAAGGCAATTCAAAGAGCTGTAACCGCAGTCATAAAACATAAAAATTTTGATCCGGATACCTACAACAACGATATTGCATTGTTAAGACTAAGGAAACCAATTGTGTTTTCGAAAATAATAAAACCAGTGTGTCTTCCCCGATATAACTATGATCCAGCAGGTATGAATTCCTCATTATTCAATTATCTATACTATTAAAATAAAATACATCAAAATAGTCAAACTCTTAACTTTGTACTATATACCCTTGTTCTCGGCTTTCCACTCAGATGCTATAATTTTAAAATATGATTTAGTCGTTCAAAAATACAGAAAAAATTTTTAAAACACCTACCAGTAAAAAAAATTATTTCCGATGTTTTTGATGCGTATTAAAAAGCAAGAAATTTTTTAAATATGTATTTAAAAAGATCTCCGATGACATTATTTCCGGCCTAAGTCTAAAATGCATTATCAAAATCTTTGTCTATTTTATGATGCCAAATGGATCTAAGGGAATTAGGTGGGTGATATTTTTTTTCGTTTATTGGAGGCGCAGACCAAGCAGTTGCTTTTGTTCTTATACTATTATTTCGAAAGTATCATTTATTTTGGAAAATGTCCGTCAGTATGACACCCTAAGATATAGTGACTTGGAACTTGGAATCGGGTCTGTGCCCGCGTCGGACAGTGTAAAAATTGTGGTACGTCCACTAGGAGGCTAAAAAATCGATAATCGCAAAGCTGTAAGCCCACATATCGCCCACATTATTAAAGTTACAGACCAAATTTGGTTCATAGGTTCTTGGCCATGCCCATCAATATATCAATATATATTTAAATGATTGACTCACCAAATTTAAAGTTTATATTGCTAGTAACACCCTTCAATAATCCGGAAAAAATTTTGGAACGTATTTAAAGCTATAATTTTTTGGCCACGGCCACTACCGCACTCAAAATTCTCAAAAGCCTATGTCTTCCGAAATTTAAGAGCCACAGTTCCCAAACTTCTAAGAAAGATTACCAGAAAACGTTTCCGACTTTTTTTTCGGTCACGCCCACTCGACCAAAATTACAATGGCAAACTGTAATGGTAGATTACAAAAAACCTACTTCAAAAATCGGTAGTTCATGGGTAACCCCACTCAGTTCTGTGGCACCTGTTATGAGATGGTATTACTTATGGTATACGTGGAGTATTTCGCAGTTACGCCCGATTACAACGTTCCCTTTGAAGAAGTCGGTAGTCATGTATTTCAGGAAATATGTTTAAAAAAAAGTCATCTAAAGCAGCATCAGAAAAGGTATTAGATAGTCCGTTACGTCCAACTGCAATTCTGTTATTTTTTAATTAAAAATATTATTTTTTGTTCTGAAAACAAAGGTTGAAGAATTTATGGGTATTTTAAACTTAGAATATTTACGTATTCACTATTTGACGGCGGCTGATAAGTCGATAACAATTTGATAACAAGAGCCAATAACTACCCACATTTTGAAGCCAAATTCACAAAATTTCCAAGTTTGGAAAGTAGATTTTTAAAAAAGTCTCTAAAGACCGATAAAAAATAATCTTGTGGCCGAAAATGTCTGATCTTCCGATAAGAATACCAACATTTGCACGGTGTGTTATGCTACTGCTACCAACAAAAAAGCAGAGATCTATTTTGTATAAGTGACCATGTATAAAAGTGAAGTCATAACTCGATAACACCATTTAAGATTATAGTATATACAAATTTATATTTTTTACTTCTAGGTCGTATAGGAACTGTCGTTGGTTGGGGTCGCACCTCAGAAGGAGGAGAACTGCCCACAATTGTTAACCAAGTAAAAGTACCTATTATGTCTCTTGCGGAATGCCGAAGCCAAAAGTATAAAAGCACACGAATAACGCCAACTATGTTGTGCGCGGGACGACCGACTATGGATTCTTGTCAAGGTGATAGTGGTGGACCACTATTATTGTCGAATGGAGTCAAATATTTTATAGTGGGCGTAGTGTCCTGGGGTGTTGGTTGCGGACGCGAAGGATATCCTGGCGTTTATACCCGTATCAGCAAGTTTATTCCTTGGATTAAATCTAATTTAGCAAGTACTTGCTTGTGTTCATAGTCAATTTCTAAAATATTGAATAAAATAAAGAAAATCGTTAAAGCTTACTCGTTTGAGTTCAACCAAATATTTTAATAGCAGACATTTACTTATCTTGAGATGGTTTAGTAAACTCCATACATCACATCATGTTCATCCATTCGAGATCGTGGGATTTGATTATTTGGTCATTATGTGATTAAATACAGAACATGTGTATTAAATATATTTGGGGTCATCCTCAAAAGCCCTGTCGTTTGAAGGCTTGTCTGCTTCTTCTTCACGGAGTATCAATCTATTGGAGAAATCAATTCCAAGCCCACAAACACCATTTATTTAAATATATTCAAACTATAAAATTAATACAGCATCAAACATTTGCGCCGAAGCCTCCAGTTGATATTTTGGTCTGTGAGCATATCAATTTTAGTATTTCACCTTTTTGCACCAAACTCGAGGATTTTCCAAAAATTGGCAAACATTTGTAGACTCATCATAGAGAATAACTACTCAAAGTTCTGGAAAAGTATCTAAACGATTTGATACTAGAACGATAACTAACAAGCTATTCTTGGATTACCTTTTCATAATTTTGAATAATGAATGAATATTTGCATTAAAATAATTGTGAAAGTGTGAAATGTACTAGATATAAATAATGATGACGCTCAAGGTCGAAATACCGTCGTTTGAGGATAAACTGACTTAAGATGAAACAATTGTTTAAATTTGGATAAAAATGTGAAATACTCGATGTTTAGCTTATGTGTTATTGTGCAAACTAATTTATTGTTAAAGATGGAATAACATTTATTATTGATATTGATTATTTTTGGTTGCGCCAAAAGAAAAACTGTTCGCTGGATCTGCTAGCGCAGATGGATCTTCAGTTGGTGGCGAGGGATTTTTGAATTGTTCCGCAGATATTCTCGTAAATAATATTCCAACCCCTTCAATTAGAGCCAATAAAACACCTCCTATAATTGCACTGCCAGCCATCGCAGGTATACCTGAAAATATTAAACAATTATTAGCAAATCACTTTAAATGTATAAAGTACGTGTTTATAGTATGAAGAGAATGCAGGCAATCTTTACTTGGATCATAAAATGCTACTTATATAGACAAGGTCGAATTTTTTGGTAGAGAGAGCTCGACTAGGAATTATATTCAACCCTGCTGTTAAATATTAAGTTATATATTAACAATATTAAAATATATAAATCGGACATGCTGCCTTCTGCCTGTTGCATACTTTTGTACAACTTCATTATGTGTTTTTTCGAATTTATTCACATTTTTTTTACAGCTTACCAGCTTTGTCATATTTTTTGTTTTAGTATTGCACATAAAATGATATGTTTAATTGTATGATTAAACTGAGTCGACTTGTAGGATCGAACTGCCCGCTCTGACGAGCAGGCTCTTTATTTATATAAAAATGCTTAGCCTAATATACATGTAAAATGCAGCTGGATCGCGGCCTCACAGTAGCGGCTGAGTCGCGACCTCACAGTAGCGGCTGGGTCGCGACGATCGTCGATGAAGGCAGCTAGATCGCCGCGCCTCGAGCTGGCGGCAAGCCGTCGCCAGCAAATAACGGTAGTCGCGAATCCGCGATGAACAAGACTGGCCTGCATGGGTCAGCCACACACGCTCATTCTTGAACACTTACACTAGTACATACAGGGTATTCATTTGTTATGTATCTACAGGGTGTTCATTTTTGAACAGATATCTGAGTAAAATCGGCTACCAATATCAATTTGTCACGTTGTGTTTGAATAAATGTTGTTTCTTACAGTTTCGTCTGTAAAACTTTAAGTTCAGACCTCAGATTGTAAATACCTAAATACATTCACACATACATTTTTAATTATGAATTTAATATCTCTGTAAGTCGGTCATCTAGCTAAATCAACATGACTTTGTTAATATTCGGCCATAAAATATGAGAAAACAACACGTTTCGCACTTTTGATTCGATGAGTGAGCGTTAAAATAAAGTATAAAAACTATAAAACTAAAAAAAACTTACCGTTTCTAGCTGCTAGGATACCTCCGGTTGCAGCGCCACTAATTATAGAATTCCACGGGTCTTCCTTTTTACGAAAATGTACCAATGTGCAGTCAATTGTACTAAACATTCCTCCCCAAACTGCAAAGTTACCAGCTATAACAGGTGAACGGGTTTTTATTGCTGCCATACTTCCGATCTATAAACAGTAATTTTTAGTTATTTAATTAAATTTTTTTTAATTTTAATACGAAATTTTTAAAAAATAACATTTGATTAGAGTTTGAGCTTGAAGAAACTGAAAATCGCAATTTATGCTATATATATGTAGGAAATAGTAATATTTCGTTCACTTTTGTCGAAAATTGTTGTTTAAATGAGCTACAAAACATTTTCTTCAAGTGACAACAGTGATATATTTATTCATCTTCAACTTAAAAGTATACAAAAAAAAATTCAATAATATAATGATAAAAGTATGCAAGTGGAAAAGCGTGGTCAAGAAACAAAAACAAAAGAGCATCGAACACAAGGAATGTTGTCAAACTAATGGTTCTAAATAGAATATAAAGTACAACCAAATAAGACGCATTGATTATTTTAGGAATGTAGGAAACAATGAACAAGAATACAATCAGCAAGAGGTCATTCTGATATAGGTATGAAAAACCGAGGGTCTCTTTAAAAAAAAATTCAATCATAGAGATATTGATCAAACAAAAGAATAGATGTCATGTCTAGCCCCAAATTGAATTCACATATTTTTTACTTTGAAATTGTCTGGTAAGAGATAATCCGTGGGATAGCTTTCAAATATTTGTATATAAACTAAAACGCATACCTGCATCAGCTATATACAAAATTATAAGTCTCTGCCTGCAGATTTGGTAACCTTCTGGTAGTTGTTGTAGCGAACTATCGAAAAAAACGAATCTTGTAAAGTAAGGTACAACTAATCATATACAACTACAAATTATACAACTACAACTTATACAACTACATCTATTTTCAGGGTTTACAAATGAGTGATCAAATTAAACTTTAATTTTCGATGGTTAAATGCACCATGAGCCGACAAGTTGTACTCAAAGCTGAAAATTCACAAGCAAATCTCTTTAAATAGTTTGATATATTAAATCAATGATTAGTCAAGTTTATATGTTATGACGCAATTTTCTGGGCTTGGAGCTAAATACTTTAACTGACACTTCGAATCGCGGAATAGACTTTGCCAGCTGTTTCCTTTAAATACTGATAAATCATATTTGTGCAATTGCATTTGTTTCGTAATGGAATAGATGATGTATTTAACTGATTTGCTTGCATACCATTCGTCTGCTAAATCCTGAGGGAGCGTTTCTAAATCCTTTGATTGCTTGGAAAACACCGCCTCCAATGCAGCCCATGGCAAAGGCACCTCCGCAATCATCCACGATACGGTATGGACATGGCTCACGGGCATATTCCTCCATGATTATGTTCGATATCTGCAAGCACACAACGCAATTTGCAAGTCAATATATAAATACTATCATAATGCACATGTTATTTAACACACCGTAAATCACCGTATGTGTATGTAATGTGATGTGTTCTTGAGTAATAATCAATGTATCGATACATGTGTAAAACATCGTGTGCGTTATGAGCAATCGAACTATCGAACAATTTAATCAGCTGATCAAAATATGTGTCAAGTTAACATCGCTTCCAAATACAGTCAAACCTCAATTACTGGACACGGGCACCTCTGTTGAGTTGTTGATATCTACCTAAATGAGCAACTGTCAACCAGTGCAGATATTAGAGAGTGATTATGGTATCTTAGTTTTTAATTATCTTAAAGTGATCATTCTAAAAATATACCAATATTCTCAGATTTGTGGCACATCATAAAATTGGTATCAAAATACTTATCGATATAAATATTCTACTGGTAGGTGGCTCTGTGAATTGGTTACAGATATATTTATTTTTATCATCGGCATTAGGTTGCATTGTTGGCGAAAATTTTGGTGTTTGACGTTCCCAAAAATGTATTCATTAGTTGACAATTTTGGAGCCATTAGGTGAATTATAAAGTCTAAAAAGCTCTTATCCTATTTATTAAAGAAAAATCAAACAATCAAATATACATGGAGCCTTAATAAAATCAATTTTCAAAACGCATGGATCGATTTCTTTCCTAAATAAAATAATCGATTGTTTAGTTTCAGTCCCATCTCTATGACACACCAATAACTATTTAGCCGGATTAATTCACGTGTTTGCCTCACTGAGAACGAATTAAATATAAACATGTTAAGAAAACAGGCCAGACAGCGGAGGGAATATTTGTATACCAAGTCACAAAATGAACGTATAGTGGCAAAAAAGAAAAACATGCTGCAGATAGCTGAAAACATGAAGGATAAAACATCGCTAAAGTCGTTAAACAAACTGCAAGCCGACCGCGTGCATAATTCTCTTAAATTCAATGGAGGTACTTTTTCAGTGAACAAAACAAAAGAAAACAATTTCTTCTCATGGACATATGTATTCATGTTGCCATATATCTTCAAGTATAGCATAACATAATAATATACTCAAATGCATTTGTAAACACATGCGGTGCAAAGATTTTATAAGTGTTTTTCTTTGGTTGTCCCCTGCGGTACCATAAATCATTTATTTGGTTGAAAAATACATCAAGCGAAAGCTTATGACCAATAAAAAAAGTTTCTAAAAAGACACTGACAGCTATTGTTACTGACAAAATAATCATTTTATACCTTAACAATAACAAATATAGGTAGATTTACAAATTATGCTTATTCAATTTAAATTTTAAAAATGTACGCAATTTAACCAAGTTCAAAATATATCTATTAATTAATTTTTTGTATATTTGTAGACACCGACAGTGCAAACTTGACCGAGATTGACGAGTACCAATATGCTGGCTGCCAGGATCCGAAAATCATGTTGACAACATCGCATGAGCCGTCGGCACGGCTTAAGATGTTCGTCAAAGAACTGAGACTGATATTTCCCAATGCCCAACAAATGAATAGAGGCAAATACCAGATAAACGCATTAATGCAGGCCAGTCGAGCTAATAATTTCACCGACTTCATAATAGTACACGAACATCGTGGCATACCCGACAGTCTTGTGGTATGTCATTTGCCGTTTGGACCCACAGCTTTTTTCAATATATCAGACGTTACGATGCGTCATGATATTCCCGATATTGGGCCCATGAGTGAACAGAAACCACACTTAATTTTCAGTAACTTTAAAAGCAACATTGCATTAAGAACCGTGAAAATCTTGAAACATTTGTTTCCTGTACCGAAGGAAAACTCGGAGAGAATAATGTCTTTTATTAACAATGAGGACAAAATTGTATTTAGACATCATCAGTACAAATATGTAAACAAGGAAATAAAATTAACTGAAGCTGGACCAAGATTTACACTTAAGCTGTATCAAATTAAGCTTGGCACTTTAGAAAATATCAAGGCCGTTGACACTGAATGGGTTAATCGTCCCTACTTAAATACATCAATAAAAAATCTTGTTTTTTCAAATACAGACATATTTTCGAATAAAAGCAATGTTTAAAAACGGATCCCACAATGACTTTTTTTGGGTCATAATCTCTACATAAAATTGTATTTCCTGTTAATAACAATAATCGCAGGGCGAAGCTAAATAATTGAAAAATAATTCCACACAGAAAAAGGAAAATTTCTAAAGAAAAGTCCTTTGTGTGTTTTAAGGCAATTGTTATTTTATATAACATGTAATATTAATTTTCATAATGTAAAAAAAGTTAAATGGTTTAAGGGATCGAGACGCATTTGGGCACTTCCAAAATCAGGGTCGCGACATTGCTATTGAAGAGCAAAAAAAAATGTTCCCGCTTTTTATTTTTCCCCGTATCATTGTTATAGCAATATTAAATATATTTATTGATATTTTTAAATAAGCATGCGATTTAGCACACAACAAATTGAAGTCGTTTTTCAGTCTATAAAATTCAAATATCGAATTGAAACATGAAATAGAATAAGGAATTTCAAATAAAATGAAATAATGATTGATATCTGTTATATTGAATTCAGCACACGGTTTTTTTGTTGTATATGCTTAAGTATAATTTAGCTGACATATTTTGCCACAAAGTTTGTTAAGAGCAAATCCTTTTAGGTTTGCGTTAACTACAAGTAAAAGCGTTGTGTTAATTACTTAAGGGTCCCACTTATAAATATATATGGTATTACATGAGGATATAAGTGAAACAAATTAGATATTTTTTTCGATGCAGTTTGAGTTGCTTTTGGTTTTAATTGAACGTCAGTGTCCAATGTTTTTGATGATTGAAGTATTTGATGTGTCCGTCCCTTTTCTACTCATCTTTTTCTTATAAACTCTTTTTTTTTATAAACAATCAATTCACTTTTTACATACCCAACTAAAATGCTGAAGTTGATCATTTTGCGATCTAACATTATTTTTTATAATTTGTGTAAATCGATCTGTGTTCCGTCCTTTTTATACTATATCGAAGGTATCAGTATACAATGTCCGTCATGCTGTCTGCCCATCAGTATAAATATAAATACAGACTTGAAACTTGGAACCTATACTGGTCTCAGTCCGAGACAAAGTGTAAAAGTTGGCGTGCTATGGGGCTAATAAATCAACAAAATCGAGAGTTGCCAATTTATAAGGCCACATATCTCCCACAATTATAAGGCTACAGTACTAAGCACTCAATTAAGTGCTCAGTTGCTACAGTCAGAAAATTTGGTTCATAGATTGTTAGCGATTTCCTTCGAAGATTGGCAGCGAATATTTCTAGAAACCTTTTCTATCATTTTTTTCAGCCAAGCACTCAATAGCCCCCAAAATTCCCAAAGGTTCAAATTTCCTATAATTTAAGAGCTCTAGTTGCCAAGCTTGAAGGTTACTAGGAAACTCTTCCAACATTTTTATTCAGCCACGTCTACTGCCGTACACAAAGCCTATATCTAAAGAGTTTTTCACAGATCGGTATAACTTCGCTACACCCACCCTGTTCTTTGCTACCTTTTATCAGCTGGTATTCCTTATGGTATCAACGTATTTCGCAGTCGGCTCCATTTTAAATGTCTAGTCTCCCGGATAACATTTTCGCTTGCATCATAACTAGTTCATACGTTTTATGTTGGTCAATTTATTATTATTATTTATGTACAAAAATTTAAAAAAAAAACTCAATTTCAAACCACAATCCGAGTTTTGATTGCTAAATCCATTTGCCTTTTGTTGACAAAATTGTCACGCTAATCTTAGACCGAATGTTCTGTCATCCACTTAAAAGGCGTTGGTGTGTTGGGCTCTACTTACGAGGCTTGAGCTGTTCCACAGATTATTATTTTATCCTCATCAATATGCCAATTCAAATAAACACACTGAAATGAATCTTTGCAAACATTTATTTTCTTAGTTTGGTACTATTACAACCTTTAATTTATTGCTCTCAGCTGTTTTAAACTTTGGCTATATTAGTATTTGTAATTTGAGCATTCATTTTAATTCATCTGAAACAAATCAATAGTTAAAATAAATAGAGATTTAAACTTTTTTTGTGTGATTTTATTACTTGATAAATAGGTTATCTTAAGATACATTTTCTTACATTTGTAACAATGATTTTAATTGCATTACGATTTCTGCGAATTACGAATATTCAAACTTGCAATGTGTCATCCAAATTTTCCTCCTTAACAGCAACTTGAGCAGCGACTCTTTTTAAAACTTTTGTTACTACATCACTTAAAGAGTCTTTGGCTCCAGTCTCTAAAACTTCGCATGTTTTCTTGAATGTTGTCTCATCAGTTCTTAATCTTAATATGGATATCAAAGCTAATTCTGAGTTGGATTTCACATAGCCATTTTTCTCTTTAGTACCATTCACAAGTGTGGGCACCAAAGTCTTCAAAACATCGAGATGTATTTGATCAGCACTAAGACTTTTCGAAAGGTGTATGCAACTCTTTGCAACTAGCTGCTTGACGTCGTTGCTATTGTGGTTCATTGCCCTGGCAAGGGCCACAATCAGGTTGTTGGGAGGATCCTCATTATTGATGAGCTTGTATTCCAGAAGATATGTCGCAGCTCGAACCGCATTACACGCAATGGGCACCTTATCCGATACAATATTAACTAATATGTGGCTAATTACTCGATCGACGAGATTTGCTGTCAATATCTCCCTAGGACACTCTTTCAATGCAACAAACAGAATAATTGTGTAGCCATGCTTGGTAAATGAATCTTCCGCCGCATTATCGGTAAGTATGTTGTTATTTAACAAATCAGAAACTTGTGCTGGTGGCATGTATTTTAGCATTGCTCCCAGGCAGCCGCCAACTGCACTTCTCGTAACATCCTCCTGATGCCCAACTAGACTCAATAACGTGGCAAATATTTGCTTCTTGATCGGCTCCGACATTTTGTCACCCGACGGACTAATAATGCTACGCAGTGCATGTAACATCGTTTCCCTCACCGCAGAATCATCCGAACTTTTGATTCCATTGTGAATCTCAACAAACAACGGATCAGCTCTCGAGTGAATCGCTACCAATTCGGAAAGTGCTTTTCCCGCTTTCATGCGCACATTTCTATTCTGATCGTGTAGGGCTTTTAGGAAGGTCGTCTGAAGTTGGGGCAAGAACTGTTTCAATATGGCACCAACCTTGTGGAGCAGAATCGCCAGAGTTTCGAGAACAGCTGCCTTCACACCTGAATTGAAACGGTCTCCTAAAATTCGAATCAAGGGTCCAGTAATATGCACAACAGATGGCTGCAAAGAGCTGGCGCTGGTAAGGAATATAACTTCACCGAGACCTTGGGCGGCATTTTCCTTTTCTTCGGGCAAACCATTTAGGATAGCCTCACGAAAGACAGGCAGCAAGGGAGTGATGCCCTTTGGTAAGCAAAAACCAGGTAATTCCGCCTCGTTCAAATCACTGGCAGCAAACCTGACTGCCTGGCGAAGATCGCTCACGTAACCAATTTGGTCAGTGGGACTTAGGCTTTTGATGACAGCGTTCAATGCTTCCCAAGCATTCTGAATTATTCCCTTATCCGAATCGGCCATCAGCCGCAGTAAGCAGCGCAGAAGTTGAGGAATATATTGAGAATAGTCGCCCGGCGAGTGAATGCAAAATGCTGAAAGTAAACTTGCCGACGATTTACGTGTGCACGCATTGTCGGACTTTGCCGAAACCATGAGAGTGTCCATTATGGTTCGAATTCCAACCTCATCAGTAACGGATAAAATCACTGTCTGACAGTACTCCAATTCTTGTAATTCATTCACCGAACCATGCGATTGGGACAAGCTCTCCAGCAATGCAGATAGTATTTTTGGAAGGTATTTCGTCAAAGCATCTCCAGCAACCGAAACTAATATTGACAGTGCTTTTGTGTTCACTGGTTGGGCAGTTAACTGTGGCACCAGGTATGGCAAAACAACTCGTGACTTTATGTACATCACTTGACGCAGTCCGTCGAGAGTGTTCTCCGCAACCAAAGGATCTGGATCTGAGAGACCTTCCAGCATGAAGGGCAGAATGTCATCGAGTGCTCGCGAGCCCACCGTGCTGTGCAGCGAATCAAATGTTTTTGCAGCTGCCACGCGAACTTCGGGCAGGGGATCGGCCAGAGCCTTGCGCACAGTCGGAACCAAACTGTGTACGAATGTTAGAACCATTTCCTTCGATGTCGACGCCATAATCTCAGATAGACCGATGCAAACACCTTGTCTTTGGTCTGCCTGCTCCGAATTCAATCCACTCTCGAGTATTGGTATAATTTCAGGTAAAACGCGTTCGCCTAGCTTCCTCACAAGATCTCCCAAAGTGCGTGCAGCCACTTGGCGTTTATCGTAGCTGGTGCTTGCCAAGCAGCCCAGCAACAGGCCAAACAATGTTGGCAGAATCTCACGTAATGTTCTCGGCGTATTTGTAACAACGATTTTCCAGACATGCAACGCCGATTGCCGCACCATCAAGGAGACGTCACTTCGTCCCATATAAAGACCAGATAGGACTCGATTGCGGCGTTCATCGCCCAAGAATCGAATAATGGCCGTATGCGATTGTTCGGTGCCGAAATTATCATCCTCACTGGCAGTTTCTGTAGTCATCTTGCCAGATACACCCGATATGCGATACAATAGGTCGCCGAGCAGCTGTACGGAGCTATATCTGATGCGCCAGTTCTCGTCAAATAGACCCTTCTCCAGCTCGGGCAGCAGCAGGGCAACTGCAGTCTCTGCATACAGGTTCACAATTCGTTGTCCAGCTTTGAGGGCCGTTTCCCGGACATATTCACTTTCATCGGCCAATGCCTTGAGTATGGGATTAATAATTTGGCCAATGTATGGCGTGAATTCCTCGGGAAATGCTCCTGGCATATAGATGAACATCATAATGTACCCATCCTTGACATGTGGAGCGATATCGGTTCGTTCTGCCGTCGAAATGATTTCCGGCATTAGCTTATGCATCTTCTCAACACCCAATCCTCCAACGACCTCAGACAGGCCCTGGGCTGCGCCACTGCGGTCAACGCTACTCGATTCCGAAGTGAGGGTTTGCATCAGCCATGGCAGCAGGTCTTCGAATGAGGACTCGCCCATTCCCTTCACCATTGCACCTAGGGCACGTGCCGATACAGCTCGGACTTCCGGAACGGGATCCAGCAGAGAGGACTTCAGGCCGGGAATTATACTGGGCAGATAAGGTGTCAGATCCTTTTGGTCTGTGAGAGAGTACATATTACCAATAATTTGGGCAGCCATCTTTCTTGTTTCTGTCGATCGATCCATGAATGCTCTTTGAACTACTGGCATTATCAGAGCCAAAGATGGGGCATCAATAAAGTGAATGAATTTTGTTTTTAATAGGCTTTGAAGACATGCTGACGTATTGTTAGAAGGATCTTCCAATGCTTTCAATAAAACTGGAACAATAGCTTGTATTTCAGGATTCTTTATAACGGATCCGATTACTTTGAGAGCATCAGCACCGGCTTCTTGTACTTTTGTGTGGGAATCTCCGAGAACTTCGATCAATTTTGGTACAATACTTGGCAAACAGGAAGACAACTGTTTGGGAGCGCAAAATGCCATGGCGCCCAGCAATTCCACAGATGCGGTTTTTGTCCTCCACGAATCCTCATCGAGAGCTTGCAAGAGAGACGGAAGCACCAGCTTAACTCCATGGGCAGAGAGTTTGCCCATTACCACCTTGGCAGTATCATCGGCAGCTTGACGCACGTACTGCGAGGAATCGCCAAAGCATTGCAACAAATGCGGTAAGACATGGACAATATATGGCTCGAACAAACGGCCTAGAGTAGTGCATAGGACTTCAAAGGCAAATAGAGCACCCTCACGACATCTGTAATTCTTCTTGTCCTGTATGTAAGACGTTAGCTTCGACATGATGTCCAGCTGCTTCAGCGATAAGATGCCAAGACCTTTCACGATGCCAGCAATGCCGTAGGCAGCACCTCTTCTCTCTCCATACTTATCGGATTTTGCCAATGACTGTAGTAGCTTTTTAGCCATTGCTGGAGCTTCGTCTTTAACCGACGGCATCAGATGTGGCAAACAGTTTGATACCGCTTCCTGAACTTGTTGTGATGGCGTAGACAGGGCAGTTATTAATCGCTTGACTATGGGGTCAATTCGCTTATCATCCTTTTCCAAATGCCTTGCCAGCGAACCCATCAGAATAACAACAGCTTGACGAATATTATCGAAACTTTGTGACTTGGGTGCCTTATCGAGAAACTCCTCAAAGACGGGCAGTAAGCTGACAATTGTCTCTTTGCCATGCAAGTCAACTATTTTCAGTGCAGCCGCTAACATTTCCTTATGAACAATTTCCTCCCGGTCGCCAAGGCCCTGGGATACCATAAATTGCATCAAATAATTTATATCTTCAATGGACAAAAACTGTGCAATTTGAGATATTGCAATAGCGACACCTCTTCGTGGCTTCCACTGATCAGAAGCGGGTTCGATTTCACGATCAAACTTATCCAGTTTTGGCGGGATCAAAGTGAGCTTTTCATTATAAATTGCCAGCATTTTCATTAGTCCACATTTAATTAGGCTGCTGTCATTTATTATCAATGGTATTAAGGACTCCGCGGAAGCTTTTTGTATGCATAGTTCGGCATGTGTAATATCACGAATAATATCGTTAAACTCGGGATATGAATATTCAGATGAGTCCCAAACATCGACAGCAAGTCTTCTGATATCGGATGAGATATCAAATTTAGCTATCCACAATCTCGCGACAATTTGTTTTTCCAAGTCGGCATCAGTTTTTGCACATTCAGTTAATGGTTTAATCATGATTTGAATTGCACGCATTGCTACATCCCTAGTCGTATCGATATTGCTTTGCAAAGCTTCTAAAAATAATTCAATTATACGTTTGTCTGGAGTTGCGTTTAATTTACCACCAGATGAAACTTTTGCAACCTCCAAGAGGGCATTTACAGCTTGGGGTTGAATTGCCGGTGTCGTATTTTTGATTAAATACAGCAGTATTTGAAACATGCCCAGCCTTGGCAGATACTTTGGATGATTACCGTCAGCATTATCAGCATTTTGGGGTTTCACGTGTATTTCCATAATCTTTATACTTGTCAATATAATTTCCTCATTTGCATTATCATTTAAGCAAGTAATTGCCCGTTTCAGAAATTCAAAGGCGTATGAGAAAGATTGTGAATCCAATTGGTTCGGGTTGATAACTATGTGCTTATTGATATTAGATATAATATCGATGATGCTATCGTTGATGTTGTTGGCATTCCACTCCTCTTTTAATGGGCAAGATGGATTTTGAAGTCGTAGCGTTGCAATGGAAATTGAGCGACCCACATCTGATTGATTCTTAAAACACATTTTATGCAAGAAATAGTAGAGATCGGTCAATGGCTCAGCGCTCAGAGGGCTGTGAGTTGCTCGTAGAATATCATCCAATAACGTGTGAAAATGTAACGCAAGATATTTTTCGTTACCCAAACAAGAGGCCTTGAACAAACTGATGACACACATTAATTTCTTATTCATTTCTTGAACGCGCGATTTGATGCGCATTTCTTTCTCTGTTTGGTTTTTGATTAATTCTTGCTGCTTCTGCGTTAATTTTACGGTTTTCGATTTGCCCTCTTTTTGGCGTTTCTCGTCAATTTCACGACGAAGTTGAATTTCCTCCAACTGTTCCTTATAGCTGTAGACTTTGTTTTCTCGCTTAACACCAATCGTTTTGTATTGGGCGTCTACATGTGGAATTACACTTTTATCGTACAACTCGCCATCAGGGGTCATAAATATCAAAAATTCTTCGTTACTAATGCCAAAATTGCTATCATCATTCAGATATGTTTTTATTCGCATTATAATGGGAGGCACTATTATTTGTGGATTTATTCGCACTAGTGAAGCAATGATATTTTCGTAAGCTCGGCAAATTTTGAAATTATCTATATAGGTCTCAATAATTTCGGCTTTGTTTAATGCAATAAAATGTTCGGGATTTAAGTGGAAATTTTTCTCAATGGTATTTTCCCAAAAATATGGATTACTGGATGATACAGCTGGACAATTTGCAATATCTAAAAGTAGTGTTGTCAACTCAACGGAGTCCTCGTGCGAAACATTTTCGAGGCCACATATTACTTCTAGTGCTTCGACAAAGGCTTGATTTGAAGTACCATTCTGATCTATGCAATTATCGATTTCATTTTGATTTTTTGCAGTATTTATAAAGTGACTATACTCTTTGAGAGAAAGCTTAACAAAATCTACACCATCTGCACTTTTTGTGATCTCTTGAACTTGTCCTTTTGTGTAATTTCTTACTTTCAGTGAACTGCTGCATAAATTATTGAGCAAGGCTCGATGTAACTGATCGACAGGACCCTTGATTTGATCTAAATAAGATTTTAATAATATTTTCGCCATAAACGAGATATGGCATAAGGTCTCCGGTGCTGCTGTCGCTATAAATTTTTCATTGAAGAAATGCTGCTTACTCATGTCAAATATGGAGCTCCAGAAGTATGAGTGCGATTCGGATGGTTCATCTAATATTAACAGAATACAGGCAATACACGCTGCCTCTGACACAAAGGAGGGTTGCGGAAAATGCTGTAGTGCTTTTGAATACAACGCATATAAAGTTGGTACTATATTGCTGGTATCCTTGACTTTGGCATTTTGTATCGATGACAGCAACCATTCCAGATAACTTTGACGAATAACTTGAGTTGTGTTCTTTTGTTCAATGCCAATTTTGAAAATGTTAATAATCACAGTGGGTAGCTCATTCCTAAATTTTCCGCACCACAAACCAAACATCTCCAGTGTACAGCATATCACTTTTTCCTGTGATTCAGTATCAAGTGCTTTCCAGAATAAATCCACAGCTCTGTTCAGAATGTCGTCTGAATTATCCGCAGTTACATTATTGAAGCTTAAATATCCTGCACCCTGAAATCAGATAGAAAACAATATTTAATACCAGGAAATTATACACTTCATTAAATAGTAATGAACCACGACCAAGACAGAAGAATTTAAATATTTCAATATCCTTTACTATGTACAAATGTGTATATAAATTATTTCTCTAACAGTAGAATTTTCAGACGGTTTTATTTATAGCTGGATAAAATTTCAAAAGGTTTCGAACATAAATAATAAAAACAACGAAAAAATATTGACCATTATTAATTCGAACGGTACCAATACTTTTTATAAAGAGCTACTTAACACGTTCTTTTTATTTTACATTATTAAAATCAAGAGTTTTTGGTTTATAGGAAGTCCCAAATTTCTAGGGTTTTTAACGGTAAAAGTATTATTATCAGAAATATAATATTGGTGAATTTCTCCTAATCCTAGAATTATTTTCACCGCAACTGTATTGTAAGATTCTTTTACAGATTTTTAAGTTTAAGCATGAGCAATTTTCGAAAGTTCTGGCATTGAATTATAGTTAATTTGGGACACGCAGATTTTTTTGCAACACGTTTTGGGAAATATTCTTTTGCTGTATATGATTTGTTAAACACATTGTAAAAAAAATAAATTTTTTTTTTCAAATTTGTTATTAACTTTGTGAGATTAAAAAGCAAACAAGCAATTTATAATTTAATCCCTTACTAAAACAACTAAAGGTCTTGAAATATTAGATTACCTGTAACAAATTGATTCTATATTCCACAACATTTATTTTTCCATCAGATCCATTCAAAATAGAGAAAATAAGTTCCAACAATTTTTTTATGATGTTGGCATCCGAGCACTTCTGTGATAGATTCTTTAAGGACTCCAGGGATTCGCGTCGAGCAAGTTCTCCATCGCTGTACAATTTTTTGATTAAAACAGTTCCGATTTGGGAAGCGTAGGGACTGCAATCAATATTGACAAGATCAAAAATTAATCCCACGCTCTGTAGTGTATTTTCCGGACTCCTTAATATTGACTTTTGTAAATCATTATAGATGTACGAGTTAAATTCAGAATCATCAAGTGTTGACAACAATGGTTGACAAGCAATTATGAAAGGCTTTTCCGGCTTTGATTTGCACAGTATCATACTTTTCACAAAGTATTCCACAGCTTTAATTTTATAGATTTTCAGTATATTCAACTGATTGTGTTCTGTCTCAAATCGTATCATCATCATTAGCATTATTGTAACGTTTGAAGTTGCATCCATTTCAAATAGAGCAATCATTGTTTCATCAAGAATATTATTATTCTCCCATACATCATATATGATTTTTGTAGCTGCTTCCGTAACACGTGCATTTTGGGCAAGTAAAGTTGTTTGGTATAGCATCGACTGATACTCAAGCATTCGTAACTTTTCAGTTTTATAAATATTTGATCCTCGGTCTGTGTTCTTCAATAGCAGACTAATCCATCCTAAAGCAACCACAGCCGACCTGCATGACTTATGAGGAGGTGTCAATGGTAATTCCTTCAGCAGAAGTGTTTTAATGACAGACAACATATGTTCAATAGTTAAATCATGATGAAATCTTGTAAGATCATAAATTAGCTTCCGAACAAGTTGCTGAGAATGGGGATCCTTGTACTTTGTCAGCGTCGTCCCTATCACTTTACATATACCTCGAATGATGGCTGAATTTACACCTGAAATGAGAAGGCAGAACTCAGTGAGTATTCTACTCAGCATTGTGGTAAAGAAATCTGTCTTTGTATTATTTATTATATATTTTCGGAATCTAGCGTCAAAGTTCCCCTAATTTTTCTTGGGCATTGACGAATATATACTCGGAGTCAAGACTTCAGCTGTAAGGGTTCGTTTATATACCATGAAGACATTGAAAAAATATAATATACTCTGAAGCCAACGATACAACCGACGACATATTTCAATGGGAGCTAAATGCTATAGTTATGGTATAGCTATGGTAAAAACGAATTTATTAAGTTTCCAAGATACAACTTCAAATCTGAGGGACTCGTTGGCATAAGATCTCACATAAGGATGGACATGGCTATATCGACTTGGCTATTGATGCTGATCAAGAACATATATACTTTACAAGGTCAAGTGTATGAAAATATAAAAATTGTGTATTGTTTAAAATACTATTTATGGGTAAAAAGGGTATACTGAACAAATTTATGTAACAAAGTGCATAACAGTGCATAAATCCAAAAACGTTATGCAAGAACGCAAATGCCGCTCTCAGTACGTCGTTATCGGACAACGCTCTCATAATGGCAATAAAAAATGTATCTTTCAAGGGCCATAATTTTTCCCATACTTTTTACTCATAATCCTTGAAAGCTTTGATTTGTTTTTTTGTTCTCCAAAGCTTAAGCTTTTTTTAATATGAAAATTAAAAGAAAAAAAGTATGAAAATTAAACTATCAAACTAAATGCAAATTCTATGTCAGTGGTTCAGAATTGTTGTCATCATTTCAACAAAGTGAAAAAGGACAAAGATGAGAAAAGTGCCGTTATTTTAACATTCTCCTTTTGAACTCCAAGCAATTGCATAGAGGGATACCCTCTTCATTCTATTCATATGGCGAGGAGTGTACATTTATTCGCATATTCCAGCAAATATCAAAGAAAACAATAGTAAACTTATTTCTTTTGTGGCGGTATTTAAGCGTATGAACAGCAACTTAAGCTTAATTCAGGTTCAATATTTCTCGATAGTGGCGAGTAACAGAGGATTAAGCCTCTTTCATATATTTTTTCGACTAATATAAAAATTCAAAGGAGCATTCCAATTTTTAGGAAAGTTCAGTTGAAATATTTGTTATATATTTACGTACAGCTCTCATGGTAATAATTAGTTGAAATATGAGTTATTGTATGAAAAAATTAATTGTTTTCCAAGGTACCTGAACCAAAATCACTAGTTGTGTTATTCCAAATTTTTTTTTTGGGCAATGAACAATCGGTGATTGTGAAATATAAATCATGATAAGTAGATGTGAGCGAAGATGTGATGGGCTCCAAACAGTAAGGTTATGTTATCTTCTTTGAAGCATTTTCTTGACTTAATTTTTAGTTAGAACTTTAAGCACGGCATGCAGATATGCATATAATACATACAGATGTACATCAGCTGCACACTACTTACCGGGATTGTCCAGCACAGCACAGACATTCTCAAAGAGTGACAGGCGCTCCTCCACGGACACGTTGAGAACTCTGTTGGGCAAATCCCGAAGAGCATTCGATAGCTGCAACGCATAATGTCAGAATTTTGTTATATATTTAATGTTTTCCTATTATTACCTTAGGAATATCCATTTTTTCCTAAACGCAAACGTGTGGACTAAATTGGTGATGGTACTTAATAAGTAGAATTATCGAAATATATCGTTGACATACAAAAATTCATCGCCTAATAATACCACACAAATTTTATATGCAACACGGAACGAAACACCACAGTAAGGCTACAATATCAGCTAATTTAAAATATGTCATAAAAAGCAAAGTAATATTTAAATAACAATTCAAGATGAGGCTCAATTGCTACACTAAAAGCAAACCTTTTCAAAATATGGGTTTTTGATTGATTTTGAATTGCGGACAATTTTAAATCGGGTAGACAATTTATTTTTATATATTATTTTATTATTTACAAATTTTGTAGTGTTTTATTATTCATAGTTATATTTTTTTAACTTAAACCCATTAAATTAAACCATTAAACAAAAGCTATTTACAATATAATTAGTTTTATTGCTAAACTGAAATTAAAAAAATATATAGAAAATATCAAGTGGAAATAGAGTTGAAGAGGGAGCACCAGCCGAAAAATAATGTTTTTAAGACTTTCTTAAATTCATGCTTTAGAGGAGAAAATTGTACCAAAAATGCAAAATTAATCTGTTGTTAAAAATTTCTTCGAATGCATTGCCGCGATTCCTGTTTTTTTTTTCAAATTTAAAACGAGCCCATGCGAAACAAATGGCAAGAAAACAGCAACATCTAATTGCTGTTGAAAGCAAACTTTTAAATTAATTTTTTGCGCAATAATTTTATAATCAGCTAAAACTGATGCTTGACCCTTAAGTTGTCATTGTGAATTTTAATTTAACAATAATACATCAATTAAATTTTCTTAAATATATTATACAATTTTTCAGACATTGCTTTTAAAACAAGTTTTAGGTAAACTTGACAAAAAAAATGACTTTCGTGAACCTTTATATATAAATATACATAAATTGAATTTTTATTTATAGTTAGGAAACGTACTTTGTTTACTTCAAAAATGATTAAACCGAAAAATTGCATTGTGCTTTATAAATTGTATATGAAAAAAGAAATCGAATTATTAAAAGGCTAAATTGGCAGCACTGATTGGAACTGCAGCGAACAAAAGGAATGAAACGATTAATCGAATGTGAACCAAGCTCTTGGTTCGATTTAACTTGGCAGTCGACAAGCTGTTTCGATAATACAAATTGTTATAACAAGTAACAATTTAATTGTAAATACTTTTAAGCAAAATTAATGAGATGCCTTTTTCCGAAGATCAAGTGGGAGTGAAGTTGGACCGATGTGTTTCTGACACAATTATTAAAGGAAGTGAGTCTTTTCGGTTACATAATCAATGGCAGCTACGTATATGTATGGATGCACATATATACATAAGTACATATAGAATGCCTAGTTTAGCGGCTTTTGCCAAACAGAATCCAGAAGGAAACGTTTTCTTGGGCATCTCAATGCAGAGAACCTTATAGACCAGTTATCATCTACTCACATTCTAATGGCAGACATACATTTATTCGGTCGATTCTGGCATGTGATTTGTTTGCAGCATAAAGAAGAAAATGTGCCAGTCAGTGCCTAGTCAGTACATTTGTTAGAGCCACTATGTAATACAACTGATATCAAAACAGTTGGCCAAAAATTGGTTTTAAGTTGTGGGGTTGAAATAGCCAGTCTTGAAAATTTTCTTAAAACGTACAAAAGCATTATAATATTTCGAGCTCCGATCTTAGGCGTTCCTAAAATGACACTTCTTCCTTAATTTAGCTAAGAAATAAGTCAAACCTTTTACCAGAAGTAGACTTGGAGATGATCTACTAAGAATAAAACTCTATCAAAAGATAACAGTTTCAATGAAATAAATTTATTTTCCACTTATTTTCTTGAATGTTTTTAATGGGCTAGGAATTTTTTATCAATGTGATTTTCTCTCTTAAATACTAAAAAAAAATTCTTTTTTATTTCAGGTGGCGGTCTTCTGATTGGATCGGTGATGTCGTTATTATTTTTTAAAAGACGTGTGTGGCCTGTGTGGCTAGGCTCTGGATTTGGCGTTGGCGTGGCCTACAGTACTTGTGAAAAGAACTTAAATTCATCTAAATAAATGTTATTGCATATGTAGTGTATATGGAAATAATAAAAAATTCTTAAAAACGTTTACTAATGGAATTTGTGAGGAATTCAATTCTCTATTTAGTAATTATTTTTTATAATTATTTTTATTTTATTTTATACTCTTTGAATTTATAAGACAAATCCAAAAAAATAATGTCTTTTGACCTAGTCTAATTCTTGTTCTAACGAACTTTTTATTTATAATCGCATAGATCAAATCATATAGATCTATTAACTTTTTCAACTGTAAATAAATTAAAATTATATTTCTTACATTATTCGGATTGTAGTCTGAAGGTTGGTGCAGTGTACTTAGAGAAATGCATGTTGCGCGTTGAACTCTCCTACTAAACATCTTCGAAAGTAATCTTTATAAATATAGACAAAATCAACCCAGTCTTACAACTTACCAAAGAAATACACTTTTACACCAACGACTCTTGAAAACGAGTATCTCAAATAAATCACACCGTCAAGGTAGCAAAAACTCTCAGGATCCGATGGCAAGCCGACACAGATTAGTTCTTTTTCACGCGTTCCTCACTACTTCAACGGATTTTCCACATAGAACTGAAGAATGAGGCTTACATCCATCTTCTTACAGCCAAATCCCTAGTGACTCTAATCAAAACAAACAAGTCACTAAATACTGCTTAAATTGTCTCGCCCACCAGCATTCTGGGCGGGAAGTCGTTGTAAACGTTCACGGTCAACAGTCACTCATTGACTAGTGTTGCCCGATGAGTCGTATAGGCACTTGGACTATCAGTGACTCGGATTGGAGCAGACTGTACCTACAAAGCTTCCGTCTGGAAGTGGTCCTAAGAGCTAAGACTAACGTCCCTGTCACTAACCGAATCGATCAACAAGCGGATAGGGGGAAATTTCGAAACTATTTCAGTAGTGGACGAAATCTCCCCGTCTCACAAAATACTGTGTTCACGTGGGTCTTGTCCGGATCATGCAGCCAATGAAGAAGGGGGCGTTATTTTCATGGCTAAAAGTAGGCCTTAAATCATAAGCTGCCGCTCTCATCCTCCGCAACTCCCTTGGGTATATCCACCACCCTTTGTCAGAATATGGGAGCTTAGCAATAAAGAAAAGTTTCAGCATTTGCGGTAGTGTTCGGGCTTACCTTTATGTTATATACGATCGCTAGAAATGCCCAGTTTAACGCATTCTTGGAGAAGCGTTGTCAGAAGCTACAGAACCTGGAGCATGCGATTTAATGTCATTCCTTTTGTTCTCAGGAGAGAATAGACAAGCCCTTGTGACTGTGTCGGCCATGCTATTTATGCATACCCAGGTTTGGGAAGCTGTCTCCCTCTCCAAGGAAGTTAAGAAGCTGGTTCTTTGCTCTATATGTTTAAGGGATAGGCACCAAGCACGTGCATGCAGCAGTGGACATTGTCATGTCTGTGGCATCATACCCTTCTGCACTTTTCTAGAGCTTTACTAAAGCTTTACTAGAATCGGGCACTCAGCATCTTGTCTTAGTGAAAAATATTTTCGCACTGAAGATCGTACGGTGCAAATATGCCTTAAGTCCCAAACATCGGATTATGCCGCTTCAATCATGGCTTTGGTCTCACCCACTATTAAGGATAGTCAACCCGACATTGCAATTGACATTAAAAATTAGAATATTCCTGCCAAAATACGGCTGGATGTGTGGATTCGTTGATTGTAGCAAACATGTTCTGCGACTTGCTGTGTGTTTGTCAGACCAGGCTCGTGACTCGACTTCCTTTTTTTACAAAAGAGTCGCTTTGATTGGGTAGTCGTAGTCGTTCGGTTGTAAACGCTTAAGCCAAACTTCAATGTTGATCTCAAATTCCGCATTGGAAAATGTCTCAATTGTTGATGATCGACTGGATGAGGTTGTTCGACGATTTTCGGAGTTTGATAGCTGCATAGATGCCATTACAACAGGTACTAAGGAAGAAATTGAGTTCGATCATCATTTCGTGAAATCCTTTACTCGTCTACCTTCGGGCGAGTACTCTATTAAGTTGCCATTCAATTTTTCTTACATCGAGTTAGGCGGTTCCTATTCGATTCCTTCCTTAAACAGCAATTCTTGTGGGGAAGGATGAATGGCCGCCATCTCGTGTGCGCAAAATCGATTGAACTCCGGAAGACTGGGTTGCTCGTCTAGTCGCCTTATGTGGATATAAATTCGCCAATTCATCTGCTCCTAAGCAACGAATGTTCGCTTGCATCTTCAAGTTAATTCAACGCCTTCGAGATTATATTCTCAACGTTTCAGATATTCATCAAGGAACTATTATGCTTCTTTGCCTCATCCAGCATGCCCATATGTGGGAAGATATGAAGACTTTGTAGCCCTATTACGTCACTATTGCCATTTGTTGATGAGTTTAGAGTTTTGCACGTTGGTGGCCGACTGAGAAACTCAAGTCTGGATTTTGATGCCCTAAATCCAATCATCCTGCCTAAATTGGCCAATTGGCGGCCTGAAACAGCCTTCACAAAGGACTGGTCCAATCAACTGTTCCAATGGACTGTTCCAATAGACTATTCCAATGGACTATTCCAATTGACCGTTCCAATGGACTGTTCCATTGGACTGTTCCAATGGACTGTTCCAATTGATTGTTCCAATGGACTGTTTGGATGGACTGTTCCATTGGACTGTTCCAATGGACTGTTCCAACAGATTGTTCCAATGGACTGTTCCAATAGACTATTCTAATGGACTGTTCCAATGGACTGTTTCAATAGACTGTTCTTATGGACTGTTCCATTGGACTGTTCCAATGGACTGTTCCAGCGGACTGTTCCAATGGACTGTTCCACTGGATTGTTCCATTGGACTGTTCCAATGGACTGTCCCAATAGATTGTTCCAATGGACTGTTCGGATGGACTGTTCTAATGGACTGTTCCAATAGATTGTTCCAATGGACTGTTCCAATAGACTATTCTAATGGACTGTTTCAATAGACTGTTCTTATGGACTGTTCCACCGGACTGTTCCAATGGACTGTTCCACTGGATTGTTCCATTGGACTGTTCCAATGGACTGTTCCAATGGACTGTTCGGATGCACTGTTCCATTGGACTGTTCCAATGGACTGTTCCAATAGATTGTTCCGATGGACTGTTCCAATAGACTATTCGAATGGACTGTTCCAATGGACTGTTTCAATAGACTGTTCTTATGGACTGTTCCAGCGGACTGTTCCAATGGACTGTTCCACTGGATTGTTCCATTAGACTGTTCCAATGGACTGTTCCAATGGACTGTTCCAATAGATTGTTCCAATGGACTGTTCGGATGGACTGTTCCATTGGACTGTTCCAATTGACTGTTCCAATAGATTGTTCCAATGGACTGTTCCAATAGACTATTCTAATGGACTGTTCCAATGGACTGTTTCAATAGACTGTTCTTATGGACTGTTCCAGCGGACTGTTCCAATGAACTGTTCCAATGGACTGTTCCACTGGATTGTTCCATTGGACTGTTCCAATGGACTGTTCGGATGGACTGTTCCATTGGACTGTTCCAATGGACTGTTCCAATAGATTGTTCCAATGGACTGTTCCAATAGACTATTCTAATGGACTGTTCCAATGGACTGTTTCAATAGACTGTTCTTATGGACTGTTCCAGCGGACTGTTCCAATGGACTGTTCCACTAAATTGTTCCAATGGACTGTTCCAATGGACTGTTCCATTGGACTGCTCCATTGGACTGTTCCAATGGACTGTTCCAATAGATTGTTCCAATGGACTGTTCCAATGGACTGTTTCAATAGACTGTTCCAATGGACTGTTCCATTGGACTGTTCCAATGGACTGTTGCATTGGACTGTTTCAATGGACTGTTCCATTTGACTGTTCCAGTGGACTGTTCCAATGGACTGTTCCAATGGACTGTTCCATTGGACTGTTCCAATGGACTGTTCCAATGGACTCTTCTAATGGACAGTACAAACGGACTGGTACATTCGGCGCTAGCTACATTCCAGAGGGTTCTTGACCGCTTATCGGACTCGAGAGGATGCCACATGCGATCGCAGTTAATACTCAAGGAGCACATGAAGAACATACATTAAGTGTTCCGGCGACTTAGAGCATAAAATCTCAGAGTTAAACTTGAGAAATTCGACTTCTTTAAGAAGGAGTTAAAATACAAGGATCACTGAAGAAGGTATATAGGCAGAATTGAAGCCCCCTGGAAACATGAGTATGGAAACAATTATGGTTTGGGAGCGAAATTAACCCAAAGCTCAGAAGAGAGTAATCGAGTAAAAGAAAAAAGCTGAGACATGTCGTTGAAGTGGCTTAACTCCATCGAAAGCCCATAAGGCAGGACTCCAACAATACGACTTTGAGTTGAAGTACCGAAAGAAAGTCTAAATGTTGGTGCAGACGACGCAGAGTCTGGAAATTTATAGCGCCACATTCCTTATATGGCTAGAACCGAGGACGTGTCAGGCAGGAAACTATGACAGCAAGTTCTGAGTGAGAATTAAAAATATTAATAATTAAAAATAAATTCTGGAAAGGAAAAAAATAATAATATAATTAATAATCTTCCAAATGTAAATTAATACCCCAAAGGAGAAGGGGTCAACCGGATGAAAACGAAGGCGGTCCTTAACAGGGCGATAAACATGCGAAAGAGTACTTGGTCCAGGACGCGATAATACTCGCGCACTGGAAGAGCAGCTCCAGTTCGACATTGTCTTTAAAACTTGCTTAGACAGACGAAGGATGGTGCGGCTTGGATTACGACAGATAGTGGAGAGTCTAGCAGAACTGTGGAATATGGTGTGCCAATGTGACTGCGGTTCCGACAGGGATCAAGAGGCAATCAAGCGGCGAAGATGACATCCCACCAACCTGGACGAAATAAATCCGGAAGGCATGTGGTGGCACTGAGCTGCCACCAATCCCTCGGTCGGTGACTTCTCCACATCTAAGATGCCGCGGCCTAGCACGAATTGTGAATACGAAAGTGAGACGGATTCGCGGTCATCGGAGCCGGCAGATGATGAGAGTGTTGGACACGAGACACGAAACGGCGACGGGCACGATACCAAAATAAGATGAATTGAGCGCAACCATCTACCGGACGTTGGCGTTTGAAAGTGAGAGCAAGTAATCGAGTGAGTGGCGATATCGGTAGACTATCGGTATCTGAGGAGCATCAAGATATTCGGTTGCATCCAGCGATGCCTGAAGCACAATTGAGCATAAGTTGAACTTCATTATTAATAAGCACACACAAATCAATGTATAAATTTAAAAAAAAAAATATACTACAGTGGCTCACAGCTCAATTTTATTTTTCAAACATTTCAAAGATCATAGGTACATATATTAACAACCAAAATGAATATATGACCCCAATAAACTGGGGTTTCCCCGCCTGCTAGGCAGGGTTATGTGAAAAAGTACCCTATTTTTGGGGTCAATGCATATTTCGACAGTCTTAAAAAAGTAATATATTTGGCATATAAAATCTTAAATAAGGGTGTTAATACTTAGGATGATATCCTATAGCCTTAACAACTTCCCTTAACCTAATATTCATGGAAGATACCAGCTTCCAGGTAGAACGCCTAAAGACGCAGAACGCCAACGCAGGATCTAATCCTCCAGCCGAATGGCTGAATAAGGTGGAATGGGTCAAGAACGTACTACCCAATTTTTGAAAAGATTTGCCCAAAAAGAAGCAAAGCCTGGCAGAGAGAAGAAGCAGGATCAGTGGCCAAGAAAGAAAAGGTCCTACCGGGGAGATCCTTCGCTGAAATTGCCAAGGAGAGAATCCCTGTAAGGGTGCTTGACAAAGGCAACAAGAATGGAAGGATTCCCAAAAATCATGGGAAATGGGTGGAAGGAGCGTTAGCTGTCCGTTGTTTCGACATGATCATGAGTGATCCTCGACTACCACCAGTATGTAGAGATGCTGGTTGGTATGAAAGTAATACCAAGGTCATTGCCTGTGACGACGGACGCTCTGTGGAGGTGTACAAAGCGGCCGTAACCAGCGTAGCGAGGTCTACCCAGGAGCTAAGCTGGTCAGTAGACCTCAAATGTGGATCCCAGCGGCATTAAAAGAGCCGGACCAGGTGTTGAAAATGTTGCAAAAATGTAACCCGTCTCTTCCCATCCAATACTGAAGGGTGCTGCAGATTGAGAACTCACGGGGCCCTAACAATCAGGCGGTGATCCTAAACAAGAAATCACTGGCGCCTATTGAGGCTGCAAAAGACGAGTTGAACTTCGGCTTCTGCTCGGTCACTGTAAAGGTGTATAAGTCGGGTGCAACGGTTGAGCAGGATCCCTCTCCGGAGATCGAAGCAACCGACGAGGAGCTGGAGCCGGAATATACATCCGATGCGTCGACCCTGACACGGGTCCTAGAGGCTATGTGTCGAGAGGTCGATAAGGATGACATCTCGCAGTCCGACGATAAGGACAGCAATAAAACGGTGTTGGAGGTTTGGTCTGCTGCCTGGCTGGGGGCGGTGTCGATATTGTACTAGTCCAATAACCTTGGGTAGTCGGAGGCAAGGTAACGATAAATAAGTAATGACTGTAAGCTCATAATTGCTCAATCTGAAGGTAAAAAAAGAACCTTCGTTATCGCGAAAAAACATCTCAGTATTTTTCTGCTTAATAATTTTAGCAACGGCGACAACACAATACAGCAACCTCCATTAAGGATACTCTAGGGTTACATGGCCCATCACAGCTTCCAGAAGACGAGAGCGTCATATCTGTCTTAGCATCCATCCTTAACACTGATCTCCTGATCTGTAACATGAGAAATGATCCCACATTCATTATTAAAAATCGTAGATAGGTCATAGACCTATCCCTAGTTTCACATACCATTACCGATCAGTTAAAAAGGTGGACAGTCTCTGACGAACACTACTTCTCTGATCACATGTATAATGAGTTAGAGCTTTCTCTAAGCCCCCAAACCGGTCCATTTCTAACAACAAAAGAAGTCGAACTGGGATATTTACCAAGGCAGACTAGATCGATACCTGTCGAAACATCCCACGATGGGCCCAGACTCTCTAAAACATCTGTGATACACAAGGGCGTGGAAAGGTGATTTCAAGGCAGCCAGCCACATTAGCAGAAACAGAACCAGTTCTCTTCTCAAGAAAGTATAAAATACTCACTATAGTCCCCTCCAGATTAGGCAACCCAAACCTTTCATTCAGTCACACAGCCAACTTTCTAGGGCCTAGGAAATTAGACTTGAATTTTAATAATCAGATACGGGTTATATTTGTATACTTGCAGGAAATCCATTAGGCTTGGTGGGGTATATCCCCTAACTTGTCCGATCAATCATTAGACCCATCCTCTTAAATGGGGCATAGTGGCCTTGTCTGAAAAGGCAACCCACTCAGAATCAGCTTAACAAGCTTCAGCGCTTAGCTGAACTACGCACCACACCAAATGAGATGCCATCTTAGACATTCCATGTATGGAACCAGAAGGCGTTGAATAGGCAATACTCACGGCCATAAGACTGAAAGAATCCGCAGTATGGGTCACCAAGAACATGGGCCATGCCTTTATTCTAGTGGAAAACGATTCACACAAAAACTGACTATTTTGGCCAGAAGTACAACTCAATAAACCCAGTAGTACATACTTCTTCCTGAGGGAGGAATGGACTCACGGAACTACTGGACCACCGGCAAGCGTAGCTTGCTACACAGACGGCTCAACGCTTGAAAATTGCGATGGCGGAGGCGTTTACTCCGCAAAGCTAAACATACTCATACCCGTCAGCCTCCGAAAATACTGTAGTGTTTTCGAAGCAAAAGTACTAGCAATGAAAAAAAATAAAGCAAATAAACATAAATATAAGCATATATTGATATCCATGCGGCAATCAAATCTACCAGTGCGATGTCGTCAAACACTACTTCCGTAACAAGCTGTCGGGTGCCTGGTCTGGGTGAATATTGAAGACAACTGCAAAGCTGATGAGCTAGAAGGAAAGGCACTCTATTACCCCCTCTCTCGGATAAGGAAGGTATAATTATTCCTTTGGCAAGCTCAAAATCAGAGAAAATAATAGACTCCGGTTAAATGACAAATGGCTAAAAGCCAACTGTATTTGAATGGCATGCCAAACAGCCCGGTTAAAAACGCAATCGCAGTAAGATACTGTGTAGTCTAAGTCGCACAAATTGGTCTGTAGTAACCGGCCACTGGTTAGCACCCTATAATCATTTCTGCAGAAGCTGCAGAGACGAAAAGGAGGTAGAATCTCCGGAATATTTTATATGCTTCCGTCCTGCACTTGCGAGAAGATCCGCCATACTAGGAAATAACTTCTTATCAAGTCTAACACAGTTAGCGAATATTAGACCAGCCATAATTACGAAATTCATAAATCGTTCTACCCCACACGATTGCATCAGAATGGAAGTGAGATCCTTACGGTATCACAATGGGGCAAAATTAGTCTAAGTCTGTCCACCTTGGTCGATTTAGTCCACAAGAGCGGTGACTATCATAAGCCTATTCTTTCCCAAGGTTATTACATGCTTATATCTCATGCTCCTCTTCCTGTTGCACACATCTCAGTTTGAAATATGGTGGAGTGCGTCCCCAGGAATACATGATAACATATCCGAGGTATACTCCAAGACCTGAGCCCTGATAGATGAGTGATCCATCGGTGTTTCATTTAATGGTGTGCGATTCCATAGGGTGGACTTTATCTAATGTCGTCCATTCCTTTTTATTACCTATATGAACTGTGAAATTCTGCTCAAATATATATTAAGCTGTCATTTCATCCTTAGGTTGTAGGGGAAGTTCATCTGAATGAAATTGGTCATCTCTGTGGCTTATGATATAATTACCCCCAACTCCTTCTGCCGATATATTAGCATAGCTTTGCTTTCTGTTGGAGCCTTATGGTATGGTGGAGTGGCGTGAGCTCAATTAAGGCTTCCAAGGCAATTGTTGGGCGGGTGCGCATTGTTCCTGTCATACATACGTAGGCCATTCTCTGCAACTTTTGCAGCTGTCTTTGCACGGTGATCAGCCGCGCTCTATCACCCAGGCTGACTATCGGCTCGCGTCGCCTTACACCTAAGTCCGGCAGATACTTCGAACCATGACTTGATCGTTTGGCAGGAACAGGAAACCATGTCCGAAGTTCAGGGTACATGTCTTAGCCAGCGTCTGTGCAGGTTTCACGTAACACTTCTTCTTTTTTAAATCTTACACCCAGAACATATTTCTTAATTATACATAAACCGGATTCGGCTCTAACTATACTGAGGATTCGAACAACGAATTTATATTCGATTGCAATGAGATATTAAAAAAAACAGTTTATAGTATATAATTTATATTGGATTATTTAACAAAACGGTAGTTAGTTAATATTACATTTATCTGGTCACTTAGACTACTCGGTAATGTCCCGCGGTGTCACCGATGTCCTTTATTGATGATGTGCGCCAAAATCTGCACCAGGCACCCATTACGCCAGCTACGTGCAGAATTTCATCCTATCCTACGGGGAGCTAGCACAAACACACCTGTTGTTAAACAGGACTAGCGGCAGCCTTGATTCCTCTAGGATTGACTCTCTGCCTCACCTGAGTCCAAGCCTTGCATGTTTCGCGTAGTTTTGCAGAATACAGCATGTCGTCACAATTCTAGCGTAGCAAGGATATACGTTTCTTACCTATATTCAGGACATCGATATTCTGTGAGTGATGTTGATCATTGTTTGATCATTGCTGTTGTCGTCTAGTTTCTAATCCGCATTCGCTATTTTTTCGCCAGCACTTCTGACTTCTCATGGACTGACCCCCAGTTCTGTGCTGCTGCGCTCCTTTCAAATGCCTCAAGGCGTTAGAAAGTAAGAGAGCTGCATATACATATACATATACATATACATATACATATACATATACATATACATATACATATACATATACATATACATATTCATTTACATTTACATTTACATTTACATTTACATACACATATACATATAGATATACATATACATATACATATACATATACATATACATATGCATATACATATATATATACATATATATATATACATATACATATACATATATACAGTGGGTCACAGTTCAAAGCAAGCAGTGTGAAAGAAAAAACGTAACTGCCTGCCATAAGCTAATCATTCATTATTTTTCAAAAATTCCAAAGACCAATGGTAGGTATATATATTAACCACCAAAATTAATATATGACCCCAATAAATTGGGGTTTCCATACCTGCTAGGTAGGATTATGTAAAAAAGTTGCCTATTTTTTTTCACACTGCTTGCTTTGAACTGTGACCCACTGTATATACACAATATATACATATACATATACATATAGATATACATTTATATAATTTATTTGATATTTTTAATTTTATTTTATTTATACCTATACAAGGCATTCCTACTCATATTATGTTCCGTATTAATTTTTCGGTTGTCCGTTACTAATCAGCGATTAATTTAATCGTGGATACAACCTGAATTGAGTGCACGTGGCTTGGGCCACGTGCGTAAAGTTGAGGGTAAGTACATGTATTTAGCGAGGACGTTGCTAACGATTCTGATTTTGATTTTTCTGCTGCCATTGTTGCATGCCCAATCATTTTACTTAACGACACTAGCAGACGTTGAGCGAAAATTGTCCATCCCTTAAGGTAATGTGTGAAAAATATTTGTTTAATAATTTGATTCACCGTTCAGATCAAGAACAAAGGGGAACCAGGAAACACACGTGCACGTAAGGCAACATTTCACCAAAGGTGAGACGACTTAAATTCTAATCGCTGTTTGTTGTCCAAAATAAACACACACACATACAAAGGGGATAACAGCGAAATCTCTTCCATCCAAATTCGAGCACAATTCCAATCCATAGCTGAATAAGATTGCTGCAAATAGAAAATTCGATTTTTGTTGACTAAGGGACGTTATTTTGTCGACAGCTCTGAAATATACAAAAATTTCGTAAAATATATTTCCAATATCTGCTTTTTGAGATAATGTGGAATACAATAGTTTTTGTAATAATCAACAAAGTATTATAATTTTTTCGAGATAAGAGTAAAACATTTAAAGAAACATGTTCTACCACATAATTTTCAAGAATCCATTATCATTTTTCCAATTTTTAAAATTTCAATTTTAATAATTATTATTGAATTTAATTATATAACCAAAGTTTAATTTGCAGTCGGACGATACCACTGTAACACTAGCTGAACAAATTTAAATACTTTTTGGAGGGATGGATTTGATTCTTCCAAATTTGGTAATTTTAGCTCAAAGATTTAGGATTACGCAATTCGAGCGTAAGGAGTGGATGATAGCGGCAGGAGTGGACTCGTCCTCGATTTAATAAGCAATTTAATGACTCTGGTCTTTAAATTTTGGGAAACATAAGGTCCATATCGATATCTACTTTAAAATTAGCAGACATGTTATGTCAATATTAAAAGTTTCTCAAATACAAACATCGTCCGGTATAAAAAATGGCCTTAAAATTTAGAAAAAACGTCCTGAAATTTGGTAACAGAAAAAATATTTTCTTAAAGTTAGCAAATAGTAATAAGGTTTATGAGGATGTCTGCAGCAGTCAAGACGCATTTTTCCCTGGTTAGGATCAGAGGGTCGTCTGCAACCGAGAAGTTTCCGAGTGGAATGTCGACCTGAGTGTTGTGCATTGTGTCTAAGGCACAATCCTGATGCACTCCTGAGCGGATTGCAGCTGATCCTGTACTCCTCTGAAAGATCTACCGGACAGAATGCTTTGGATTAACTGGTGTAATCAATTTTTTCAAATTTTAGGACAATTTTACGTGCCAGCATCTGTTGAAAAGTGAGTGAATGTCAAAGTATGCATTACCGTCGGAATCGGTAATTTTTAAGATCGATGAATTGTGAAAACCTATTTACAAACCATTATTGGATTAAAAATTTGCAATGCATGATGAGTTAAATACTAGCATTCTTGAATTTAAGTAAGTTAATTAAAAAAAACCTATATGTAGGATTAGTCCCTTATGTTGCACAAAAAATACATTTTTTGCAATGATTGGAAAAAGTCAGTAAAATTCCAATCAACAATTTTAAAGGTTTGCATTTCGAAAATGATAGAAAACCCATGTGAGGTCGTTGCAGTCGGGCTTAGCCATACCTTTTAAATTAGGTAACTCAATCTTCAAAATTTCGGGTGATATAGACTTTTGCGACTTTTGGGTTGGAGGGTATATTAAAATTATGGAGGATTGCGGGGACGGTAGTTTTATAATTATCAAGAAATATGCTACTTACTGAGCAGGCGGACTCGTGCTCACAAATTTTGGAAATGTATCGATCGTTAGTTCCTGTGTCAGTTATATGACATAGTTATTTATATGTATTTATTTGTATCATACGTTTGTATTCACAAAATTGTTTCGATGCCTCTGAGATTGACTCAGTCATACGAACAGACAGGCAAACGAACATTGCTGGATCGACTGACTGTTGATGCGAATATGCGAATATGCAGTTACAAGGCTCCTTTTGATTTTTAAAGATTTTTAATGGGTATTGAATATAGAAATTATTCCCATCCAGTCGAATGGATGAATTGGAATTCAAGCACTCAGCACGACATGATTTTTCAGTCGAATGATTTTTTAAGCTGCGATCTTCGGACAAATTAAAATAAGCAGAAAGAGCAATCGAAAGCATAAAAGCCACCCCTAAAAATAATAAAAGGCTCAAACAGTATAAATATATGTAATAATATATATAATAGCAATTTAAGTATCTTTAACAGTTCCTTTTACTTATATGCCATAATTGATTGTGCGCTAGCCGACAGTTGATCGAACAAGAAATACCCTGTACCCAGTAGCTCCAGCATATATTCTAAGTTGCCTTCATCTTAAAACCATAAAGTGAAGCGTGTGTGTTTGATTTTGTGTCTGTGTGTGTAGTAGTAGAAATAGTAGCGACGGTGGTGGATATTTGTGAGTGGATATTTGAACAATTCGTATTTTGAACGGGTCTTTAATAAATAATCGCTAAAGGTTAGTCATCTTAAATGATTCGACAATGAGCAATTTCGTTAAGTCCCCGCATATTTGTCATGTAGAAAACACGGCATATTTTGGAGATCAAACTAATTTAACCGTAAACTATGCGTAACTATATTTATTTAAAAATAACACCTTTCAAGTAACCGATTTCTCTTGCGGTATTGGGATCGAATAATTATTATCGTGTCCAGTAGTTCTTCGAGGTGCCAAGGGAGATGATGATGAATGTCGTTGTAATTTTATTGGCAATTGGTTGGGAATGTTTAAATGCGAGCACACAGTTTGCTGTTCTCTTGTAAGTTATGTGGTTGGTTTTTATTGCAATGATTTCCTGCTGCTTCAAATTAGTTTTTTGTCGCTTGACAAATGCGTAATTCGCTTTCATTTTTTTTATTTGAGACAATTAATGCAGCTGATGTTTTTCGTGCAGGCTCTCTTAAGCGACTTGAAGCTACATTTTTTTTGATCATGTTTTTGAATAGTTCGGTCGGCTATATGTAATAACTACTGTTATTCAACTGTTTGACTACCATAATATAAAAAAATACAGCTTTAGACATAAGATTAATCTTCTGAAACAAATGTCATGACATTGCCAAGATCTGTATAATGGATATCCTCACTGCATTAAAAGCTTTCAAAAGTTCCATAAGCAATGTCAAACTATCTTCTTTAAAAACTGACAAATTTCTCTTCCACTCGATTCGATCTTTAAGTATTAACTTTATTCAACTTCTCAGTTGGATCGAAACATTGACGAGGTCCATGGTCTTTCAGATGTCGAGGGCTTTCAAGGGTATTCAAGCTCTCCGGACGTTCTCATAATTGTATGTCTAGTATAAAGTAATTTTTCGACACTTTCTGACGATGATTATATAGAATGGGTATGCCATTCCGATTGGAATATCATTAATTATAATATATAATATAATTAATTATAATGTGCATTGTTAATTATTTAATTTTATATATAGCTCTCCCGTTTCCCTTAAGCTAAGACCACTGCTTCTGCTGTATTTTGTTAAACTATACAAACTTTTTTAACATAGTGGAGATAGGGGAGAAACTTACTGTCATAAGTCCCTACCTTTACATAACAAGCTCGATTTTAAAAATGTTTTCACAAATATAAATAGTAAGTTTGAAAAAGTTGTATTCCAAATCAAAAATGTTGTTAAAATAAGAAAAATTTTGTGTCATTCCGAGCGATGAATATAATTCTTAGTGATAATATAATGAGTGGTATAAGAAAATTATGAAGCAAGAAAAGAGACCGATTTTGACGCTGATTAAGTCGGCGACAAATACTTCAATCCGTTTCATGCGTTATATATGCAGATTTATTTACCTTACCTTACCTACTTCAAACGGGACTCGATACCGGCAATTTAAAAATTCCGGTTCATTATCTCATACAGTTGAACTAGTTATAAATAAACTAACTGTTTTGTATTAAGCTGAATTAATAATTTAAGCTTATTGCTAAACACAAGGGATTATAGGGAAAGAGATTGGTAAAGAGTAAGACAAAAAATAAAGAAAAATCATTAGAAACTCATTTGTGGCTTGGCATCTTAACCAATTCATCCCAATTCCCAATCAATGCACCAAAGTTTGAAAAAAGCATAAACATTAAATTAAATAAATATTCAATTGAATTTAATTATTTACATATTAAATTTATATTTTTATATGTATATTAAGTATAATTTAATATTTTATTTTTATTTCTTTTTGACTGATATCAGCCGACATCAAATCAATAAATATATTATTATGCCGAGTACTGCTGCAAATACTTCTTGTCCACTTCGCGTCGCTGTTTGTAGGGCTTTGTTTTCTCAATGGATCGCTGATGTTGCAGATGATGCCTAACTGTATGTTGCTGCAGGCTCTGGAAGTATGGTTGCATCTCGTCTGGGATCAAACTTATGTGGTTGTCCTGCGCAAATTGTACCCCTGTGGTTGTGAAAAGTGTTGACTCAGCGCACGTGTCGATGAGCAATGCGGGCGTTTTGATTGAATTGGCTCGGTCTGCTTTTGCTTGGCACAAAATTCTTTAAGAGTTTAATCGAAATTTTGATTGCCGATTGGTTATTGTCAATCAATGCAAGCCAAACCTACCAATGGACCTAAAATGCTGTCGTTATCATAGTAGTTCATTCTGGATGACAATATTGTGGAACATTCAAATCCAATTTATTAAGACACATTTTTATCGAAAATAATTTACTTTGCCAGAAGGAATTTGTAGAATCGGTTCGCTTTCAAAAACCATTATATCTTAGTAATTTCTAAATGTAACATCAGTTCAATGCGTTAACAGTTAAAGCGTGGCCAACAATTTGTAATATTCCATATTCCTTATTAAAAGGAAAATTCGCCAAATGTACAAAATATTGTAAGTAAAATTAAGATGAGTTGTTGACCACAAGTCTTTATTGAACTCACAGTATACAACTAATGGTATACGATTTTAGGCAGCCTCATAACTGTTAATGAATTAACCACAGGACATTTTACTCGACTGAATGAAAAGTTATCATATTATCATATTATAAAAGACAAAGACTATAATTCAAATGATAAAAGATTGTTAGTAGTAAAAGCTTATGATATATCTTAGGATTATTTTAAGTTACATCGCAATTTTCTCTATAGCTTATAAATAAATATAATATAACAAATATATTCCAAGCTTCATCAGTATCAAGAACATACATACCTTATGGAGCTTAAGACGTTTTTATTATGATCTGAATGGGTAATACAAGAGAGGTCCAAGCAGAGCTACTTACTTGTCAATTTCAATGTTATTCTGGTTTTTGGGCAGAAATTGCTTTATTTTATATTTAAAATTATGTTTGAAGTCAAGTAAATGTGTACTAATTGCGACTGCCCGACGGGAAGGTAAACTATACCCAACTGTTCAAAATATTGAATTGCTTAAAAACACGTTCTAGCTCTCATGCCAATTGGAGGAAAAGCAAGTGCTCTTCAACCGTTAACTTTTGTTGCGACAGGCGCAAGCAGACGAAATTGGCATTCAGAAATCTGAAGCGTCAATCAACAAAAACCCGTAAAAATGCACTACGCCAAAGTTTTTACCTTTATATACATATATGTATGTACGTATTCAAATATGTAATTATGAAGCTGAAACATTTACAGATTAAATAAACTTGCGTGTGGTACACGAGAACTCATATTCCAAAATTGTCTCTCTCTGACAGACAAGCGGTGAAATCGGTTCTGCTAGTGATGCTGATTACGAATACATATAGACTTTATCGTGACTTCAATAACCTTTTAACCATTTACAATGGGTTCAGGGTAAACAAAACTCTGGCTTGCGACAAATTCGTGCAAACAATAACATTTTTTTTACCTACCTACGCACATTTATAGATTTTGAGCACAAGTGGATTGTCTAGAACAACATATACTATATACATTTATCTGTTCGTCTCGCACACATTCATTGGTGCACAATCATGCTGCTTGTATACAAAAAATGCTGATACGAAAATGCGATTCCAAAAAGGTGTATATTAATCATATCAAATTTAAATCAGATCGACAAAAGACAGAAAAGATTTACAGAAAATTTTCTAGATTTGAAAAATTTGTAAATTAAAATTGGATGTAAGACTAAAGCTGATCGAATGAAAGGCATTTTCCCTTGTTGATAAGTTTTCCAAAAATTAAATTCGCGTAATTGCACGAAATTGTAAAAATAGATTGAACACTAATTTGCTTCCCAGATCAGATTTTAAGCCAGCTTTCTTATAATAATAATCCATACTTGTTTCATTCCCATTGAATACATTGTGATATTTTTGTAAGAAATAAAATGAAAATGTGCATGCCGTCGCATAAATAGATGGATGAATTCAGGATTGGCACATCATTCGCTGTCAAAACATGAAATAATTTTCGAGCCGTAATAATATGTTTGTGAACTGGACTTTTCTCATTGATGTATGTTTTGTTGTGTTACAAAAAAAAATCCCTCCAATGTCAAATATACAATATTAAGCTTCATCAATTCAGCATCCAACAGTATGCATACTTTTGCAGTCAATTTTCTGATAGTATCACTTTCACTTTTTGTACGAATACAGTGAACATTTAATATGATATTAAAGGTATTTAAATTACCTTTCCCAAAAGTATAGACCTGTACATAAGTAAAAGCTTCAGAAAAATGCAACATTTATGAATGGATAGTGGCATGGTTTGTTGGAATAAAATGTAAGGTGGTATTGAGTGTAAAGAGCAAAACAATTAAGTTACCTGATAAAAAGAAATTATACCGTCCAAAGTGCTTCGAGGCTCTTAGAGTTGAGACTGTGAGTTGATCATCAATTTGACTGACTGTAAAAAGTAGTACACAATTAAATGCAATTAAATAGTCACTTAAATGCACCTTCGACCGAATCATTTTCTTTTTTGCACAAGCTTTGTGCATTGAAAACAATTAAGGAAGCTTGAATCGAGAGTGACAGGCCCGGCAAACAGCCCTTACATACACTTATAGTTATTAATATGTATACTTACGAGGTCTGCCCAATAAGTAATGAGACTAAGTCCATAAAATACGTATATTTAAAAATTAAGGTACATTGATGTGATCCCCTTCAAAGTACTCCCCTCCCGCAACTACACACTGGTTCCAGCGTTTCTTCCAGCTTTCGTAACATTTCTGGAAGGCTTCGACTGGAATGTCCTTTAGTACCCTCGTCACGGCGGTCTGGATGTCAGTTATGGACTCAAATGCGTTCCAGTGGTTGTTAATGGTTGAGAAACATTATCTAACTCTTGATCGCTAGAACTTTAAGTTGGTATTTCAGCTTTTTTAAGGCACTTGATACATGTCGAATATGTATTATTGGAGTTTTTAAAAAATGAACAAATTAATATTGTAGGTCTTTTATAGTAGTCTCTAAGATCGATGATACGAACAGACAATGAAACGACTGTTATTCTTATCGGGAATATATAAAGCCAGCTAATGTGATATTTATAATAGCTAATTTGTATTGTTGTATATAAAAACGAACTGTATAAGCTCAAGGACTGACTGCCGGGTACATACATATATATTTAAGGTCCTAACGAATTACAAAAACGATATATATTTATTGGACTTATGGTAATGGGTGAATTTAATTTAGTTCAATTAGAAAAGAGGCAGGTTTTGTTCTTGAACTTTTTTTCGATTCTAGCATTGCTGTCAAAGCTACGTGTTATCTGCTTTCATTAATTAAACTTGGCAGCGTAGCGGCTTGGTAAATCTCTATGTAAATATAATACTGAATGTACACGAATATGTGTGTGCCCCAAAATGTTTTACTTAACAATCGGAGCAGCCTCGCACAATGGGCGGTATTCTGCCGTACAGAGGGGTGGAGCATAAGTGAAGCAACCGTGTGAGACCTGTGATTGGTCAATTCCGAGCTACGCCCCCTCACAACTTGCAACGTTGCAGGCAAATATGAGGGTATGAAATAGAAACATCGGGCATGAGCATACAATGTATAGTTGTGTGCGAGTCCTACCTAATTTAATGTATACCAACAGGAGGAAAATATAATATATATATATACATATATATGTACAAGTGTATATAAGCCTAAAAATCATTCCAAACCAATTTTGTTATTATTTAAATTCACGCAGGAGAAGACCAATGCATAATTCTAGCCCTTATTATTTCTAGACTATTTATTATGCAATTTTTGGCTAGTGTTTAACATGTTAATTCAAATCGTTTAACTTGATATGCATTCATATTGTGAGACAATCGCGTAAAAGCCAATTACTTATAGCCAAAAGCATACAATTTTATTGTAAATTAGTTTTTTTATAACTCTTTTATACCCATGCATAAATGTTCATATATGGGCTTCAATATATGCAGTCTGTGTTTTTCATTACAAACTCGACTCTCAACTCTCAATTTTAACTTGATGAAAAATAGTTTTTTCGATGCATTTGAAATACCTTTTATCCCATTAGGAAATATATTATTTATCAGGATGGTTAGCTGAGTTGATGTTTATAGCTATATCTGTAAGCAAATTTGTATGGATAATGCAGAAGATTCAATGAAAAGTTATCCCGATTATGTTATAAAAGAATCAAAGTAGTTTTTTACTGGCCTGACACTGGGTTGAGCAGTTTTCTAAGAGTTCTTCTTTCGATTAATATTCTGAAATTTGAGATGGAGGAGCATTAGAGCTCAGATGTTGTTCGGCAAATTAGATAATGTTACCTTAGGTACACTTATTGGAGATATCTCCCTTATTGCATTACATATTACGTGACTAAACTATAAAAGGCCATGGAATTTATTTGACAAAATCTCATTGCGATGTGACATCTCGTCAGCTAAAAAGTGTTCTCAAAAGAAAGTCTGAGAGAGAAATGAACAACAGTGCACATACATATATAGTATATATATATATGTATGTATAGCTCTTGAAATAGAGTACTAAATGAATTGTGCTCGCAACTGAGCGATTTGGCTATTATGATTATACATACATACTTTATATGAAACTTTTTTGAGCGATCTTGATGATCTTGCAGTTGATCACTAATATATTTTATTATATTTGATTGGTATTTTATTTTAAGCGCTTGGATTTGAATATTTGAGTGTCCGATTTATGATAGTTAAATCCATTGGTACAGTCTATCTGTCAATTTAACACTACTCAGTAAGTCATAGTTACATATAAATCCTTTGAAAGATTCGTTTTTCGCTTATGCCATTCGGTGGTCTGCAAGGGTATCTAGCTCTCGGCTTGCCTAAAAAAGCTTTTCTTTCTTGTACATACAACAAAAACGCACGTATCTTGGAGACTGTGAGAGGTAGGGACAGATTATAAACGCTGTCTTGTGTACGCTGTCGCAGTACAAGTTTAATTTTTATTGCCGTTTGCTTGATATCGATTTCCCACCCCGATTTGTGCGCATATCTTGAAAGAATATGAGGGCTAAAAGCATACAAATGCATGGCCTTAAGCTGCCAATGCAGCTGTGTTTTTTAATGACTAAAAATCCAACATTTTTATTTATTATAAATTTACTATAATGGGTAGCATTCGTCAAATGGACTGCCAATTTCAACATGCATACGTTGCTCTTGAAAATTGGGCAATTCCATCCGAGGTGGATGAAGTCCTCCCTTCGCCGTGTATTGCAAATTTTACATAATTATGTATGTCCATGTGAGAAAAAAATGTGGCCTTAGCAGCGCAGTTCTGGCTCTGCAAATAATGGACATTTCGAGAGGGCCGAGCACGTTGAAATAGTTATACTTATTTAGATTGTGGTTGACCCATCATTTTCGTCGAATAGAGCTTCTAAGTTTCCGTCGGTTTCGAATTGATTCTTTTTCTGTTTGTAAATATGTTCAGTGTCAAAATTATTTCGGAATTTCTGGTACCTCATTTATTGTTTGTTCAATTATTAGGTTTATCGAAGTAAATATAGTATCTTATTTTAACTCTGAAGCAGAAAAAAATTGTAAACTTATTATTGGAGTTATGGTACTCACCTTACGACTCAAATAAATAAATAAATTATTATTACTATTAAAAATGATTTAACTTAAGCATCAATTTCAACTGAAATGAATTACACATAAGCCAAGTCTCTAATGCATTTCATTTTAAACTATTTCTTAAGTTTAATAATTTTTTTGTTATTATATACTTTGATATATGTACCTCTTTAATAGAACATTTTATTTTTAATTGTTGTAAGCTTGGGTTGGTTTTCTTTAGATTATTCGCCAGCATTTCTTTTTTGTTTTCCGAAATGGAATTATGTGGCAGCCTTATTTATATAATTGCCTCGTTTTTCTTATTACTTTTGGAAGATAGGCATGGCTCCAGACTCCGAGGGCACATTAAAACATAGCTTTGGGTGGAGAAGTCAACCACCGGTTGTCCATGGACATGCGAATGCTCATCGTCTGCTCTCTTGATGCTGACAATACATTGTAGGCCGTATTCGTCGTACTCTTCTTTTTTGCAATATATATGTTAAAAAATCACAATTAAATCATTAAAAATAACTTAATAATCTAAATATATCTGTTTAATGTCTCGCTTAACGGTTTCGATGCATCTGGTTCAGTACCAGCATCGATGAATAACCATCGCCGCTCGTCGCTAAATCTGCCGATTCTTCACCAGCTTATTTGCGTTATCTTATAAATATTTCTTCTTTTTAAATTTATAGCTTTATATATAATTTTAAATTTAGTTTAATTTAACTGTGTGCATTTTTTGTGTCGACTGACTTGAATAAAAAATAAATATACTTTCTAAATAATAAATTGAGTTACTCTTCGCGCTATGGCGAATTTCTAAAATGCAGTACCATTTTTCTCTAAGGTTAGTGATTTTAGTTCCAGGTTTACGTCAAACAGAAGGTAAAGAAGAAGAATTTTTAGTTAGAACGATAAATACGTGATGCTTCGTTTTGTTATGCACGCGTCAAAGTGTCAATTACAGATTGTTGTTTCAAGGACATGCACAATTCAGCTGAGTGAATAACATTTCAGCCGCTGGGTCTGCATCAGCAAAGTCTGTGGAAATGCTGAATGTTGTTTTTATTATTGAAGAAGGCGTTAATATATTATTTTTAGCTCATATTTTTTACGTATGTACATTTTTTTTTTAGATACCTGAAGGAAAAAAAAAAACTAAACTTTTAAAGCCGACAATTCTTTTAGGATTGTAAGGACTTCATTGATTATTGGGCAAAAAAAAATATATATATATATACATAATTAAAAAGAATATTGTCAATAGATCTAAGGTTTTTTCGTTTTTTGAACATGTTTCGGAGTAAAAAATTTCGGTATTTAAAGTAGTTAAGATAATCATAATAAGCAACAAGATTTTCCAGACAAGACTGGCCATTAGACTAACCGCCATTTCAATAACTTTTGGACCGTCCATATCAGTGAAACTTTTTCAATGCCTTTCAAGATTGGCGAACTAATCCTTTTGTTAGGTCTTTAAATCGATAAATTCATATTCATATAAAAAAAAAAACAGGGTGTCAAACCGAAAAGTAATTAAGTTCTGAATCTGATTACGGTAATCGATTATGTATTGATACCTTGATTTTTATGCTACGCTATCGATTTGTTACGGTAAATAAGTGCGAACTTTCCTACTGCAGAATTCTTTACCATTTGATCAATATAACGACCAATATTGGAAAAATACATACTCGTATATAATATATGTCGTTCGGTAGCAGGTTGGCTGAGGTCTGCACGGGTCTACAATCTTCGGTGTTTTTTTGGATTTTACGGATAAAAAAGGGTATATTGAAGTTTGTATAGGTCAGGATCAACAGTCGAGTCGTGCTAGCCATCTGTGTTTGTCTGTTCGTTTGTTATTGGAGCTTGAGACTTCAAATTTGGATTCTCAATCATTTCTTGGCTCTGATTCCGATTTCGATTTAAATATTAATCAGTAAACATACGGTTCGTTTTATTAAATTATTTTGATAAGCCACGAAATTGTCTATTGTTTATTGGTGGTACTCTTATTTTCTCATATATTTCGAGGAAAAAATGTAAATCGTGCTTCTAAGACTGAAAGACATCTAGTTTCTCAAGAATCTATCCAACTTCAAAACTATTCTAAAAAATGTTTTTATCTTACTGTGGATTCCAATTTTGCGGAAAAGATTCAAGATGCAATGATTAACGAAGGACGCAGAATTTTTAATTATCAATAAGAACAATCATATATAGCCAGTCTTATATCGGATTCCTAGAATACTATCAGCTAAGCCGCCTTACTACAGTGACCATATTACATTTAAATGTATAAATTGCTTGGATCGGTCTGCAGACTAGGCCTAATCGCGTACGCTCGCCAAACAAATAGTTCTAATCAGAAAAATAAGTAAAAGATAAAAAATGTATAGAAGTAAGAAACTCGGTGGAATATATAAATGACTGTTATCTATGAAAGGGTGTTTGAAAAAGAAAGTTCAAACTACTGAACCAATTAAAATTTGATTAATATTAGACATCTAATACAAAAGCCAAAAGAGGCCGTCAACTATATGCAGTGTTTGGAAAAATTATGACTGTGATCGCCCCGCATTACAGACCCATCAGACAATCACCTACGCCAAAGAGTCTGGTAATTATGGATTTTTTTTTCTTAATTCCAAATCTGGTGACTAGTGACTAGCTCAAAATCTCGACAAAGCTAAATTTGGAGTGCTTTGAATTTTCAAAGCGAGTGGCAGCAGTCTACTTTAAAAAATCATATTTAAAAATTTTGGCTATATTTGATATATCCTCTGGTAGGCGTGGTATCTACCTTTCCTTGCACTTTCGCTACTCTACTATATTCCATGTTTGCAGCGGATGGAGGCGAAGAACTGACCTAACAGTGGCTAAGTCAGAGGGACTGAAGGTGATCGGATGAATCTCTGCACATGAATAAGACACATGAAGAAAGGAACGTCGATCTGTATTGAATGAACTAGACCCATTAGAGCAATCCTATATGAAGTGCCGGAACGAGGGCGCCACGAAGTGAAGTTCTGAAGTCCATTGGGGTATTCTGGGACAAGAAAAATGATTTGTGTGAAGTACGGCAGCAAACTTTTGATATCCGCAGACTCTACAACTACTTCAGCAGACAGCTTTCGTGTCGCAAAAACAGGCATATGGATGCAGCAGCTGCGGATGATGAAGATCCAACACTACTCCTGGGGTAGAAAATGAGGTCATGAGTTTTCGAAGGAACTATTGCAGCCAAAATCACCAGCACCAACACCTACGCTGTCCTTTTTAAGGAGCGAGTCGGTGCAGTAAGGAACAAAAGCAACAGCGTGACACAAGTAAATCAAACTTTAAGGTTAGTTTCTGAGTTTACCCTTGCGGAAGAGCAACACCAACAACACCAGTAGTGCCATTTAACTTATTTACTAGTTAAGGACTTTAGTGTTTAAAAACAAAAAACGGAAAATAAGGATTCTCCAGACTCATACGCAATTGCAGGGTTTCTTCCGCCCGAGCCCGAGTTCTGATCATAAAACTATTTTATTCGGCATCAATTAGGGGAGCTCCTTGGCAATATCATGAGACCATTATATGGTTATTTCTTAATTGACTATGGCAAAGGAAGAGATTGTGCTGGAAATCCCAAAATAGGATCTAAATTAAACATATCACATAAGCTAGGCACACTCATACTCGAAATCAAAGTAAGTAAATGAAGGTTATAGATAAAGGTCATAAAAGGGAGTGGACTCGCCGTCGAATCCGTAACTGCCGTTTCTAATCATTCAAGGATAGCGCTGAAGAGCCGTATTGTCCAAAGCTTGCACTAACCCTAGCGACCTTCGGAATTGCAAGGATACTAATAGCAGAACTCTGAAACCCGTCTATGAGATAAGGTGATTACTCCAGTTGTGTTAGTTGCCACACTGACCCTTCCATAACGAAAGAAGTTCGTTCCTTCGAAAGATAATGTTTTCTAATCCAAAACATGAATGCTGGGAGTGCTTCATGCACTGTGTACTGTCAGATTTATTGCCTCAACTTATTGCCCAACGCACGAATGCAATAATCCCGCTCTGGTTCAAGTTTTTTATATACTACGATCTTAAGATATACTTCCCGGGAAAAATATGCTAAGATGTGATTTGAGAATTCTTTCTCAATTTCACGAATCCCGCCGAGTTAGCTGCTGACAATACATAATTTAGTTCTTATTCTAAAATTTCCTGGCAAGAGATCGGTAAGTATTCTAAGTCTGTTCTTTTCCTGCCTTTCTTCGTTCCTAAGTTCCTAAGTATTGTGTATCTTCTTATAATACATCACGGTTCTGTTAGAGGCCTCTCTGTGTCTTATTCCTCAAGCATAGAATGGCTGATCACGTTATTATTGCCGGCATAAATACCGATCCGGAAAAAGTTACTCCAGTATAGACCATTTGTTCTGAACGTTTCCTTTCCCGAATATTTGATATTCTAGCTAAGCGGTATCTCACGTCCTCTGCAGGAAAAAATTACCTGTGTAAAGATCATTATCGTATCGAGACTATCGTCAGTCACATTCAATCATCACTTATATCGTTACCATAGCAAAATTATGAATTATATAGTCAAAAGTTCAGGTCAGCCCAATAGCGGCTGAAAAAAAGATTCATTTAGAATTTATCTAGAGGTGAAACCATAGTTTGCATGGCTTAAACTGAAGGATGCCTTCCATTGATTTTGTTGTCTATATAAATAAAATACGTTTTGTTTAAACACTTCTCTGTTAATATGTGTCGAATATTCTTTATAACTCGACCACTGAGGGAGCATTTGATGTCCTTTGCGCCGGCTTCGTGGAACCACGGCAACTTTGAGCTGGTAGTGTTTTTGATAATCAGAAAAAAAATCGCCCTTAGAAATCCTCCATACTTATGGCGTCAAGTGTACCTCACCTTATTATTCAGAAAGTAAATTTCTAAAATTTAAGGTTATGGCTTTCTTAAAACCAACGATATTTCAGGGTAGATTTTTATTAAATTCAGAATTGTGCTCCTTCCTAGAAGAATTCCTTTTGTGTTACTTGTATTTATAATTAAATATCAGTATTTTCAGATTTTTAAATACACAAAAATTATTCATAGGGAATTCGAATATAATGAGTTCAACTCAGCTACGCGGACTCGAAAAAAGCTGGCAGATAAACTATAATATAGCTGTCGAGAGAGCAAATTTCATTACTATTTTCTGAATTTCCGAAACAATTTTTTTTAAGAATCAAATTTTTTGAATTTATTTCAAAGAAAAAAAAAAATATATACATATACAGTGGCACAAAGCTTATTCTGATCAGGGTCAAAGAAAAAAAGTAATTGCCTGCCATAAACTAGTCATTCATTATTTTTCAAAAATTCCAAAGCCCGATGGTAGGTACATATATTAACCACCAAAATTAATATATGATATTGGGGTCACTGGGGTTTCCCTACCTGTTAGGTAGAAATATAAATAAATGTTGCCTACTTACAGGCGTAGTTTTCATTTGGATCTGGTACATTGTGGACACCTGGGTGCCATAAAACCCTGATTTTTTACCTAAAGTTGAGTATTTCCGGTATAAATAGACCAATCTTTCGTAGTCAGGTTAGTTTTATCCTGCATCTCGGGTGCAATAAGCCAACAAGGACTATGGACAAATAGACCACCATTGCACAACGGAAACTCATCCTGGAACACTTCCAAAAAGGATATTCACATTTCCAAATAGCTGAATGGTCAGTCTGAGCAACTCAACTGTGTATAACATCATTCGGCGCTTCGTCGACGCAAATCGGATTGAGCAATTACTTTTTTTCTTTGACCCTGATCAGAATAAGCTTTGTGCCACTGTATATGTATATTCGGGATGGTCGATTTAGGGCTAGACTTTCGAATTTTTAGAAATTATTTCTTAAGAAAAACTTCTTCATTGTTAGGTTAATTTTCTTATAATGAATCTTGGAAAAAGAATGTAGCAAGCCGAAAAAAGTATGTACGACACTATATATTATATATATTCCTGATCAGGCCGAATAGCCGAGACGATGTCCGTCTATCCGTCTGTATGAATATGTACTCATTGACTTCAAATTGTAAATATAAACTCTCGTATATTAACCAAATCGTATTCTCAAATTGAGCAAACTACTATCCCCCATATATGAGTCCTTTTTCAATGCGCAAATCTGTTTCGTCATATTGTAAGACTTGCATTGACTGACTACTAAATGCAGGGCATTAAATGTTACTAGTTTTTGTCAAGGCGTTGACAATGAAATTGGCAGTAAATAAAATCAGTTCACAAAGATATTGCCTTTATGTAAAAGGCTATTCTGCTAAAGATTTAATTAATTATTATTGTTGACATCAAGTTTGTTGGTGGACATGTACACAATGTTCATCAACAAATTAATGATGCTGTTAGAACGAAGCATTCCCACCAAAGTCAGACTACCAATTTCAACTTGCATTTCTCGTTGTCAACTGCATCCTCAATCTGCAGTCAACGCAACAGTTGACCATATTTGACAATATTTCGCCTTTTCCATTGGTTGAGTTCAACTTGATTACCTTCCTTTTTATACTATGATACCCAAGGTATCAAGAGTATATTACTTCACGTGCGATTTCCGTCATGCTGTGTGTCCGTCCGTATAGGCGCAACTTACTCCGATACCATCCTTGAAGCCTGGAACATATATTTGTCTGCGCCCGTCAAACAGACTGCTAAAATTAGAGTGCTATGTCTAGGAGGCTAGGAAATCAATAAAATCAACAACCGCAAATCGATAATTCCACAAATCTGTCACAATTTAATTTGGTTTGTATGTTGTTGGCGGTGTCCTTGAAAGATTGGTATATGCCACGATTTTAAAGATGGAGCCATATAGCTTGCAGATATCCTCCTTTAAACATCTACATACACATTTCCAGACCATGCTCACCATGGTTTTTGTATATTTATAAGCCAATTAATTGCAATTCTTAACTTTTTTGGTACTTATAAATATTATTATACCAAATTTAAAGCATCCCTTATAATAGCCTCTGAAATTTCTAATATTCAAATAATTCACTTTATCAAAATTATTTATATTGACTTGTAGAATTAATTTGATTTAAAATGTTTATTATACATGTACATATATTTTGTTGATTATAGATAGCTTTAACCCATTTTTCGGCACAAAATGTTTCTTATTGGATAATATTTTCTTTGTCGCAAAATGAATTACATTTTTCCATTTTCACAAGAGATTAATGTACCTTTTCAGACCGGAGTTGAACTACTCAAACAAAAGGCTTTTCATACTTATCACAAAAAGAGTTTGAAAACTTCAAAACAAGTTTGACTGACAGATGCAAATACGTACCGTATCTTCGGTTATCTTTAGAAATAAAACAGTTGTTTTGAAATGGTAGTCCAATGCTTATAGATTTCTGTCAAAATATTACAAAAATTACCACCCACAAGCCAATCTGGTCAGCATATTTCTATTTCTTGTTTTATTTATTTAGTGAAGGCCATTTGTCATCAAAGAATGTCGACTAGCTGAAGAAATTCAAAACTTGCCTTTGAAATTGAGTTTTGTGAGTATATTTAATAATTGTTTACAAAGAGCTTTAAAAATGTGATTACAGCCAATTGGACGAGCATTATTCACATATTCAAGATTGACCCCATATTGTGCACTCTGTGGGGTGGATTTAACGACCAAAAGGGAAACTCGTTTCCAATGAAATTTCACAACGATCTCGTAAATAAATCTCCCCAACGTCAAAAAAGTCAAAATAATGTGCAATCAGCAATCGCCTGCATAGAAATTGAAGGACTTTGGAATCAGGACATAATGAACTTTTGCCTAGATGGAAAACAGCAATATTAACATATGTAATTAACCACATTTACGATACTAGTATATCTCCCGGAAACAGCATAAAAGATGTACTGAGGTAAAATTATCTTTCTCCACAGATTCAGATATTTGCTTATCATTTCATACACACAAGTATTTTCGTAATGAAATTGTGTTCCATTTTTTCTTCGATTCATTGTTATCACTTATACCCTGTAATTAATTCAAATGAATGAGTAAAAGGGAATGCTGCCCAAAATGTCATTCTCATTATTTAAATTTTTTAAATTTAAATGTATTAAAATTCGAATTTACTGTTTTACCATAATGAGATCCTAATGTGTAAGAAATATTTTCTGAAATAAATGTACATTTAGTTGTAATTGTAGTATGAATATTAATAATAATAATATAAATGATTGTATTGTTCTCCATCGAATAGTTTAACGAGCTGTACATTTAAATGTTATTAACCTTATTAGATTGTTTTATAAGTGGATTTAAATTGTTTAGTTCACTTGTATATGTTAAGGAAAGGGTCTGAAAAGACATTAAAACCTCTTTGATGACATTATAATATCCAATCATTCAGAAACAGCAAAATTAATGATTTCTGATTTTCATGTAAAGGTTTTGTATGCAAAGCATTTGTTTTAACAAATATCTTAGCTACACTCACGAACTCAGCATTTACATATATATTCGTATTGAATCCAAATTCAATCAATTGAAAATTGCACGAATTTCATTACTGTGTGTTTCAAGCCGCAAATAACATTTTGGCAAGATGAGGTCTAAAACTTGTCAGATAACAAAATATATCGCTCAATTGCCAAAGGTGAATTTTACGCGGTTATTCCATGCCATATGCGAAATATACAAATGGTGAAGCTAAATATATATTTAGTATATCTATATATATGAATATGACAGAGTGTTAAGTGTATATTTTATTTAAGATACTTCACGTTCTTTTTTTTATCAATGACATTACAAAAATACTGTCAACCCAGACCCATCAAAAATTTCTACACGATTTCGAGTTGGTACTTTTGAAGAGTGAAGAGTGCGTGGACGCATTGTTGCGTTGTGTGAAAATACAAGCTTAGCAAGCAATTCTATTGTTCGGCCGTGAGGGGAAATTTACCAATTTAAGAATGCATTTAACATTCCTAAACTAATTCCAGATATGCGACCTCAAGCAGAATGGGGGTTGAAACACACACTCACTTGTCATTGGTCAACATACGCCGAAGAGTGACGCAGCACAGAATATTGTAATAGCTATGTCTTTCCCTTTCGTGCGCATTGGTCTGCCCGTTACGTTCTAAAGTGTGAGCGAGACAAGTATGCACAAAAAGTGGGCTGGCATTATTTTGAACGGTCCAAAAGCCAGTTAGCAGTGAATGGAATTCCAGCCCAGTGTTGTTTTCGCTGATCTCTTATTGGTTAGTATCGTTGAAATGAATAGGCAATATTTTGATGTTTGTTTTGTTCAACGAAGTGTGTAGCCAGTACCAACAGTACACAGTTATCGTTAATAGGAAAAACTTATTCGAGGGCTATCCAGAAGCCATCTGAGGAGTACTCGTCAGTACTGTTCAGACCTCTTATTTCATTTGACGGAATCGTGTCGAGTGGATATTCATAATAAATTCACTGACGTGGGCTTATATGTCTTTAAATTTACATACTATACATATATTGTGCAGCAGAAAACAAAAATTGTGTGTTACATATTCTAGTGCTTTATCAAAATAAAATAATGGCCCTAAAATATTGCTTACAGCTTATCCAATGCTGGTGCTAAAATAACTTAATGCCAAAAAGCTTCATATTAGTTTAATCATCGCAAATTATAATCAAGTGACAATCAAACGATTCTTTAAAGAAACCAATTATTTTGAAAGTGCACCAAAAATGAGTCAAGTAAGAATTATTACGAAAACAAATATTATTTGACTATGGATAACGTAAAGTTTTATTAGTTTTTATTATTTGCGCTTGCAATGTTCATTCAATCTAAAGACCAAGAAGTGATCAATTACACACATTTGGCTAAAATCCATTACATACGTGTAATTAAATAGTATGATGTAAGCAACGCATTATGCTCGACTTGGAGATACCCTGTACTCTGCTGTATTCTACCTGTTATATGCATTTGGACAACTTTACGAGACATAAACTGCTGGGTATAAATTTATGTATTTGTTTTGTGTATTATATTTACAAAATTCATTATAATTTATGGTGTCATCGAATCGATAACCGAATTGGAATATTAACAAAATATTTATGAGAACTAGAGCACCCCACAAATCTGAAGTAAAGCGTAATGCATATCTCTCCAAATGTATCCGATTTCGTACAGTTTCCGGTGGAATTTTCATCAAGCATAGAGTTAACAACCCTAACAAAGTTGCAAAAACAAAATGAAAACGATGGGCGTTATTGCAAGTTAACCGAATATATTAAATAGGGTATATATTCTGATATCGAATTTCTTAACTAACTTTTGCATTATTGTGCTGAAAAAAATAATTCTTAATTTGACAGAAAACTTTGCGATTTAATTCAATTTGTTTCTGTAGCGACTCAAAGGTATATTTTATTTTTGAAAAGTCTTTCAATAAACTGTAAAATTGTTGGCATGACCAATGACCAAAATAAACATTCAACGAAATAATTGAGTGATCTTAGAATAATTGTTTCAAAAGTTATTTCGGGCTTTGAGAAAAGTTGGTCAAGGCCTAGATATGATTGTAAGGGTTGAGTATCCCTAACATCATTATTAATAACCCTCTTCGCCAATTATTATTACCATATTTTTTGGTTTTGACGCGTTATTATTTTTTTGTGGAATACAGTTTCTATTGGGTACTATGTGTAGAATTTTGCAGATTCGACTTGTGGCCTTTACTTCAAACACTTCATATTTGAAACAGGCAAGTACACAACCCAATTGTCTGTGCAACTTCAGTTTTCACGCAGGCTGGCAATTTTTTGTTTTTGGTGCAACCTTGCACCCTTTTGACCACTGAATGGAATCTAACTTTGCTTTTGTTGAGCTTAAAACGGTTTCATTTAAAGCCGTTGAAAATATAGTCGCTTGTACTCTTACTTGTATATAATCAATTATAATTTATTTGTTTATAAATGTATTATAGTTAATATAAATAAATAAATTAATGTCGAGATGCAAATGCAAATTTATGTCGAAATAATCACATTTTGGTGTTAATCCATACGATGAATGCCAAGCAAAATTTCATTTGTGCATCAACTTTTGGCCAATCAAAAAAGAAACAGATTTTTCCACAATTCTCCAATAATTTTGCGTTTTAGTATATTATTTTGCCAACATTGAATTAAACTTTGGCGACACATTCAATAACGGTTACGCAGCAAAATACGGACTTGTGCAATGCGTAACCGGTTGATCGCTAAACCAAGATGACAAATGTTGCTGCCACTGCAGCAGTCGGGGCTCGGCAGAAGCAAGAAGTTCTTGTCTCGCTTCTGTTTCTAAGTAGAGGACGACGCCGAATGAGAGCAAATGTGTCGCTGTCTCTTTTCGTTGCGTTTCAATTCCTATGAGCCGACACGAGCAAAACGAAAGCAATGAACAAAATAAAATGTGCGCTGTCGTTTTGCAAATGTTTCCGTCCCTTTTCGTTGCGTGCCACTGCCTATTATGCAGTGCACCGAAGTTGGACCATGCACTCTTCTGCTGCTGTTGCTTGTGATTGTTTTTGGTTTTGCTTTTTATGGTCCAGCCGATCGAGCGAAGTTGAACCACATAACTGTAATAACAATTCGTAGCCACAATTGCAGTCTGGTTCACATTGAGGTATGCATTGGGAGTGTGCTTGTTTTCGCTTCTTTGTCTGTCTTTGTGTCTGCCTTTGGCTTACTTAATTTTTAATGATAGGACTATGGGCAAAGCATTATAGCTGATCCCCCTGAAAAATAATTCGATCTAATTTCTTTTGCCGTTTTTAATTTCGCAAGTAGACTGGAAAATAAATCAAAGATTGGTCGGTCCTCCTTGCACGGGAATCGACCTCAGATTATTCATTATTCCGGCGGAACAGTCAAATGTCCAATAAACCGAAAATTGTACAGGTGAATAAATGATCATAAAGTTATCTAAAAATTATAAGCAAAACGGCTGTTACAAAGGAGATACTCGACTAGAAGATACTCTTAACTAAAGACAATAACGGCGAAGATTTAATTATTTATTTTATTATTGAAAAAAATGTTAATAAACATTTTGTATTTATTAATATTAATAATATTTTTAATATGACATGAGTAGTGCTCTGCGAATTATCTAAACCAACTTTAATCCTTTCTGAGCATAAGGCTCCCAGATCAGCTTAGTTTCTTGTATTATTGTAAGAAAGAAAGTGTTTTCCACACTTGATCAAATAAAAATAAATAAATCGCACCAGTTTTAGGTATTTTATTTTGATTTTGTTACTAAGTTCATATCTTCGCGGTTTGATTAGATGTGGATTAGAAAACTATAGGTTAAGCTCAAATTATAATAGATTTTCTTAGGACTGCAATAAATTTGTATTAAGAAATAGTCTTTTAATCTTTATAGAATTAATTAACATAAACTTAATTGAGTCGGAAAGCAAAGAAGTTGTTAAGGGAATCCCTTGCGGTTATAGGAAAAAAGCAACAGAAATTTTCTATGCCACTTTTATTATTGCTTTTAGTAGCACTATGTTTGGTGCAAAAGACTAGTTCTATCGATTTGGCGTTTGCAATAAATAAGAAATAAAATAAAATATAAAAATAAGCAAGTTGCCATTTAATATTATTGCAATGTACTTTATCGTGTATGCACATTTCAAAACAATCGAATCAAAATTGATTTTTTAAGTTGAAATCAAAATAAAATAATGTTTTTAAAAAGTGCCAGGAGTGAAATAGTTTCTCTAAATGACAACAGAGATTTGTTATTAGAATTAAGACATTATAAAATCGATATAAAAAAAAAACAATTTTTTTATTTAGACAATTTTTGTATATACTAGCAAAATCCGATTGCCAATATTTAATATTTTGGTGCCGGTTCAGTTTTCGTTGGAAATGCTAACCAAATCATACAGCAGCAGACGCAAGCATTTTGAGTGTGCACTCACATTCGCACACAAACACACACACACACACGTACACATACATACATAATGCGTGCTCAATTTGAATACTGTGAATTGTATTGCTTTTGTGTTGTATTCATGTGCTGTTTGCCCAAGTTGAAGTTTTTCCAGAGAGCGTAACTCAAGTGGGCTACAAGCCAGCCCGCAGGTCTCGGGCTTAAATTATGGTTGGCACGGTTTGAAAATGATTGGCCGCAATTTCTAACATTTGGGTCGTTTCGGATATCATTCGTTCTTCCTCTTTTCAAGATTACGTTTTTATACTTGATTTACATTAAATATATATACACAGTGCACAGATCAAAAATTAAAATTTAAGATTCACTTTTGCATAAGTTTTTAGCACGTTTATTAATTTAACTAAGCACGAACAATTTTGAGTTTTGTTTAGATTTTTGTGCCATGCCTTCTGAGACCCAATTTAACAGCAAATATATAAGATATTCACGAAATCAACGATATTAACGATATATTCATATCGTGTACGATTTTAACAAAATGTAGAAAATTAGTAAGGATATCGGAAAGTAATGGTGGAAAAAGAATAAGAAATTAGAAAAAGATCGTATTAAAAGTAAATTTAGATACCGTTGGTGGATACTTTTGGTAAATATTTATGCAACATTTATTTTCTGTATTGTGTATTAATCTGTCTGTCCACGGATTTAAATCTAAATTATTATTCTTATTTATTTTGTTCTTTGATCCATTATCTTATGGTTGCTAAGTTATTTTTTCTTGTTTATTCTTGTTTTTGTGAAAACTTTTTGTTTTGGATTGTACAATGTCCGTCGGCTTGAGTTACTTGGCTACCCCGCAGATAAATGTGTTCCATATGATTTCAGATGTTCTTTAACTGGTATTAGAGTATTACATTGTTAATTTCATCCGACTGGAACATTCAACAATTTCAAGTTGTGTATTTTTCTAAATATATATATATATATATATATAAATAAATATATATAGCAGTCAATCGGCGTTCATTTGAAGGATCTAAATTAAGTGAAAGGCCATCGCTTATGCATTTATAGGAAGAAAAAAAAGATTTGTTGTATGAACACTCATCTCCGCAAACTTACCATTGGAAACATTTAAACAAAATCGGAATAACACATTTTGTAGCTTTCATTGCAGAAATCGGTCAATAACTGGTGTTTACATAAGCAACATTTTTTTTTAGATCTCAGACTTTATCACCGTTTCACTATTAACTTATTTAAAACAACAAACAAAATTTTAATGTCTGAATCGGTTCAGATTCTAATTAACAATTTTATTGTTCATAGCCTTATGAAGGAGTAACTTAGTTACCGGATATTTTGAGCATTTTGAGTCATTGAGTAAATGTTATTAAATATTTAAGTAGAACAAATTTCTAGTGAAAATGCCGAGAGCATGAACTTTAACCCGTCAACTTGTTGAGAGCCACAAATTACTTTTGTATCCCATCCAGTGTGGGAGTCAAGTTGCCGTCAAACAGACAGCATTTTGAGGTTCTTTTGAACAAGAGCTTGTGGAACTAGCCTTGTGGAACTACCCTTCCAGGATGGTGCAAGACTCCCTTTGATGATGCCGTTTTACAATTTGGCAACACGCGAGAGTTAAATAAATAAAAAGCCGCATATAATTTTCGAAGAGTGGAAAGCTTTCATAAAATTAACGCCGGAGATAATGGCTGCGGGGAAATAGCCAAAATCAAATAATTATTGTCTGATTCTAATTTCTCATTGAATTCTATTTTCTGCTACGAAAGTGAAACCGAAACCGATACAGAGTCCGAGGCCATAGAAAGCGATTTAAAAAATAATTTTGTTCATACCACAATAAAAATGCTTTCATATGAAATATAATTGGATTACACCACGACTATGGGGGCCCTTGATAATGCGAAGTTTACAATAGGTAGAATGCATAATTGAGATTATATTTAATTCGCCATTTTTCGTTGCTTCCAGGCGTCATAAATACTTGTGATGAGTATTTTAAAATCAATGGTGAAGCCGTAAAAGTAAAATGCAACATTTTAATTTGCTTGAGCGTCCAACAGATGCTCACTTGGTGCACCTTATGCGTTGCTACTCCGTCCTCCGTCCATCAAATGAATTATCAAACTTGAAAAACTCATTTTTCATTTTTTTAATTTTTGCATTTTGCGTTGCATATTCTGAATTTTTAGCATATACAACGCGATTTTGTGTGTATACTTTTGCTTAGACCTAGCTCAAGAACAGAGTTCATATTTATTTGTAAATAGCTGACAAATTGTCAAACATAGTTTTGAAGTTTTTTGCGTTATAAGTTTCTTTGGATTTCCATAAATGTTAAATGCATAATATCACTCGTCACTTTGGTTTAGATATCTTCGTTAACAACAAAGTTCTTCATCTATCGAGCAGTTCTTCCTAGGGAAGCTTTATGATATAATCGGATATGTAGATAAATATATATAAATATGTAGAACTGATTATTGCCGTACATTTTATCCAAAGTCATGCCATTGTTTCAAAATTTGTATTTAAACATGTGGTTCTTATACAATGAAGGCATTGACTGCTTGTGCGATACTTAACTTCCAGTGCAAAATTTTAAACTAATTTCCTCAGACCGTCCAGTTAAAATTTGATTTTAATGTTGTTAAAACATAATACATTATTTACATATAGTTATGATTAGTATAATAAATCTTATTTCAATTGGCTTTTTATGGGTTTGGAAAGAAATTTTCAGAAATAAGCAAGAACTTCATTCAACAACCAATGTTTATACCCTAAACCCAAAATGGGTGAAAAGGCTACAATGATGTTTTGCAAAAATATGATACAAAGCATCATGAATAAAAGTTTCGTATGAAAATCGAGTTTATATTATTTGATCGATAACTCGATAAGCCGAAATTTTCTAAATATCTATTACTGATAACAATAATACAGATTTAAAGATGTTTAAAAACATACTTTGACATTTGCTTGATCGTCAATAAAAATCATTAAAATCGGTTGAGATCGTATATTAATATTTACCAAATTATGCCGCTGCAAACACAAACATTTCCGGGGTATATACAAGTCCAGATCTCTCGACTAAAACATTCTTACCCCTGACTTGTTTTTGGGTTCATCAAATGAACTTCAACCAATGCTGAATTCCGCAAACCCCACAACATTATTTGTTAACAAACCTCATCAAGCGAATATTAATGAAGCTAAATTGGACGATCAAATTCTCTCGATTCTAAATAATATACAAAATCGCATAAAAACGAAGATCTTCTCTAAAAGAACTTATAACACTATGTGCAAAACCTGATCAATGATTTCAATAATTCACAGAAAATACTTTCAAGCATTTGGTTCTCTATATCCGATGTACAAAGATTCTGCTTAATAAATTCTTCTTGTTCAAATTTCCGAAATGTATCAGTAAAATTTTAAGGAATCTATTTTTAAATTTTTTGTAATTTTTCCAGTAAACTTGCCTTGATCTGAACTAGTTGTGAGTCGAACTTGAAGGAAGGCAATAGTTAGTATTAGTGTTTTAGGCTCAAATTGCTGGTCTTACAAAAATAATAACTTACAGAAAAATTATTAACTTAAAAATAAAATTAAAATCTGCCATGACAATGGGATTAAATCGATTTCATTTCCGATCAAAAGGAATTGTCTAAACTAGTATATACCACAAATTTTGGTGATTCAATTGGTGTTAGTGTGCGGAGAAGAAATTAAAGTACTGGAACTGATCGGATATTGAGCCTTTTTAAATATTTTTATAGATTATACTGACTTCTTATAGTAAACAATCTTATACTAATTTGGTTTTCATTGAATTGAACTGTTTTCTTTTGCTTAACTTCAATTTTGGTTAAAATCTTGATTTGGACAATGTAAGATGTAATGATGACTTTTTCTTTGTAAACATTTATAGAATTCAATTGGCTTTGTTTGTATTTAGGCTTAGGCTTAGTTCCAAACCAATTTGTGAGATGATATACATGGAAGTAATTATTTTCCACATTTAAAGTCTTCTGTTCTTCTGTATTCTGTTGTTCACACAGATGGATGGACATCGATTTGGCTATTGATGATCAAGAATATATGTACATATGTATGTGTACACATATTCTTGATTATCAACTAAGACTATTTCGTACACCTCATTATGTCCTTTTCGCCTTTACATTTTCGAATAGGTCGACTTATCATAATATTTATACCAACCACCAGCACATTACCTTCATAACGTAACTATAGCTTTTTAGAACTTTGGGGGAAATGTTATTTTTACAACTTGCAGTTATCCGAGTTATTGATATCTTAGCCGATCAACAGGCAAACCACCATATCCATTATCTAATGCGAACATAGACGAATATACTTTCCAAGTTTTGAGCTGTAAGAGCTGTACGTTCATACAGATGAATATAAATATATAAAATACAACCAAATCATATGAATTATATATAAATTACATATCGTTGGTATTCCAATATATTCCAATATATTATTATAAGACTTTTTGTTCTTTTATCTAGAGTTGCTCTGCTCACTTTGAGTCGAATCTATGTTATTTCTGATTAATAGATTTATTTAATGTATTTAAGATGACATATTTGACCTTATAAAATATATACATTGAAACCATAGCAGTCTGTCCGACTGTCCGTTTGGCTGTCTATATATTTTTACTTTTTATTTTTTTGGGCAATGTTTATCAATTTTTGGCAATATATGTCATTATGTTGAGGGCCACTTTATAATAAAACAAAAAACCTTTTTCTTGTTTCAAGTTATACTGGCAAAGCTCGGCAGAAAGTGTTATAATATTACTTCTACTACTATATCCCACTAAAGGAAATATCCGTCGGTGCTAAAAAAAATGAATAATGATATTTTGTATGTAAAGTGTGTAAAGTCTTCGGCGTACCGAAGAAAGTTAGTCTGCCTCGTTTCTAATGACAAAATGATTTAACAACAATTTATTTTTTTATAATTGTAGATTCATTAAATTTGAGTTACCGCTTAGATTAAAGATTTTCGTATGTCAGCGTCAAATTTAATTGATCCATCACTTAATGAACGGCGATGCTTTCGAGCACTACCAGACGAACAGGCGACTAACTTGGGTAATGAAGCGGACTTGGTTATGAGTTTATCTCAAAAGGACTTACTTATACCAACAGCGGGTTCTCAGCAGCACCAATTGGATCCACTCTCAAAACATAATATAAACGATATATCGTCACAGAACACGGTTACCGCTGCAGCCGCTGCCGCGGTTGCACATCACCACCATAGTCTCTCTAGTATTCAGCATCTGCAAAACCTGCACAGCCAACATCAGAACACTTTATTCAACAACAATCACTCAACACCGTTTAGTGTGACCGATATTCTAAGTCCAATTGAGGAGTCATACCGCAAACTGGAAATAAACGGCAACCCGCCGTCTCCGTTTCGGTAAGTTTAAGACTTTAACTGAATTATCTTAACAAATATTTGTACACTTAAGGTTCTATATATTCCACTCATTGCACACGTTTTTAGATAATCAGAAAGTATGAAGCCAATTCAAATTTCTTCCCCCTGAGGTATTTTCTTTGTAAAAATGAATAGTTAAATAAATAAAATAATGGATATAGTAAGTCTGGGGATATTAATGTGTAAAATATAAAGGCTATGTTAAAACAAGTAAACATGCTTTAGGACTAGGAAATACCCAAAGTCGAGTTGTGAAACATAATAGATCGATTTAACCAAGCATTCTGCATAAAATGCTTTGCTCACTGCAACTTAAGCAGGTTTTGGTGCAAGTGGTGTTACTATATTTTTTTTGGCAGTGCACGCTTTTTATTGAGAAACCACACACAAAACGAAACTAGAAAAAAGGCCAAAATTGTTGAGCGCCCACTTAAAATAAGTGGCAGACTCTTGTCAAGCCATTTATTTATTTAATATTAAGAGCAATATTATTAAGTAAAAGTAACATAATTATGCAACTATATTTTCAAAAAAACTGAAAATGTATTTTTTTTAAACAATACTTTGCATATACAAATGTATGCATATGTATGTGTTGAGAATACACAGAATATACATACAGATATTTCAGCATCCATCGCTTGCCGAATTATCATGCTGCGTGCTTCAAATCAAATATATAAAAAATTATAAAGAAATTACTTTAGACTATCAAATATAATACTTAATAGTCTTTTCTGATACTAATGTTGGAGAACAACGTATTAAATATGTTGGATCTTATGACAATCATGTTGTTATCGATATTCGAGAAAACAGTTTGAGACGAGAGAAACTTGATAAGATTATGCAACGAAAAGTTACATTCCAAGTGAGATTGACGAACAGATTCTGTTTTTTATGCCGATTAAGTCGAATATGTTTCCTTTCTTTTTTACAAGCTTTTGCACATCTTCGTTATAGACTTTTCCCTATTTTGGGTTCAGAGTATATTTACAACATATTTATAAAAAAAATAGGTTAGACCTATTTGGAATTTTTTAGAAAATCTTTGAACTTGCGAATGAACTTTTAATATATCACAGGATCGAATGGGTTTCGAACGTTAAAGATCTGTCAGGCTCCCAAGAACTTGATTAAACTGGTATTACCTTTTTTGGTTGAGTTGCAAAAAATCCCGGACCATTTTACATTTTAATATACCCAAATTTATTACCATTCTTTATTTTTTAAAATTGAAATTAAATTAAATTTAATCATTCACTTTTAATTTTACATCAGTCAAATAATTAATTTCATAACAAATTCGTATTTCTTAACAAACATTATTTAAATTTTTATATGAAATTCATTCAGAAAAAATGTAAAAAAAAGATGGAAAGTTATATAGTTAAGAGAAGTGGGTAAGCGTATTTGCATTTACTAATGTGAATGCCGTGAAACACCAGACCTGAGTAAACAACATCTACTATCCAAGCTTTCTCGACAGGAGTACTCTTGTTGGTATTGACTCTTGTGCTTAGGACGAACAATTATATTGGAAAGCTTAGTGTTTGTTTAGGATGTACAATTTTGTTGCGTTGTTGTATCAAATTGTCATTTGCATGGAAATATTAAATTAATTTATTGATTTTACTCATTTCAGATCCAATTCAAGTGGTAGTAGTATTAATTCTCCTGGAACAATAACCACATCAACCATGGCGAACCCCTATGCCATGGGATCTCTGTATCATAGCCCAGGAGTGCAAAGCTACTGCGGACCTACAGATAATCTCTCATTGGCGGGACACTACACAGATATGAGAGGATCAGCTTCGTGGTATGGATCAACTGCAAATGATCCCCGATTTGCAAGTACGTAACTAAAATTAAACAGAATAAACTTAATACTTTCGGAGACTTCCAAATTTGAATATGCACGGCTTAATATTTAATTCAATGCAATTTGTGCGATGTTTTAAACAAATGTAAATATCCTAACTGGTCAGTTTCTTCAATATATATTGATAAAGTTTTTAGTAGAACACCAGTTTTCGACAGATAATCAAGATAATGGTGCCGGGTATGTCCTCTTCGAGGCATTACACATTCTGTGAGAAAATAAATATTTATTTGTACTTACTTCCCATTATGATAACCAAGTCTGACGTAAAATTTGAAATTTAAATTATTTATTTATAGTCACTAATATTTATGTACATAACTTACTTATATAATATACAGAATGTAGACAGCAAGGTAGGTTCTGACTGGTTTGCCTTAAACTGTATTTCTTGTTCTTAACTACGGACTAAATCATATAAAAAAAATATATGGTAATACTTTGGCTAGACAAAACTGTACTGCTTGACAAGATCTTTGTTTAGATTCATTATCATATTATTTTCGGCATTTATTATTGTCTAGAAAACGTTCATGTTTAGTTGGTTAAAAGAACACATTTTCGAATGCAACAGCCAAAAAACTGTAGCCATGTCCATTAGTTAGTTTATTACTTTCAAATGCAAATACATATAATGCAACAATTTGAAGTATTTCTTATGATGATTTTAATTGTATTTTGTTTTGTATGACATACCGACGCAACTAACATAGCCACCATGTGCTTCTTGGAGTTTGGCAAATGTTGTCAACAGCGAACTTCTAGTTATCAACAATTGAGTTTTGGCTTTTATTTCAAAAAGTTGTTAAATAACTTCATGGAACTTAATCGTCAATCAACTGATGTTTTAGATGGCCCAAACCAAATTTGAATTTTACTTAAAAAAAAGTCACCTTTCTCACATAAGTCAAGAGTTATCGGCAAACCCTTCTGTATATAAATATACACAATATACATATACATAGTATATATATATATATATATCTGCAGTCCTCTAGCTCTTCATAAGGTCAAGCAGAAGTACATATTTTCGTGTGACTTACATTTGCATAAATTTTGGATTAATTTGTGATTTCTTTTTGGAGTAGTGGAGCGGAGCATCTGCGTGTGTTACATCTTTTATTGCGCTTCACAAATTCGTATTTTACAGAGTCCAGGTGTGCAGGTATGTACATACATATGTGCATACATTTGTATATAGTTTAGAAACGTCATAAGTGCTCAAAAATAAATATCATCTTTTCATTTCTAAAATAAACAATGACAGCGAAATAATTTAAAATCAATTATTCTCACGCATACCTTTTCCATATTTAGAAAAAATATAGCATGAAAGAGAGCCTACATTGATTGCGTGACTCAGCGCAAAAATCATTTACGAATATCTTTACTTAAAAGTAAAGCAAACAGTTTCAAGTGCTTAGCGTGAACTTTAGTTTTCTGTTTATACTTCAATGTGTCCACAAAAATTTCCTTAATACAAATTTATTTACATACCTTCGTATATTCGTATATGTATGTATATATTTATGTATATTCATATATATATATAATGTGTATATATGTATGTACAAATGTTACCGTCGTTGCCGATGTTGTACACTAAATGAAATTTAACATAAAGGAACAATTATCTCCAATCTGACGAAGATCAAATGCCCTTACAGAGACGTTGCAAGTGCATTAGAATAATATATTTGCACATAAAAACTTAATGGCAGGATAATTTTATACTAATTTTATCGGGAAACCAAAGCCACAAAGTATACTGGACTGGACTTCTATATACACCACAACTACGATTGGTGGAATGATCGAAATAGGCGTAGACACACACCAGCTGATACAAAATAACTACACAAATATACTCATTTTGAGTTCGAACTTAGATGCGAAAAAGTAATTAGCGAAAAAAATTTGCTATAATAAAATATTGACTTGAACTGCGGACTGATATTTAGCCGTTAAATGCATAATCAGACAGGCTGACTGTGGTCTGCAAGGGTATTAAGCCTTCGGCGTGCCTCAGACGTATGTTCTAACTGGTTTTCTCGTAAAAAGTGTGGAAGATGTGGGGGAGACTATCAGACGTGGCGGTAACAAAGGAACAACAAGCGTCCAGTACAATTAGAGAAATGCTGATGGCATGGCAGTCTGGGGCATCACCCGTGAAACAGCATCACCCCAAGCAGACGGTGGCTAAGCGCGCAACAGATTCATTCAATGATAATACTGTGTCGCATTTTCAACAAGTCTTGAAGCGTTTTTAAAGAAGAACTAGATATGCCCGTCGATATCATTATTTCCATTGCAGATTGTGACTGTTCATTTATAATTCATTTATTCTTACTTAATAAAATATTGAATAAATTAATAAGGAACAATTTTATGTGAATACTTTTTACCCTGACTTAAATGAAACCAAATGGAACCATTATGGTTCTGAAAGGAATTGCTAACCGAGTGTCCACTTTGTACTAAAATGGGATTTAATATTGCTCAATTGATCCTCTTATTTAAGCCTACAGTTATATATTTTTTCCTGATATATTGGAGAATAAATATAGTGTTCGATGACAGTCGCATAATAAGGAGTTCTTATAAAGATTTCTTTAAATGGGAGGTGTCTCACATTAAACATATCGATCATAGAAGGTGGACGGGAATATCTTCGAATGAAATTATAATTTCAATCAATCTAGCCATGTCTGAATATTCTTGATCTTGTATACAAATAAAATCGAAAAGCACTTATTTCAAGGTGCACGGGCTTAGCTGCAGCATTGAGATAATAAAATCTCAGGCCATTTTTTGGCATTTCAATTATGATATAGGATATACAAAATCTTACCCAAATCGTAAACAAATTGGGATGATAAATGAATAGTGAAACATGCATCGCTTGTGTAAGGTGTTCTTCGGAGTTGAAGTTAGTAAACCTAAAAGTTTTTTACACAATGCCCAGTTTCGCCAGATATGTAGATTAAAATTCTACTTACATTTTGTCAATAAATATATATTGCAACTATCAAAATATCTAGATTATGGAACTATATGGAGTTTCCAATATCGTACTGGTGATACTGGTTATGTACATAAGTACAAGAAGTTCATATCTGTACACATCCAGCAATTTCATTGACAAGGACACAGATGACCTAAGCAACGAATACAAACTAGAATAAGTTATTTTTATTGGATGCACAGGTCAAGTTTATCTTAGTTGATCGATAACTAATCAGCCATACCTATGGCAATATATGTCGCAATTTTAAAAATAATTCTTAAATTCAGTATGACCACTAAGCAGACAACACATGTGTATAATAATAATACACAATAAAACCCAGTGCAACACAGTAGTTAATACAAATATCGAAGTAGAAGTCTATCTTGGTTATGTAAAGTCAACTTTTAGTTATAAAGTTATTGTGTAAATATATAATTAGACTGTGAATTTGACAAAAGACGATAACAAGTTTCATTAAGATTGCTTTTAAAATTACACAAATGTAAGTCTTAAAATATTCGGACCGACGGACATGGCTATATTAACTTTATAATATATAGGTATATAGGATTGCTTCTCTGAGTCAAATCTATATAATCCATATAGTATATCCTATAATTTTGAAGCTAAAGCCACCTAACTAGTATTATTGATTAGTGGTATCATTTATCAGATGTCGGAAACATATTTAAAGGTGGACGCCCATTACCGACGGACCAAAAGAGACACCCAAGAGGCATCGAGACAGAGTTTCATAGCTAAAGTCCCAGAGGAGCAGATAATTGGTAACAAGTGTTGGCAAATTTTTAAATTATATTACTGCCAACAAGGTTGTTCTAGCTTGTCGATCTCTAGAGCCCTCCTAAAGCTTACAATCCAATCAAAATTGTTAAAGTTTTGCCAATAGTAATATTTGAAATGATAAAGCAGAGTTAGATTCGTTGGAAGTGTAGGATCTTATAATATTAATTTACATCATGATCAGTTTGTTGTAAGCCGACAAATGTCGAAAAAAATGTTGTCCCTTTTTTTACACAATGCTGATGGGGGCATGTAGACATGAAATGCCTCACTTTATGTCACCTTTACTGTATTTGCAGTGGTATCTCATGATTCAAGAGAGAATTTTTCTACTCATCAAGTGTGTATATTTTTAATAAGCATTCGTAATTCGTAGAAGAGGGAGAAAGCTCTAGTTGGAGATAACCTAGGCCTAAGCCGAAGCCCTAAGTACACAAAGTAAATATTCAAACAAAAAAATTTAAAAATTTGAATTTTAACTAGTGTTGGGAACGCTTACAAAAACCAACAAAAACAGGGTATACAAATCATGAAAAAGGTGGTCTAATATATATATATTCTTAAACTTTCAGTATCGCGCCTTATGAGCTCATCAGCTGGTGGATCGATGGGTCACATGGGCAATATGACTGGCTTGGCTGCATGTAGTGTAAGTGATGCGAAACCATTGCAGTTTCCTCTGGCACAAAGACGAAAGCGACGGGTTCTTTTTACGCAAGCTCAGGTGGGTAATATTTCAAATATAAAATGAAGTTGTATTTCATTATAAAGTTAAGCTTGATTTTAGCCAAATTAATATGCATCGTATTTACTTCATCTTTTATCCCATTAGCATAAGGAAATGTCCTGTAAGATGTTTGAGACTTTATAAGCAAGTCCATTTTGATCCTACATGTGTGGAGCCGTAATATTTTCATATGTTTGCCATATTAAGATGGAATACATATTTTTGATCTAAGAACAAATTTTTTGTAAAACTTCGTTTTAAAAACCTGCCTAGTAAGTGCTGTATGGATATTTATATAATATTTGATATCGCATTAAATCAGTCTATATATATGTGAACGAGCATCTCAGATTCCACAAATGCGAGAGAAATAAAATTTAAAATGAAACCTCTCAAATGCCGGAGACAGATCAAGTTAATTTAATTATCCTATAAATATAATTTCCATGCTGTCCGAAAATATATCTGTTCCATAGCAGTTTGTAAATAACTTTTGCGAAAAACAACTTTTATTTGGTGTTGACGTCAACCCCAGAGTGATGTATGCATTCGGAAATAGACATCCCACTTATTGCAATATACAGATGGTTAACTTCGTAGATGGATTATATGAACCCGAATATTAACCATTTAAAAACCGAACATTTTTGTCCGAAAGGCCTTCTGCCAGGGTTTCACTAATGCTGATCACCTGGCACTACTATGCGGCTCTTTCAAAAATCATATATCAAAAGTTGAATCGGTATCATATGTAAACGTAGGTAAAAATAGACCACTGGTAATATCTGTAGGATTCTTCAGACCACACAGACCATATCATCAGAGCCTGAGTTTCTAGTTTGAATACGACCAAGACTCCATTCACTCGATGAAAGATTATCTTTCTGGATATACCGATCTTCTTTTATACTACTATACAAGTGGCGCATATTTTAGCTGCCGTGAATTAAGTGTCGAAATAACTTACGTGGTCTGTAATTGCATTGGAAATTTCATCCGAACAAAAGACGAAGATTTGTCAGAATATTTGAAGGCTTTAACTAGATATCTGACGCCTGGCAACCAATATTTTGGGATGACAAGGATCACTATTCCTTTGTTAAATTATAATTGACGTCAGATGAATAAGGAAAGCTGACTGAGCACGTCGCTTAGATGACATATTTTTCTTGACAGAATAGAGCCAGATTAAGAATGCCAACGGAAGTTACCATTAATTGTTTTTTGAGAACACATTGAATATTTTGGAATATTTTCATAATGGTCCTCAACTTTTATATTGCTGCTGAGCCATCATCAAATCATGAGTTTTTAAGCTGTGTAAAATGTTAGTAATATTATTAAGAAAAATGAATTATAGGCATGTTAAAAATTACAATATGTATATACAGTCAATGTTAGAAATTTACCTCTTTCGTAAGGTGAGGAAACCTGAACCACAAAAGTGTGCCGAATTTCTGGAATTCAGTGCAAATTTTCTGAGTGCCTTTCAGAGCGGTTGCGGTTTGATCTCCACTGCATATAATTTTGTAATTTTCGTATTTTTGTGATTGCATTAGTTAAAACCAGTTAACATTGCTTGTCAGAGATGGATTTTATGGGACACTTGCTGTTACAATGTACTGCTGAAATTCTCTGAAACCTACTAAGCAAATATGTAAGCGCAGATACTCAAATCGGATGTGTCCAATTAGGAGTTGATGTTATGTTTTAAGTTCACCTATGTACATACCTACGTATATATACAAATGTATTTGTGCAGCTGCAGCTGTTGCACGCACCTGCCGTTTAAAATGGCTGCTGTATTTGCAATCATGGCTGCAAACCTGAATCGAAACGAAACAGCTTTTTTTCTTGCTCTGAACCGTAAACCGTAAACCAACCTAGTCTCCAGGAAATATCTAAAAAATACTAATAGAATAGTTACTTTTAAACTTGGATACTACGGCTGAAAAACTGTGTAAGATATGAGTTTTTGTCGGGTTAGGGCGTGGCAGGGAAATCTCTCTGCCAATCTTCGTAGGAGGTTACAAACAATCTAGCTTTCTTTCAAATTTTGTAACTCTAGCTTTTAAATTGTGGAAAATAAAGAGTACAATGTAAATCTATCTGTATAATCCGGGTTAGGCAACCAGTAGTAAATATTTAAAGATATTTACAACATATATTTTTTATTGTTGACAATGTCAAAATATAAGAAAGAAAAAAACAAAAAAAGAGAGACTAACAATGTTTAATAACATTTTAGAAACTGTAGCTTTAAAACCGTTGCAATCATAGGATCTAACGAGGTATATGAATGTGTTCTCGATTTGCAATTTTTTGAAGGAGCTTACTGGAGTAGTACCATGTAAATATCTATGTATAAGTCGGGCGAATAAACTGATATTTATAACACGTATTTTGAATTATTGATTATACCAAACTAAGGAAAGGAGTTTCTAGAACTAACTTTCAAACTGTAGGAAATATCTATATTTGATCGACTTAAACTTCGAAATATCTAAACATGTTATCGATTTTCTAGGTTACAGTGTATAATTACAATGTATACTCGCAGACAAAAGTATCACAATAAGACTTGTCTATCTCGCTGGCCGGATATTAGGCATAACATAACCCTAAATACATTTCAAGCGAGACTCTATTTAACGCGGAGAGATGATGTGGAATAGTCATCGAATGTACCTCTGAAGCCTTGAATAATCGCATAATTATTGGCGTACTTTTAAATTTGATGTTTGTAGGTCTGAAATTGCAATTGAGATATGTATGTCTTTTATCGATTTGCAATTTTTTTCCTCTACTAAAAAAAAATCGCCCGTAATTTTAGAAAGTCGCCATACCTTTGGCACCAACAGTTCCTCTCCTTATTATTTAGAAATTCTGAAATTTGAAATTTAAAAATGTGTGCGTAAAAACCAAGATGTGCGGTTTTGTTTAATTTGAATGTGTATATTCTTTTTACAGTAGATTTAATGTTATATATTACTGATTAAGCATTAGCATATACAAAAATTTTATAATTTTTGCTTTCACAGAGATTCCTACCATAGACCCTTCGACCACGAGTACAATGGCTTCACTCTGATTTATAAGGACTCTACATTAGATATCAGCTAAATTCTAGCATAGCAGTAGACAGAGCAGTTTTGAAAGATTTGTTTCTAAATTCCAGTCAGAACTTTTCCTAAAAATATTAGTTTGCATTTCTATCTAATTTTAGGAAAAATTGTTTCTTATATTTCGAAATTATCTCTAACAACAACAAAATCTTTCTAATTTGGAGGTCGATTCTTTATTTACACGTAGACCCCAAATGTTAACACTCTGTGTAAATACTTTCGGTATCAGAGTACAGAAAGATCACTCATTCACTCATTGTTACCTGTGCATTTGAGTTATCAAGGATGTTGAGGGGTAGTCGTAGTTATACACAGGAAATGTGATCCGAACTGGTTTTTCTTGGGATGTGGAAGAATAGGCCCGAATTCAGTTGCAAGTCAGTCTTCGCATATTTAATCTTTGTGTACGATAAGTCTGGGCAGTCAACAGTCTCGCCTAATTTTTCTAATTGATTGCCAAACGTGCAAATCAAAAACTTTTAAGCCTATTAGTTCTAAAAAATATATTTCTTGTGACTTGGAAACTTTTAGCGCAGACTTCTCAGGGAAAGAACAATATTTTCTCGGCTGAATTTAGGAAAAATGAAATTTATATCAACGAATTGATAAAAGCAAACCAATAAGTATACAGACATACTTTCTACATCTTCTTTGAAGGCCACTAAAAATGAAACACCGTAAATTCAGCTATTATTTTTCGAAAAGATCCAAACGGATACATCGCAGGCCCAAAAAATCTAAAAGATTGTAAAATCGACTGCCAGGTAAAAGACAAGGATAGAGTGTTGCTTCTGCTATTTTCGCTCATACTCATAATCCTTAAGGACCTAGGAAAAGTGGGCACCTGCTCGCACCCACGCACACATTCGTGTAGGGGGTCATTGAGCACAATTCAAACCTTTCGTAAGGCTAATTGCAGAAAAGTCGTCAAAGTGAGAGCATTGTTCTTGGGACTCGCATTTGCATTTGCATAACTTAATTAAATTGTTTTAATATATAATCAAATGTGGAAATTGCCGTCCGGGTGAAGTAAAAAGAGTATTAAAAATAGGCAGAAGGTAGAATCACTGCTGCCAAAAGTATATTCATGATCGGGATCAACAGCCGAGTTGATAATGCCATGTAGTCTTTCTTTGATCTGTATATGAACGGTTCTCAGAGACCATAAAAGCTACAGACTTCAAATTTGGATTCTATACTTTGAATGTAAGACTGTCCCCATTTCGAGAATACATATCTATATATCGATTTAGTAATGTACAAGTTTTAAAGGCCTTTTTGATGTATACAAAGATCGAATAAGAAACTTCCAACTTATCCAACTTGCAGTCGAAAATTGATATCAACAGCAGTCGCAAATAATTCTTGTATACATAAATATGACCGCGAATGTGTGACGAAAGGGATGGCGCGATAATCGAAGCGAATGTAAATATGTTTGTGTGTACTCTGGAGAACCCCGTCATTCGTGCATAGGTTTTTTTTACTCTTCAGACTATAGGAAAAGAGAACACTTCCAAACATGCTTACATTTGAAAGTGCAAAACTTTAAAAGGGAAACTGACAATAAAGCTTTAAAGCGAATAACTGAAAAAAAAATTAGTTTACTTCACCTCGCTCAAAGCTTCAATTCCCCTCATCTTTGCGTATCCTTCGAAGTTTATATAAGAGGGTTAAAACTGTTAGTTTTCTTGTGCAAATGGTACAATTTTAATATATTAATTACAACGAAGACGTAACGGACCTATCAATACATATAGAAAATAGAAAAGGAATTTAGAATTTAATAGCCTCCCAGAACATCTTTACAAATGTTCGTAACTCAGTAGGTAACGATTGAATTGTCATGGACGAAAGGTAATCCCTTTGAGTCATCAGATGACCGCAAAGGTTGCTGGTAGGATATCCAGCAAAGTTTCTTTGGTCAATACATTTGAAGGTGGTACGGATCCGAAGGAAGCCAAATTTATCTGACCATCACTCCAGAAGAGAATGTTGTGCCGTAAATTAAAGATTTCTTAATTTCAGTTTTCTTAAGCTTCACACCTATTTATTGTTCTTAAAAATGTTGTCAACATGTGGCGCAGAACTAAAGCCCACATAATTAATGAATAAAAATTAATCTATAATTAAGCCTCTGGTAACTTCCAATAGCAGCGGACAATTCAAAATAGCTTAAAAGGGTGACCTTTTCCAGCGGCGCGGAGTGTATATATTATGTGTGTATGTATATACAGTGTACAGTGTACATTCAGTCGACCAATCGCCAAGTGTTCTTCTTCTTCCTCAGCAAGGGCATCAAATGAAAGCAATTCTCTTGCGAACGGAGATGTTCCTTCCGCTTGTTACACTTACTTTTTCTCAACTTTATTATACGCTTTGTTGAACAGCGTGTAAGAAATGCATTTGTTCTTATCTCTGCACAAAGGCATAAATAAATGCATTCAAATACACTGATGGTAGTCAGTTTTGTTTTGTGCACAGTTACAAATTAGCTATAAATGTGTGCGTGTATTGTCGGCTCCTTTTTGTCGCGTGTCGCAGCAAGTCGAGTGCCCTGTGCCTACACACACATACATACATTTATTTCTCACAGCCGAATGAAATATATATGCATGTGTATATATGTAGGCAGCCAGCCTCTTCAGATACAGTTACAGTAAGCACGAACGATGCAAGCGACGGTTGTAGCATTATATGCGTTACCTGAGCGCGCACTTCGGATCCATTCGGCTGTCTACAACTGATGTACATACATACAAGCACACATATATATACATACATGCATACACAAATACATTCGTATATGTAGCACATTCAACGGTAGTATTTGTCGAACGGCATATGCAAACACACACACGCACACACATTTGTGCAAAGTAAATATACTCCCAAAAAGTTATTTATACATGCGTACATACATACATATGCACATATTTGTTGAGTTAGGAATTGAAGTGCATTGTAAATATGAAATTCGTCTTTCATTAAAGCGTTTATAAAATAAGTATGTGTGTATGTATGTACAAATATGAGCATTCATATACATATATATATGCACATGAATTTAGCGCACACAATTACAACTAAAGAGGCACAAGTCAAAATTTGCAATTTTCATCCGATAAACAGGTGGGAAATAAGTTTGAATGCTACCTTTTATATGTCACAAAACAGACCAAAGTAATTTCAATTAAGAATAATTTTGAAATAATTAAATACATGGAGGTAGCAAATTAATAAATTTGTAAATTCTTGATTATTTTTAGTCCAAATTTTTAGCAAAGCGGAAAAAAGTTTCTAAAGGAGAGGGAGCTCGGCTAATACTTGGATTTATTACAGAGATTACTCTCTGTATAATAGCAATATTATTCAGTTTAAACAAATAATGTTGACTTCATTAGCTTATTACAAAATTGAAAATGAGAATAAGAATAACTGTAAAAATGGTATAGAGAGTATGTAATGAGTTTGCAAATCTCGACTTGCAGATCATCTGCTCAAGTACGGACAGTCAATATTTTAGACAGTGGCAAATTATTCAAGGAATTCAATTATGATTTTATTTTGAAGCAAGTGTACATACTATATACACTCTGCGATTAATGGTACTTGATTTGTTCCTTATAAATACACTGTTAAAACAGGAATTAGATTTCTCTCATCAATATAAAATTTTGTATTCATTTTTTTTCTTAAATGAGGTTAAGGTGCGAAATTTGGTTAAAGGCAATAAAGTTAATAAAGCTAATAAAGTTAATGTAATAAGTAGAAATTACATGAAAATAAGCAATTTATAATGTGTTCAGTCTCCAGATTTGTTTATAACTAAGAAAATTCCTTCGTAGCCTTCGTAGCTGCTCAGCTGTCTCAAACTCACACACTTAAGCTCGACGGAACAGGTGTCCCCACATGTTCCTTATGGGATTTAGTTCGGGGATCTTGCTGGCCACTCTAAAAGTTTCAAATTCTTATCCCGAAACCACCCACGACAGGCCCTTGACACATTTATTGGATAACTATACGAATGCATTTGGGTCTGCTTGGTGCTCCATAAGTTCACCAAAACTGCGTCCAAGAGATTTATACAACCCTCCGAGCTCATACGGCCTGGAATTTTACAAATCAGAAAACACCGCATTTTGCCACTCCTAGCTCCCATTTGTAACCTGCAGCATTTTCATCCAGCCCAATCCCAATCCGTAAGATTGCAGATTTTTGCCGATGTGATAATTTGTCGCTGTTGGTTTTTTTAGCACTGTTTGTTGTTGCTTTCTTTTAATTTTAGCATGTCATCAACTGCTGATGCCGATAGACTTAATTAAACTAATATTTGTTCATTCCAGTATCCTTGTAAGAAAGGATCATAGGCATTTTCTCTGGCTACAATGTTTTTTCCTTTCTCATTCCAAATTTTACTTATACTTCTCCGAAGCCGAAGACTGCCCTTAATTGAACTTCGCACCCAAACTAGCTAAAAAACAAATATGCAAAAATCATTAAACAAAATTTTTATTGATATGAAATATTTAAATTTCTAAAATTTGGTCGGCTTTACGTATGTTGGGGAAAAAATGTTGCAGCTCTTTGTTTCTAAATATCACTTTTTGCGTTACGCCTCAAAAAAAGTGAACTGATCAACTTTTAAAAATATTTTTTCAACGACAATAATCTGTATCTTTTGTGGTTTAAAAACTGTGGAGATGTCCACTTTGGTGAACTGAGCTTAAACGTATATTGTGTTGTGCAAAAGGAAGCAGCTCCGATACCAAATAATATGTATTTTCTTGATCAGTTCAACATCCGAGTCTATTTGCCGGTGTCCCGCCCACAAATTTATTTAACAATAGCACATATACAAAAATTTGAGTTAGGTATGGTTAAGTAAGAATTTATTTATACAAATTATCACGACTTTTATATTAAGTTCACCAAAGGAATTTGCATAACAATTTTCGTGAGTGAATGTGGCAAGTCTGTGAACGAGGCAAATAGGTCAGATTCGTGAACGAATTTTACTGCGTGTCGTGATTGAAAAATCGCTCACGCGTTCATCTCTATCGGGGATGTAACACCACATACTTCACCACAAAATTGTTTTACCCCCATTTCCCATCATTGGGGTGGGTTTTGCAAATCACGTACTCAAACGTTTTTTATGCACGGCTTTGAAATGAGTTTGAGGCCAATCGAAAGAAAATTGAACTTTGACCATACCATTTTGACCACCTATTTTCCACCCAATGAATTTTCACAAAACAGTATACTGTGAATGCATTTGACATTTGTCGAAATTAATGCAATTAGATTAAGAAGTGCTGGCTGAATTAGAGCATGTTTACTTGATAATGATTATAAATATGTATTTTATTTATTTTAAGGTTTATGAGCTCGAGAGAAGATTCAAGCAGCAACGATACTTGTCGGCCCCCGAGCGAGAACATTTAGCAAGTCTCATCCATTTGACGCCAACACAAGTAAGCAGCCAAATACATTTATTTTCCTTGTTTTTAAGCCCCGTTAAAAAATGGTATCTTAAAGTTGTGTAAATGTACAGTCGCTCAACCTTATATCATAATACCAATCTTAAATGGATATAATTTGTAACTAATACCTAAAATTTAGATATAACTTGGCTGTTTCTTATTCACAGACTAATTCGGAGTTCACTGAAAACGAAAACCAAATTTATTCCTCAATTTGTAGGGACAGCTTATATTATTACAATTGAAACAATGTTAAAGTACATTTCCAATATTCTTGCGAATAGGTTTATCAGTGACCAATTTTTAAGATTTCCGAAATTATTACTATCTATTTCGCTGCACTCTTGAGATCAAATAAGTTAAGTTTGGACTGTTAAAATCACTATTAAACTAGAGTAAACTGTTGCTAAGTTACTTATCAGGGGTATTTTAAAAGCACACTTGCAAGGACTCCAGCTACTGGGAGATCCTAATATGTGCCGATAAGTCAAAATATCTGACTAAGGGAAACCCTAGATAAGAAAGCAAGTCAAACTCAATCGAAATCAACACTTCTTCCAAAGGATTAAACAAAATGTATCATCCCGTTTGGGCTCTCAGTCGAAAAGATGTCAGATACAAAAAAAATCTATAGAATTGAAATTCGGAATATTGACTGTTTTTTATCATCAATTTATCAAAGCTTTATTTATTTTTTATTTTTAAATTTTAAATTATATATTAATTAATTAATATTAATTTATAAATTATAGTTAAATTATGTCTTTTGCTGGTTCCAGATCAAGTCTATTCTATTTTTTATTCCGTTGGGATTCATGTCTAGGGTGAGATTCACAGCGTCTGCTCATTAGGCTGCGAAGTTTGCAACTAAATTAGTTAATTTATTATTTTATTTTTAACTTTGAGGTTTCCAAATGTGTTATTAGCGTGCAATATATTTAATCAATTAAAAATGTTGTTCTTATCTTAATAGTTGACAACAGATTTGATCTGCACAAGAGTACATAAACCATGATATTTATAATAATAATAATAAAGTAGATATAGCTTCCACGTCGAGGTATAAATATCCACAGGTGTCAAATTTAAGTCAGCTAATTTGAAACATAGATTACAATTACAAACTTCAAAGACTACGACAGAATGAAATCCATTCGCCCACCCCAGACATATCACCCGTAGTTTTCAAATCAGAAACCGGATCCGTAGATATTCTACCCTTTCATACAGAAGTCTACCTGATGACATCTAAGACTATTTGTTATTTTGAAACTCTGCACAAATTTTCTTAAAATTGCTTTAAATTATTTAATATTTTATATATTTAATTATATATAATATTTATAAATGACCTAAAGAACATGTGTCTATTTGCATCTCCCTTGCCACAAGTTCGAAATCAGACAACAAATTAGTTCAGGGTGTAAAAATGCAAAGTATGTTATAAAATATCGGTGGTAATTTAATTATTTTATGCTTTTGTTATATCTGGTAACCTACAAATAATGTAAATGAATGGAACATCAGACGAAATGTTTACACTGCTAAATGCAGGTCGTGGCGACAGCAATTCCTTATACTTTAAATATAGTATAATTGTCATTAGGTTAAGCAATTACTTTACTGACAACAGCTACGGGGTGCGACGTGTTATAACAATAAAAATATTTGAATTGTGCATTGTCACCCTCGAGTTTTATTATCTGGAAATTTCACACAATACCTACCCACCTAAACAGGAGTGGTGATTACCTTAGAATAAAGCAGCTCTGGAGCACATTGAATTGAATATGTGGACAACAGTGGCTTGTTTTTGAAAGATAAAAACGCATTAATGAACAATGGGGCAAAAATAATATATTTAAACTCACCCTAAAATTTGTATTGAAATATACTCATTGTTTGAGCATGCTCTCTACTATAAAAAGGGTCCTGGCATTGTATTCAGCGCAAAAGTGTTTGGTGTAGTAAAATAATCTAAAATAACTTATGAAGCGGAATACACATTCCCTTCATAAGTACTTTCTACCTACTACTACATATGCTTGTGCATTTAAGCATACTGCTCAAGAGCGCATTGACTATAGAAAACCACAAAATATAACTTTGTTCGCTGTGTGCAGTAATTATAGCTGATTCTAAAAGAATTTAACACAATTGATCATCAGTTCGTAAGAATGAAGGCCCTCTATCTAAAAGGAATCAATCAATTGGCATTTATGTTTTCAAATCAGCGACATCAATACATTGGGGACTCACATTATGATCAAAAATAATTTCAATTTTTAATTAACTCGTATTAAATTTTGTATTTTATTCCGTCGACCCTTATTAGTCGACATTAAATAAGTAAATAAATAAAGATATTTTTATATTTTAGTAAAGAGTGTCCGCGATACCTGTTTACCCAGCTCTCAAAGCTCTTACGCACATTCGCAGTTATATATGTATATTTATCTGTGTATTTTAGTTACTATATCATTTCTGCTTTTGTCATCTTATTCGATTGGGAACGTGAAGTGCAATACGATCTTCAACGTCGCAAGTCTTCTTAGATATGCTCAAAACTCAGGTGTAGAAAACCAATGGAAAAAAAGAGGATTATATACTTCAGCAGCCCATTTGCTGGCATCTCCATTTCATTATAAATGATTTCAAGTTTATTGATTTCATATTTTGTTACTTATACTTGTTAGTATTTCTTTTGATTCTAGAAACTTTCACTTCTCAGTATTTAAGATCGGAATTGTGGCAATTTAAGATTTCCAAAAAGTTTACTAATGTCTCCTGAATAAGAACTGCCAAAAGCAATTCCGTCTTCCCTGAAATACAATGCCACCCACATATTTATATATATATGCTCCGGTTCTATTGGGCCATCGCGATTCCGGTATTGAGTGTTGATCTGCTGAAAAAATAGCCACAGGCAAAACAAACCCAAAATACTCGAATCGAGACGTCATCTGGAATATTGTTTTTAGTGAGGACGGTGTTTATATTCACAATTTCCCTGGTCAGATTGTGAGTAAAAACTGTAATTCTTGTTTTAAATGTTTTCCTTATCACCTGCCTTGTTTCAGGCGTAGTCAAAGCCACTTAGCTGACCATTTATTTCTCTTGCACTGGCTTCACAATTGCCACATGTGCAAATTACAAAATATTGTTTTGTAATAATATTTTGCTTTTATTTGTATCAATATTTTGTCAGCTGTTTGTTGGGAGCAAACTTAGTTGGATTCTTTGGATCTGTGTTAATCACAAGACGAATATATTTTTCTATCTTTGTTATCAGAACAACGAAATATTTTGAATTACAAAATAATAAAATTGGAGTCGGACGTAACTAATACCCTTGCTGATGCTGCGTTAGGTTCACTTTTTGAAACATACTTCCTCAAGAGCATCCCCGCTATAGTAACTATAGAGGTACTAAAACTGACACTTTTTCAACCTCACCAATTAAGAACGTTGCAGTCGGGCGTAACAGACTGCAAAATACTCTGTTACCATCTAGGTGCCACAGAACAGCGTTGGTGTAGCCAATAAATTCCGAGCCTTAAAGGAGATTTTTAGTAATCTACCGTCCTATTTTGTCCTTAAAATTGAGGTAGATATAGGGTTTGTGAAATTTGTAGGCGGTACCAGAACTACGACATTTGTCCATTATTTGATATCTGAACATATTATTTTGTTCCAGTATATGTATGTTTGTATATCTGCATAGCCTTAATTGTAGTAATAAGGTGTATATCATTTAATTATTAGTCTGGAGTAACAAAAATTGGCTACAGCTCAATAATGAAATACAAATATCAAGATGGACTTTCAATCTTATTTCCAGGTTAAGATATGGTTTCAAAATCATAGATATAAGTGCAAACGACAAGCAAAGGAAAAGGCAATGGCTGAACAAAATCAACATAATCAGGTAATTACACAAAATGCTCGCTTTTATAAATTAAATAATAAATATGTATTTCACAATAACATAATAATTATCATTGCTATTTTATAATCATAATTCTCGGATGGTATAATACTTTTGTACGTGATATGTTTCAAAACTATGGAGAACATTGCATTATTGTCGAACCTTTTGATTAGATTCTTCGATATTCAAGACGCATTCGATCTTGTTTGGCATGTTGACTTAATTGTAGAGCCTAAGCGATTTTTCCCTCTTTCAATCAATTCCGTCCAATTTAGCTTACAAAAATCGCTTCCTACAGCTTAGAGATTCACTAAGTCGTCAGATCTTATTTTATATATTATTTTCGAGTAAATCGTTTCACGTAAATTTGATCAAGAAGTTGAAAAGAGCTTCTGTCAAAACCGATGCAAAAATGATTTCCATCACATCATAAATATCTTGACTTACCACTAGCCGAGACCCTAACTTTTAGAAAACTTATCGAAGCAATAAGAAAATCCATGAAAGTAATATGCAACACGCTTTAAGATCCGAAGCTTTATTCTTGAAAGCGAGTTTTATACCTATCTGGATCTATGTGGTAGTCTTTTGGGTCTCAAAGCTCTCAGTTGTGAAATCGTTGTATCCCATTTTTAAGTATAGTCTGAAACCGAAGGAATCCAGAGAATATTAGTCTTGTGCAAAGTCCTGCATGATGTCGGTCCGTCTGTATGAAAGCAACTTTTTTCGACACCGTTGAAGATCGAGCTTTACTCAGCCCCTAAAGAGGAATAGCTATATTTTCCGCAGTTTTCGAGATGAAGCCAAATTTTGAAGGTATAATTTTGATAACCGACTTTGAGTATCGATAAAAAAAAATGTATGGCCATTCCGATACTTGAGCCCATAATCGCCAAAAGCTATATTTCTAAAAGTACAAATTAATAAAACCGCATATCTGCCACAAATTTAAAGGTAGATTTACCAAACTCTGAAAGTGGCTAGCTGGTAACCTTCTTTAAAAATAGGCATATATATTTTCATTTCCCGCTCACACCAGCCGACTCCCAAAAAGATAGAAAGGAGCATATCTTCCACAATTTGTAAGCTAGATTATATTACTAGTAGCTTCTTTGAAAGATCGATAACAAAATTGGATGACCACGCGCACTCCGCATTCCAAAACCGATACCTGAAAAATCGATAAAACCGCATATCTCACACTTTTTTTTAAACTAGAATCACCAAATTTCCTTGTACACAAATATACGGAATATAAATTCGGACCACGCCCACTTCTTCTGATTTTCAAAACGCCATAATGAATTTCAAACGCCATGTAATGTTATATATTTTGATGTTTGATTTGAGCAGTTTCAAATTATTCTTCGATATAGCTGAAAACTACCTACAAAGCTTTGGGAAAACTTCATTGCAAAATTTAATTTTCATGCGATCGATTTTATATATATAGAATTTCTAGCTCCTGTAAGAGACGCGTGTATTAATTCAGGAGAGAGATAATTGCTATATAAATAAGATCTGTTTGCTGTAACTATGTATCCCATTTGGTGTATAATACTCATTTTATTGAAAGTCATTTAAATTTTCTACATTCAAGAGATCAAATGTTAAACATAAAATCCCAAGTCTCAGGTCTCTTCCCATATCCACCTCGTCCCATCAACAAATAATTCTGCAATTTATATTTATATCGAATTTTTTCATTTAAATTTTCAGTCTGCAAGTTCCCCAAGACGCGTCGCTGTTCCAGTTTTAGTAAAGGACGGAAAACCTTGCTCTGGAGCAAGCAACGCAGCTCAACCACAGTCGCATACAAACAGCTCCTCAACTTCTGGCAACAACAGCAATAATAGCAATGGTAATGCAAATGGCGTTGCTGGAACGTCATCAGTTACTGCCAATGTACCGAACGTCCTAAATCTCATCCCTGGAGACGCACCCAGCTCGCACTCACCTGATACATCGTCGTCTCTGATAGCAAGCTATGGTGGGACAGTTGGGGGATCTAATGCGTCTATGTTACAACAACCCTGCAATAATGCTCTCATGTCGAATAGTTTAGCGATGGCATATCGAAACCAAAATAATTTTATTTCGAATGGGCATCAGCAGCAGTGTGGAGGGTATTTACCACTGCAAGGTAGAGCATGGTAAAATCATCATCATCATCTTTATATTCTTTTGGTTCTGTTGAAGTGTACTCAATTCAGTTATGTGTATATCAGCTGACAAAAGAAATTTTGAAATACATACAGCTATATTTGAGATCAATTTCATAAAATGAAATTTTTGCTTTATATACTAGCAATAGTAAATAAGTTCTTAAATAAATATACATACGTCTCCAACAACCTCGAAGAAAAAAAACAAATTATTAGTAATAAATGTATATATTTATAGGTCAATGTATTATACAATAAACAGAAAACTTAAATGTGTGCAACTGTTTCATTAATGTGCTTCATGTTATAAGTATCTTGCTCTCAAGACATTTGCTAATCGCGGTGAGTTCTATAAAGTATGTGGAGTACACTTCTGTAAAAGAGCTTATTATACAGATAGACGACGACTTACGACAACTGTCACTTGATGGAACTGGTATCACCGGTATCGCTATAAGCACTAAGCAAACAATATTGTATTGTCTGCTTAGTGCTGTAAGTCATATTCACAGCAAAGTTTGTGTTGAATGCTTTGTAAGTGTATGTAATTGGGAGAATTAAGTTTTTCAGACTATATTCAAATATATTCTTGATATGCATCAAAAGCCAAGTCCATAGTCCGCCTTTGTGAAAGCGCCGATCTAAGAAACTATAAATGGTTGAAAGTTAAAATTTACAATTTAAGATCTTTTATTTCCATATCAGGATTACAGTTTGATAGTAAACAACTTTTCATAGCATTAATCAAGTGAATAAATTTCATTAAGATCGGTCTACAACCGAGCACATAAAGTGTTAAAGAAAAGTTATTTTCATCTTGATAGTACATCAATACGTATACATTTTAGGAGAATTCAATTTTATATGATAACTTTTTTTTTTAACCAGAGAAAATACTTCATTTAAGTAAATTCGACCGAAATGAGAAAAGTTGTACAAAATATTTAGTTGGTCGGGTCTGAACCAATAAGTTGATCAGACTATCGAGAAAATGCTAGTAAATCTGAACCGATAAGAGCATTTGATTGATTGATTGATTTAGCTTAATGCGAAGGAAATTAAGCCGAAACTTCTCTGATTTGCTGGGATTTGCCTATCGGAATTCCAATAAGGTGAGTGTGAACCAAGAGCCAAGTATAATGGGAATCCAGATTACATTTAAGTTGTAGTTGACAAAGAATATATACATTTAGCGAGTAACAGATTATTAATACACAAATTGAAAAGTAAACGCCCTTATTATGTCACGTAAGTACTATATAGCACTTAATCTTACAAGTAGTAACGTGTGATCTTATTGAAGTATTGAAGTGTCCTCTTGAAGTCCCTTGGACCATTTAAATTGAAATATTGTGAGACTCCTTGCACAATTTATTGCCAAAACATTAGCAAGCAAAGCAACGAAGTGCTGCTGTTTAATTCTGTATTAATTATTACTATAAGTAAGTATGGGTTCTAGCAACGGGTGCAGAAACAGGAAAAAAGAAAAGGCTACAATTTATTTAATTATTGAATGTTTTTTACAGGCAAAAAAATTGTATAAATTACAAATTTACAAACAGACATGAATAATTAAATTAAAAGAGCAAATTAAAAGATTTAAAGTTAAAAAAATAAATTAAATATAGAATAATAATTGAACATCTGAAGAACGAATCTGTTAAGTGATGATTTCATTTTGAATTTGAATGTCAAATGAAACACTGGTAAAAATGTTGAGAAATACATCGAATGACAACACGAATCAGCTATTACCAAATTGACCTCAATAAAATAAGGGTGTTACAAATATATATGTATTCATTTTTTTTAGTTCTATTAGCAGGTGTATCTAAAACTGCGGTAGTGTTCTTCAAAACAGGAGCGGACTCATTACCATTACTATTATTACGTAGCAAATTCAAAATTTGAACTCATTAGGTAGTAACTCACCAATTGGTTGATTTCTATGATGTCCATATAGGTATGTTGTGCATTTGCAACAACTCCCAGATTTAGATTCAATATGCATTTTCTTACACATTCCCAAATGCTGCAGTATCCTAGAGAGGATGGGCTTCAAGTAGTCATAAGACAATTAAAGTGGTGCTAGTCTGTAAATCACCTTTATGATCCGATCTACTCAATGTTATATAGGCCTTTTATCTATATTAATTCAGCATTAAACCTTGAAAATACATTTTTCAGACGCATTTCAAGAAAATCGCGTCTTAAGCTTTCCTTATAAAAATTAAAATTCCAACTCCCATATGCTCGCAAAAAATGATTATTACTTACATTATAGGAAATCAATTGGTGTAAAAATTATTCATTCTTTTATTGAGAAAACTGCGATTGATTGCTAAAAATTTAAGAATTATCGAAAATTAACTGCATTAAATGGAAAAACTGTATTTGCGAGATGGGTTCTAACGCAGACTGCTTTGGATTAGAAGGATACTGAACGTATATCTTTCAATTCGAGTCTAATTACTGAAATTAAAATACACACTTGGATTATGATATATAAATATTAATAATCCATCAAAATTAGTTTGTAACTTATTTTTGTCTTAAGTGGCAGACATAGTGATTTGCTTACTTTCCAGTAAAAATTGAAATCATAAGTTAATTGATAAACAACTAAGTAAAAGTATAGTTCATTCCGGCTTATGTCTTCCATTGATATCTGTATTCGAAAAAAAAACCAAAGAAGATGTAAATATGTGATTAATTAATGCTTACATTTTACTTATCGGAATCTATTCATTTATTGCAAAAATTTACGATCCTCAAATTTTACATTTTTTTGAGTCTTGTCACAATAAAACTCAGTCACATATTGCAAACTGAATAAACAGCAATGCATTTAATTAACGGATTTTATTAACGGCTAATGGTAAAAATGGTTCAGATTATTTTCAAACATTGTGGCTAGACCATCTTCGATACTGATAAAGTCGTTAGTTGCCGAAACCAGTGCCTCCGAATTTGCAATAGCTTTGGAACTTCTGCTTAAGCTGTCATTAACATAAAAGCTGTCATCTATGACTTTTGTATCCTTTTTGCATCGGCTTCCATTACAGAAGCTTGAACTATTTTTCGAACTTATTTCTACTGTGTCAGTGATTTCTATTTTGTGTTCGGGATCACTGACTAGATTATTACAAGTCTGATAGCAGTTATCACAAGATTCTTTGTTACTTGGATTAGCGCATTCCGAGTTACTTGAAATGGGTGATGAAGACGGTTCATATTTGCGAGGACGACCACGGGATAAATGACGTCTTTTTATGAACTCATTATCATCAACCATCCAAAAAGAGCCAAAGTCATCTTCGTAACGTACAAAACATTTATGTAAAGATAAATTCGTTCGAAGAGCATTCTACATTTAAATTAGTTTTTTTCATTAAATTTATTAGATGTATAAAAAGTTTTTTTTTTAAGTTATCAGAAGCCAGGAAAGCGATTATTTGAAATGTTGTAAGGAATAAAATAATAGAAATGTTATAACTGTTGGAATAAAATACTTAATTATTTTAATATATAGAGAAAAAACAACATTTATTTGACTGCTGCTTTCGCTTGTTTGTAAAACATGCATATTTCCATACGTGTTTGTTACCATAATGGATTTGAATATGTTCATATTATTAATTTTTTGAATTGGATAAAAACGACACGAATCCAAAAGTTATGTGGGGTCAGAATCGCTTCCTTTTGATAGTCTCATACATTAACACAAGATACATTTTTAAAACATTTTGAATGGGTTCAATAATCTGCATATACAGAATAATTACAAAAGGATGCAAACACCATAATCAGAAAAGCAAAACTACAAGTACAACGGATGCATCACGTGGAAGAAAGATCGAAACTAAACGGATTTGCGGCCGAAAAGAAGTTAAGAATGTGTAATGCAGCCGCGTCGGAGAATGATAGGGCCATTATACAACAGGATATGAAATAGTCAAAAGCCGGCCCGGCCAGGATTTGACAGCAACTACAATAAGGGATCAGATTGTTGATGCCTTTACACTCAGAAAAAAAAATCGCCATACTTTTAGCGCCAAGTATTGCTCACCTTATTTTATTTAAAAAACCAAAAAAAAAAATTTGTTTTGCATTTCTTAAATTCAGCGTTAAAATTTCTAAGGCTTTGATAAAAATATGTCTAATTTCTCCGGGGTGTTCTTTTCTATTTGTCTTTAGAATTCTTTAAGATTCAAGTTTTTGTTACTTAAATTCAATATTAGTGTATTTAAGGATTTCACAATCAGAAAAGCTTAGTATTTTACGGGCACCCGGGACATGTGGCTGAATTTCCTTAATACATTATTTCCAAAACAAATACATAATGCCTGCGCATCTACCTGGCTAACTATATTGGACACCGGAAAGAAGACGAACCTAGATAGTCAAGGAGCCGGTTGACTACCGAGAGAAGAATATAATTAGATGGAAGTCAACTACATACAAGTGTCGATCGTCGGGTACGTCTATGCCTGGTGGACGCTTATATACACGGCAACAGCTACTGAGGAAGAACCGAGCGAGCTACACTTAGAAAATATAAATAAAATACATAAATCATTTTTGACTGACACAAAGTGTATGTAATATGGTCTTTGTCCAAGATTCAGATCATGGAACTTGGAAGGCCGGTTACCAGGAACCTTCTTTAATGATTGGTGTTTCTACACCCACCCTGATCTGTGGCACCTGTCACCAGATGGTATTACTTATGGGATCAGAGTATTTCCCATTAGCTTCAACTTGCTTCTAATACTCCAAATCTATATGTCTTGCATTTTCCATCTAAGTCTTAGATTACGGGGATTGCAGAAATTAACGAGCACCACCGCTTTCAACTAACACCATATATTGTGAGTAAGGTCGGACATACACAGTAAATTTACTTCTGGGAGCATAATCGGTAACAATCCAATGAACTCGACTGTTAACAAAGGAGAGGTCGACAATAGAGTTGTCTCGAATCATTCTGAGTTAATTCGATTGAACTACCCACTTAATTGAAGGTACGAACTACATCACTGAATGTGGTTCATTTGTGAGTGTAAGTGACTCATTTAATGCTGAATTCACAAAAAGCGACATCAAGCATCAAACATCAGTTTTGGTGATGTTCCATAAGGCTTTGCCGTTCCGAAAACTTAACATCATTTTGTGCATCAGTAGATGTTCCTAAACCATTTTGTTGCACTCAAAATACATTCAACAGTTTTCGGTCCATCACTAACAACATTTGCCATTCACTGCGAAAATATAAACAAATCAGTTCAATAATTAAAATAACAATTATATACATAGAATTAAAAGTCAAACATGATTTTCAAGATTATTATGTTTAGTTACATATATTTTAAATGAACAGTATTTCAAATATTTTGAAAAAAAAGAAAGAATTTCAACTATCGAAGAGGGTTTTCAAGCAATGTTGCTTTTTGATACATGCATTTAATTTTTTAGATGAAACCCACAACTGAGAGCCAAAATGAGATTCATTTTTATTTATTCGAATTGAGAAATAGTCCAATGGTCAAATGCACTTTCCACACCCCTATTACAGTTTACGTTAACACATTTACTGTGCATATTTTTTTGACTCATCTCTTCTATCTTCATCGATAAAAGGATCTTGGAAAACAGTGCAACCATTTTTCCATCAACTTACAACTGCAAATAATCTTTTTTTTTTAATTTGATCTTTGCATTATATTTACAATCAAACTAGACATACACAATTGAGAACAAGAAAATATTACAATAGACTAAAGTCACATACAGAATATAAACAATAAATAGTGTATACAACTAGTTAGTACCATGCTCTAAACCTCATCCTCGAGTGAAATCGTGTAAAACGCTTTTGGCACATTCAATGGTAGCAATTGTGGTCAGTGGATCACTGGTGTTTGTTGCCTCGACTTTTTGTAGCGTGGGCTGTCAGTAGAAGAGGACGGAGTGGAGAATCACACGATTACTGCGCTCTTCAAATTCCTGGATCATTTCATCGATGTCGTTGTCGATGTCGTTTGACTTCGCCATCAAATTGAGCATGTCCGTAATTAGGAAGGCGCCCATGAGCGCATCCTCCGTATTGTCAACGACATCTACATTCAGCACGTGCACGGGTCGATTATCAATGGAATTCATTGACTCCATGTGCAGCACAACCAAATCATACACACGCTCCTCCACCGTGATTATAATATCGAATTGTTCTTTGGTTTCTTGAAAGCGTTCCGGAAACTTTTTAATACGCCGGTTGCGGTCCAGCATGTGCAACAGTCCGTTCAGTGTGTAAAATTCTTTGTGCTTGGCTTCCAGGTCACGGTAGATTTCCTCGTAGCTGGTCCCAAATTTGTAGACATTTGGTTTGTTGAAAGCAAGGCCTGGCAACTTAACCTGTTCGCCGGTGCCGTAGGAGCGCACATTGAATCCCTTTTTCGCTAGGAAACTGTGCGCCTCCATGGAACGGTTCATGTTCGATGAGCAGATCACAGCGACGCTCAGCTTGCTTGGGTCAGTCATGTCTACTTTGGCAGTGTGTTTTTTTTTTTTGTTTTCCTAAATTAATTTACAATAACTAAAAAAAAATACGTTTCTGCTCGCAATGACGACGGCCTCGTCGTCAATATTATTGCGAAGCGTACTTATGCTGATGTTGCCTAAGTGTTGAAAGAATTGACATTCGATGTGTGAGATGTGTCATTAGCCGATAAGCCAGTCTTTTATTCACTGAATCCGATTTATTTTGATAGTTCGTCCTTATCGATAACTTTTAATAAATCGGTTGATTGCATACTCCGCTCTGACATTCTTAGATGGGTAGCTGGAAATGGTTGATGTTTGAGATGTTTGATATGAAAGATTAGGTTCAGTTAAAGAGTGTGGCTCATTGTGATGCTGTATATCGCGAATTCGAAAATATTTACAAAGAAGGGTGACCACAATAATTGGAGTATTCTTCTTCCTGTTGAGGGCCGCACAGTGTCAAAGGTGACAGTGACAGAGATGAATCGATATATATTTTTCTTCATTTTTAGAAGTCACCGTGGAAGACGAACAGTTCGGTTATAGCTTTAGTCACTGTAGTGCAGTAAATTCTATCAAGTTTATATAGCTGTTCGGAGCGGTTTTTCAATCGGCAAGGTAAGATAGTACACGAAATTAAGCTGTGGTTTCCAATTCCTGTTTGCTTGATGCTCGAAAAATACCTGCTCAGCAGGTGAGGTGAGATAGTGCCACGCCTGGCAAATTCAATCATGAACTCCTTCCCCTGCAGAGATTTCTTGATAATAGTTATTACCCTATTGAGCTCAGCCCCTGCGAATTTACTTTTCCGATAAACTTGCATTGATTGCAGAAAATTTCACCTGAAGGTGAGACCTAAGAGTTGTTCGACGCTTTTCGGCCAACGTCTACTTGGTCTGCAATCGTTGGGGGAGCTATAAAACGGCGCTCCCGCCGTAGCCAAGTTTCGGGTCTGAGACTTACTGTAAAAACACTGAGATAAGTTCTCAAATTACAACCGGGGAATAGCGTGCTCACTGATCGCTCTCTATGCTTGATCGGGTCATTTTGGATCAATATCTGAGTATGAGAAAAATATATATTTCCAGATAGTAAATTGCTTGTTTTTCTTTTTTAAATTGTGGACGATGCCATGTGCAAAATCTGCTTTCAAAGGTACTGTTCGGCATTAAGCAAACTGATAGAAATAAGGACTTTGAAGCACTTGTTGAAATCGACCAAGAACTATAGTCCATTTACCACGGAAAGGCATAGTAGATTCACGTGATCGCAGTGAATAGACTCTAACTAACATCAAATCATATCATAATAATAGTAATGGACGAAAATAGGAAATACACTGTCCTCCGAAAATGTAAAGGGGAAAACCTCTTCAGTATATTTACTTCCAGCACACAATATTAAATATTATATTTTTTAATGTATCGATTTTATAAATCGGAAAAAAAATTATCAAGCTCCCATTGACACAAAATATACTCTATATAAGCCTGGCGAAGAAACTGAGTAAAATTATTTATAACGATTATTTTGTACTAATAATTATAATAATAAGAAAAAATCCTAGTGCTTTTTGTCGCTGACTATATCGGATTACTACAAAAATAAACTTATAGCGCTCATTTGTCCATACTTACTGGATTTAGTATACTTACGTGGATAAACTATTAGGCCGCACTTCTTTCTTGAATAACAGTTCTTTAAGCCTGTGTACAACATTTTTCTCTGAATGAATTTATTGATTAAATTCATATATAATTCCTTGGATCTGGAATTGGCGAAAAGCGACTGTTAACAGTGCTTCCAGTTTTAGGCGAAGAAATCATCGTTTGCTTTAGCTCGTCGAGCGATTGATAAAAGTTTTGCCAAGTAATATTTTCAAGTCTGTTTAAATAATTATATCAAAATAAATTATTCACGGTTGTTTCCAAGTCATTCGATTAAATTCTAATTAAATATAGGAACAGAAATTTGTCTGTGCAATCCATTATTGTAAGCTGAAAGAGTTGTGGTCCGTCATGTCCGTCTGTCAGTAAATATGTCAGTCGGATCGGTCCACTATATCGTATAGAATCAGAAGCTAGAATCGGTGAAAAATAAAGTTGCATAACCTGCAAAATACCTCGTTTTTCTTGTTTTTATCAATGTATTTACTTAAACTTACTTCCCAGTAAGCATCATAGTCATAACTTAATACAAATACTATTGGATAAGAATTATAGATCGTGTCTTCATTTACCATGTATTAATACCTGCATCAGAAGTTATACAAATTTTATTAATTAATTCTTACATTTCACTAATCTGTATCTCTAAATTTCTTAATACGCTGAATGAAAAATGTGCCGAATCCTAACTGACCATTTGTTTGAGCCTTAAACTCAAAGAGTTAATGAATTAACATATTTTCCGTAATGAATAAACAGCAATGCATTTAAGTGTGTTATATCACGGCTAACGGTAAAAATGGTTCAGATTGTTTTCAAACATTGTGGCTACACCATCTTCGATACTGATAAAGTCGTTAGTTGCCGAAACCAGTGCCTCCGAATTTGCAATAGCTTTGGAACTTCTGCTTAAGCTGTCATTAACATAAAAGCTGTCATCTATGACTTTTGTATCCTTTTTGCATCGGCTTCCATTACAGAAGCTTGAACTATTTTTCGAACTTATTTCTACTGTGTCAGTGATTTCTATTTTGTGTTCGGGATCACTGACTAGATTATTACAAGTCTGATAGCAGTTATCACAAGATTCTTTGTTACTTGGATTAGCGCATTCCGAGTTACTTGAAATGGGTGATGAAGACGGTTCATATTTGCGAGGACGACCACGGGATAAATGACGTCTTTTTATGAACTCATTATCATCAACCATCCAAAAAGATCCAAAGTCATCTTCGTAACGTACAAAACATTTATGTAAAGATAAATTCGTTCGAATAGCATTCTAATAGCATGTAATGCATAATAGTTAGTGTTCCAAAAAAAATTATTTAGATGCCAGGAAAGCAATTATTTGAAAAGTTGTAAAATAGAATATAAAATACATTTAATAAATTATGGAATAAAATTTAATTTAAATATTTCTTGAGTATAATGTTTTGAGTATATATTAGCTTTGAAAATAAATTACCTTGAAATTTTTAAACTTATTTCATTCAAAAATGATAAAGACTTCTGGTGCGGAGGAGGTACAAGTTAACATTTTTGTTTATTTTTGAATAGCCCTATGTTGGAGAGTGGAGTTTTCTGATCACTTGTTATTGCGGAAAGAGAACAACATATTGCTAAACTGTGTTTGGTCATCTATTGCTTAAACTTTGCACTACAAGACCTAAGATCTATATCCAATATCCTATCCTGCAGATCATACTTATATCAAGGATCTGCTTTTGACTTTTATCTGACCAACTGTCCCCATATACTATTATCATAATTATTTTTGACTCACATCAAAAATATAAATTTTTTATAAAATTATTTAGAATTATTTACCAAAATATTTACTTGATTTTTTTCTGAACTTTAGAAATTAATATATGGCCCTAGTTCCAGGGGTAATATTATAAAAGGTGAAGTGGTCTTTTGTTATATTTTAAATTATAACATTAAATTATTAGACTATATGAGACACAGAAAATAAATTGAGATTATAATGGTATATATATATAATTTTTATTGTTGATCTGAGCTATTGGGCTATCTTAACACTGACAATTCGTTGCCACTCAAATATGCCTGCGATGGGTTATTTATTTCTTTAAAATGTGAAGAAAGTGCATAGGATCAATTGGTTGATAAAACAAAAACTTGGTAATCTACAAGAGAATTGTGTTTTAAATTTATAAACCTAAATGAGGATACATCATTACAACGGTTGGGATGAGTAACTGGTACGTAATTAGGGAATGATCTTGCTATCTTTAATCTAGATTAATGTATTGGACTAAAACCCGACCCGAATTTCTTGACATCAACTTTAAGAACTAACGCTTCTAAAGAATTCTATTAAGAACGGCCTTTTCTAAAACATCATAAAGTGGTTCCATTTTAAATAAAGGAGGGAAATACTTTTACAAAAGAGATCCGATTTCCTAAAGGAAAAGAGACATTTGTCTTATCGCTTATAATGTAAGCTGACATGTGAAATTAACAAGGTGGGATCAGCTACTGCTTGGATAGATATTCTGCAAATCTCAAGAATTACAGCAAAGAGATCGGGAGAATAAAGTATTTTCAGGCCGACTGACGCAATTTCGCTCTGGCTTAATGATCGCAGATACACCAGATTAGGCTGTATCCTGAAGCTTATTCCTATGATACCAGAACAACGTAGCTAATCTGCAAAAGTGACTGAAAATCTTATTAGCCCCTAAAAGTAGAGTGATGGGATTATTTTCATCCCAAATCAGTTCGGCGCACCAACTTTGATGGCTAACGAGCTAGGCCTCTCTACTGGAGACTGGAGAAAATAAAGGTGCTGAATTAGGAGAATTTTAATGTATTGTCTGACTGTTTTCGAGAAAGGCTCTTTTTTTGAGGATATAGTGTAACATAATACAATAATACACCGACTATACGGGGTAGGGGATATATCCTTTAACGCGTCACACACTTCACTACAAAATGATAATATTTTAATTATAACTATAAATAAATAACAAATTACTTTTTCATTTGCAGAGACTACTTCGACTAGAAAGAGAAGGACAGCAAGAATATATCTAATGTAGATTTCAAACTGAGAAGCAGACGGACTTTTTGCATAAATTTAGACATACGGACTTAAAATTATAGTATGGCTTATGCAGGTTTCAAGCTGACTGGTTCGTATATAAACAGACCGGAGAGCGGACGGACTTTTATGATATTGAAGATATATCCTCCTACGTATCAGACACTTCCACATAACATTTAAATACTCTGCGTAACGGTATTAAAAAGATATAACCTTATGTACAGAGGCCAGAAACAGACACACGGACTGAAGAATGGACGGACAAATGGAAACGGAAAATGTGTATAGTCAGAGAATTAAGGACTTTTATTTTATATTATTTTTTGTATATGCAAAAAAAAAACTTTAAAATAATCGCTAAAAATATTACTGAAAAATTAAAAAAATTTCTTAAATAATTAGAAACAGACTGTAGGACTGGGCTGTATGGATTCAAGAACATATGTATGTTGCTCTAGATACATTAGGATAATATTGTAGTTCTCTGTATGGGGAGTAAAATTTGCTTTGACTTCAAATTTTACTTATGCATTTCTGTATAACATTTAATTAATTTTTCCAAGGAGTCGGAAGCATTTGTATCTGCAGAGGATGGCTTCATGTTTCTAGAGAAGAAAGAGAGATACGGATTCCCTCTACAAGATGGATGCTTGTCTCAATCACATGCCGCGAAGAATACTCAAATTATCATAGCTTATTCGAAAGTTGAGTTTAGAATCATTGTCAGAATAAAGGTATTAAATGGGGAATTTATCATCTAATTTTCGGATATGCAGCATGCAAAATGACGATCACTGAAGGACGTCTACCATTCCAAATTGGTGACTTTTGTCTCCAAATTGTGGGAGATTTCTTTATTTTAGATTTTGATAAAGATTTATTCCACATATATTAAAAAAAAAAGTGACAGCATTATGGACAATCAGACTATATTGAGTTTGAAGATCCGTTTTGCATTAGTTCAAGAGTATGTTCCTTATAATTTTTAATTTAACAGAAACTCGATAGTAGGGTTTTACATATGAAATGATTTTGGTCTCTACTTTTGATTATTTGAGGAGTCTGATCTTTATGTACTATAACAGACAGACGGACTAATAAGTGCATGAAAGATTTCCTTGTTTCAAATTATAAGACTCACGGACAGAAAAGCAGACGGACAGACACACAGACGCACTAAAAATTAGTTGAAATATGTTGTATTTCCCCTGTTCACCAAGGGGGATACATTTTAAAAGTAATCAAATCTGATAAACACAGATTGTTCTTCATATTTATATCAGAAAGATTAAAGCAAAATTATAGTTTAAGTCTTGAAGCTTTTCGATTGTTTATTTTTCACTGTACTTCACTTTTACACGTTACTATACTTGTTCAAGTATTTACAATTTAATATATTATTTACTTAGTTACTTTATTTAAGAAATCTAAATTAAGGTTAATGTTATGACTGGTGGGCTCAGAAAGGCGTTCCAATTATGTCTTACTAATAGACGTTTATCACAGGTAAGATGTTGGTCTCCAGCAACTTTGATAGCATAGTCGGACGTAGTAACACTATATCTTGCTGCGTACACTCTTTTGCAGACTTATGTGAGCATCCATATTTTCATATGTGAGGACGTCTGGGAATCTCGATCGAAGACTTGGGAAACATGAAAAATGTCAATGACACCACGAGGTTAAGCTTTCTCAACAAGCAAATTGTTGCTTTGGATTTACATTGCGGTCTCAACTTTCCAACATTGGGTGTATCGTGTTGTTTTTCCTGGTTTTGACTTTTTCCTTATGTCTGAAATTATCGATGAATTTGAAGTTGTTAAGCAGCAAAAGTTACCATCATAGGTTTCTCACGTCTGCCATTCAACTCAGGGGAGGGAACTTTAACCATATATGAAAAAACAAATTTTGTTGTTGCATTTGTTCTGTGCCCGCTAATATGATGAAGAAGATGGCGGCTTTATCGGCTATATATTAGTTTGTTCTTAAGCTTGATGATTGCGTTGTGCAGGTGCTTTCCATTTTGGGTTGAAAGCCGACAACTCCAGTGCTTGTGCTTGGTTGTAGTCTTCTGTTGTAGTCTTCCAGCGGTATGTCGAACGCCAACTAGCTGTCAGGAAACTAGGCGAAACTAGGCGGGCAGTAGACGACGACATACATGAAAATAGCGATCACATGTTAAACGCTTACAGCTTTTTGTTGCAAACCTATTCAGATGTTGGTGCCTAAAGCCATCTCTAACTATGATAGCAATTTTAATGCAATGCGCAGATAGAAGCTTACAAAAAATGAACTAGCCGAAAAAGACGCTCTTGATTTGCCTTCTGGGTAAGAATTGGTGGGGTATAAATGTATGCGGAGCACTCTGGGCCTTTCATGGGCTAACTCAATTTTTTTAAACTGTTATTGGATTGAGCAAGACTTGAGGAAAGCGAACTCTTAGCTCGAAACTTCGAAAACATAGTAGTCATGAAAGTCCACAGCAGGCTGACAGTGGTTGGATGCTTTTGCTCTAAGTTAGGCTTACTTTCAGGCTGCAGCTTTTATAGTCTCTGAGATCCGCTTGTTCTTACAGACGGACAGACACATTGACGGACAGACTGAAATACGGACGGACAGACGGGCATGGCTATATTGACTCTGTTGTTGATGCTGATCACAATGATAACAATATATCCTAAGAATAAAAAACAATATACCCTTTTTACCAATTTTTAATGGCATAAGAACGACTGATTTTTGAGTGCTATTTGATATAGTAGTCAGATGTTGATGCTTTTGTCTTGTCGAGATATGAGTGGCTTAATTACATGCATAGTTAGTGAGTTTATTTCGGATATCTTAATAAAAAAAATGTATTTTTCTTTCGACCGATTGTTATTTATATGATATAAAGATTCATCCGGATACGATTTTGGAGATATTAGAAATACCATTAATACAGTTTTAAAACTGAAAGCGGACGGACACTCAGCCAAGCAGACAGATTAACGGACAGACAGACTGACGGACAGACGGACTGATGGACAGATAGACTGACGGACAGATTGACTGACTAACGGACCGAAAAACAAACGGACATGGCTATATTCACTCCGCTTATTATCAAAAAATTATATTTTTACGGCACTTCTTAAATAATAATAAAAGATTTGTTTGGGCACAACAATAACTTTCCATTCACCAAAAAAAAAAAATACATAGTATATAACCTGCTGAATTCATAGCAGGGATTGGGCCTGGTGCGACTACCTTGAAGACTTGCGGAAGGAGATTCCCAACAGTCTACCTGTACAAATGGATTTCGTTTATCTTTTAATTCTTTTTTATGCTCTGCTAGAGGTTAGTAATGTATTCACAAAAAACCAATATTATACATATTGTAGAAGATACTGGTAGCTGAGTATTACACAAACTGCAATTTTAACATTTGCTTAAAATTGTAAAGAAATTTGTTTTGGAAGCGTTGGATTTGTGTGTTCTGCGGTCAGTAAAAAAGTTGGCTATGTAAAATCTATTATATATGTATATTTTTAATTATGTTCATGTTGTTATAGGTCGATTTTTGCTGCATTTTTGTGTTTCGCTAATTTTTATATTCGAAGTTATCGATCAAATCGCACATGGCAAGAGATTATATTCGAAATTAAATCTTAGTTTATTGTAGAGTCCGAGATCCGAGTGTTCATTCAGACGGACAGATCAATAGATGGACGGACGAACAGACAAACTTAATGGCATGGCTATATCGATTCGGCAAAAAGTACTTATCAAGAATATATAAACTTTATGGCATAGTTTTTCAGTACTTCATATTATAGATTTTTAATGGGTACAGCAGGCTATGATAACATATATTTAAATATTTTTTATAAGATGAAATTATTTGATCCGTTAATTATATTAACTAATCAAAATCAGTTAAGTAGCACTTATTTGCTAAAGATTAAGCATTAGTAGTATTTAAATAGAGCAAGCAAACTGATACCAAAATGCTTATATGAAAACTGAGTGAATAAGAGAAAAAGGTAAACCTACAGTTTCCAAGTAATTTTCGAAAGAATGGAAACAAAAACATAGTTGTGTAGTTTCCCACATACCCAAAGTTTAAAGCTATGTAAAAATTGTTATCCATCGAAGTTTTCACACTTGCTAAATTATTAGCAGCAGCAGCTGTGCGTTGCGGTCGCCTTTTGTAGAACTCTATTTCATCTACTGTCCAGACCGCTCCTTTCACATTCTCAACGCGCATGAAGCACTTATGCAGGGACAGATTGTGGCGAACTGCATTCTAGAGATATGCGCATGTTGTCAGTTCTTAATTGATAATTCATTTTGTAATGTACTATTTGCTCTAATTTGTAATATATAGGTTATTCTATTACAGTCAATATACAAGTTTTTATAATTTAAGCAAGTTTATGCAAGATTAACTACGTGAATCCAAAAACGACACAGAATTTTAGCTAGTGACTAAGGTTTTCTTACTGAACATAATTTCAGTTTTGAACGATGCTGAGTGGATTCAGATAAATTTGCATTGCATAGATATACATATACTTCTAATTTATCTAACCTTTTCCATTTAGTAATTGTGTATAGCAAAGCTGTGCAAATTAATGGAACAAATTGAAAGATGTATCTTTCACCCTTTGTCCGACAATAGTCCACAGTCAATTTGACGAAAGGCACTGAATTATCCCAATTTGAGTATTGAGAATCTCAAATATAAAATTTATATACCCCAGAAGTAGAAAAGCGATTTTGTGCAAAGTTCGTCATTCGTATGAACTTTTTGAACTCCCTTGAAGCTATAGATTTGAACGTTGATATATGTATAATTTGAAATGAGGCCGCCACCTCCACTGGTGACAGAAAAATCGATTACAAGTAAAAATACATTGATATATGAAATACATAATTATGATATTTGAAATGACAGTTTTAACACCACAATTTACCAATTGAGAACAGTTTGTAAACTAGAACCACAAGATTTAAAATGTGCTCTACTGGTAAGATACGATATGATATAAGATTAGATAAGATAAGAGCGATATAAAATGGTATGTTTACATCCAAATTGATAGGCTTGAGTTTGCGAATCCATAAGACCTATTTGTTTCAGACAATTTGAAACCAGGAGTTATCAAACTTGGAATGTTAATTAGTCATCGAAATGTCTCTCATCCTAACGCAGAACGTCATAGATTTAGCTAAGATGAAAAAATATTGGACACTAAACTCGGTATCCGGTTCCGAATGAGTGCACCCACCCCCAGCGAGAGTTACAAACATGAACTAGACTCTTTGCTACTTTTGCTATTCATACTAGGACTTGTGCGCTCGGAAAGTAATTAAACAGGAACATCGCTGTCGGAGACTGTAAGATTAGCAGTTCCAACTTCGCAAATCTACGTTATTAAAGAGCAGCACCAGGCAGGAGCAACCTTACATAACAAGGTTAGATAACAGCTACCACCAGTTCTTATGAATAAATCATGATGTCTATTTCTGCAGCGATCTTCAACACCAGCGATAAAATACCAGGCAAGTGATGCCGATGATTCTACATGGATTTTATAAACGGCATGAACTTCCTCCGTGGGATAAGAGCCTTAACCCAGCTAAACTTAGTTTTCCTTTCTAGTTAATAACAGCGAATTATGACCGGATTTCAAAGCTGTAATTGACTACGCACAGCACAAACTACTGAGCCATGAGCTGGAGAATAAGATCCTATCCAGTAAAAACTTTTGAGACAAACGAAGACTAGTGCTGGGAGCGACCTGCACAGTTGTAAGTCAGTACAGAAGACACGGGACATGGTACTACAGTTTACACCCTAATCACCTATCCAGGGAACTTCGTCGGGTAACAGGCAATCAATTGCAACAGTGGAACCACGGCTATTAGCAACAAGTGACTGCAGGAGCAGCAGATGAGTTTCCTTGGTTTAATTACTGGCCGTAACGGAAGTAAGCTCAGTGCAAATAAAGAACAAATTTATTTACTACATATTGGAAAACCAAAATACAGCGTTACTGACCCAATAACTTGGCAGTTCAGATTGGGTGGACGATCTGCTGAAGATGACCAGATTAACCTCAACTTGAGATATTGGCGATCGGAAAGGAGGGAGATCCATTCCGGACTCCTTGAGCAAAATATCGGAAATTCCAGCATATTTACGTTTTTTTTTTTTATCAATCAAGAATGCCTGTATCCTCTAAATTTTTTGAGCTAGAGTCCGTTTTATGATCTTCATCAATATCTCAATTTAAAATCTTGCTTTATTACCGCCCACCAAAATTGTGATAGTCTAAATCTCCCGCAGCATAAAACGCTAGCTAGTAGTCTGTAAGATTTTTGTGCTCGGACAAAGGAAGGAAAGATTGACGGAAGGAAGCATGGGCAGATGGATGTATGAGCGCATGCACGGACGCACGAAAGGGACAACGGACGGATAGTCAGCCGGTCGAACGGACAGACGGATAGCCGAATGGACAGAGATGCTGATCAAGAGTGTGTACCCTGCTTATGAGTTAAGGAATAAAAATAAAAAAGAAAACAAAAAATAATAATAGCAAATGCTCAAATGTTCAAATGCTGAAAATATTTTTCCCTTTAACAAGTCATTCGTACAAGAACCCATTTTCCTATGGCAACTTTATGATATAGAGATCCAATCCGGTCGATTCTATCATATGTACGTAAACTTTATAGGTTCGGAGACGCCAGTACGTCACGCACCAACAGAGCACGGCAAGGAATGCATTTCTTTCATTTAATCTCCTGAATCATCTGAATTTAAATATTCAGGCTAATTTCGAAGCTTTCAAAATTATTTGCAATTTTCGTTTGAAACAGCAGCAGATAATTATTTTTAATCTGTTTTGTATTATTTTTTAGGTCCGATTAATTAGCGTATGAAAAGGAATTATCGACAAAATATTACTGCGTTTTTACTATTGTCATCATATCGACATCTGCCAGTATTACAGAAGCCCCACTTAGGTAAATAAATAAATAAATAATATTTAAATGGATGAAGAAGAAAACCACCAGCTTAATTGCTATGGTATTCATTTTCCATTTTCCAGCACTCTAGCAACAAATTGTTATCACTTTTAAAAATAAATTATTAAATTGTTATATGAGTAACTGATTCCAGTCTGGAATCTTGTATATATCAATTGCCATATTTTTTCATTTGTTACTCTTACTGTTCAGAGGTTAATTCTTATCATATGTACCTATCAACACATATACATATGTTTTGTAAATACCTTCCAAGTTGCTGCATTTCTCCGGAAGTAACAAAATGTACTCTGGAACCAATTATATATTTCGTTCAGAGTCAACTGCTTATCTGGCGAGTCAATGATAGCCTTGAATGAAGTAAAAAGAATTGGGTATAAGCATAAAATGAATAAAATGAATTTAAAATGTGTAGTTAGAAGGATAATCACACAAATATATTATTTATTATTGTATATTATTTATTATTTTCAAGTGGGCAATGGTCACCTCGATATAATAATACGTTACTACAATTCGAATACAATAAATAACGTCATCTCCCTAAATAAACAAACGCAATATTTTGACACTTACTTGTCTTATTAGAGAAGCATATGTAAATGGCGGACGAACGTCTGCGTTTTTGTAGAACTCCCTATTGCGTTGTATTTCTGTAAATTGAAAGAGAGATTGAGCATATTAAATAAAATAAATAAATAAACTGAAGGAGTGGTTTTTTATCTTACAACTAAATGTGCCACACTTCGAAATATTTTCTGTGTATCAACTGTTCCCCACCACAGTGGTTGGAAATGAACTGATCCTAGCTAAGATCTGTACCGTGAATTTCGAAGATGGTCAGTCTCATAGTCATGTTCTTGGTAGAGTTACATAATGGTTCAATGCAACGGGCCGGACGGTTCGCTCACGGAGCGACCTCCGATATTGATAAGCCATACCTCCATAGTGCGGATCTCTGTGATTTTTTTCTCAGCAACAAATGGGATTCTAATGGAACATAAAATATAGTGTCCGGCACTCGCCCAAAGCTGGAAGGGAGAAATCCCAAGCCCTCTGCGGAGTTACAGGCTTTAAAGCCTGTCCAAAGTGCATCCTATGCAAAAGTAAACAAGGAACCTATGCGCCTGGCTATTGGTGCTGGGGTAGTTGCCTGTCAAACTCGCTTCCGCGAAAGTAAAGCCGAACACTTGTGCAGCATATCTTCCGGCAGTAGAGGCTGTAAAGAGCGAACTGCCAACCACCAGTGCCCTGGTGCAGGAATTTTCATATGCTGAGCGGAGGAACGCAGCGGCAAATCCACCAGCCGAATGGCCGAATATAGTGGTAGGGGCCAAGAGCGTACTGCCTAATTTCTGTGAAGTACCGCCCAGCAAGGAGGCAAGCCAGGCGAAGAGCCAGCGCTCACAGGAGGTGCACAGACCTGGAGCCAAGCAAGCCAAGGCATAACCTGGAAGATCTTTCGCCGAAAGTAGAGGTTTTGATAGGGCTCCTCGACAAGGGCTACAAGGATGGAAAAATCCGGTAAAACAGTGGAAGTGGGTGAAAAGAGCGGGAGCTCTCCGCTGCTTCGAGTTGATCGTAAAGGAATCTGGTACACCACCAGCATTTAAAGGTGCTGGATGTGACCTGGGGAACATCAAGGTCATACATTGTTGCGATGCGCGCGAGACCCTGGGATGCCGGAAACGCTAAAGGCGCTCAACCAGGAACTTCCCTGCCCTTCCTACTCAAGACTAGAGAAAAGCGAAGATAGAGACCACACAGAAGCTGATGAATCTGCTGCCGGTGATTCTTAATAAAGTATCAGGAAGGGCGAGCTCAACTTGGGCTTCAGCTCAGTCATCGTAAAGGTGTATAAACCGGATGCAGCGGCCGGTGGAAACTGTGTTGACAAGCTAGCCGAGCAGGATCCCTTTCCGGAAATCCATGCATCCCACGACGACGTGGAGCCGGGCCAAACGTCCGACGCGTCGACGCTGACGCGAGGCCCAGAGGCCATGTGTCGAGAGATCGACTAGGATGATCTATACTTATCAATCATCAGACCAATTCTCTTATTTGGGGTTATACAATGGTGGCGTGGCCTAAAAATAAAATCCACTCAGAAACAGCTTATCAAGGTTCAGCGCATGTCTGAACACTACATATCAGGGTCTCTTTGCACCACACCAATTGAGACACGCCATCCTTGACATTCCAAGTCTGGAAACGCAAGGCGTAGAACATGCAACACTTACGGCCCATGACTGAAATAATCCTTAATATTGACTTCACAAAAGAAAGGCTTTGCATCAAAGATCCCCACAAAAACTGACTACTGTGTGCCGGACCACAAGAGAAGAAAATAGACACAGGTCAAATAACAAATATCAAATACCAACTGGAATTTATAAAGGAAACTTGCTGGATCACCTATTGATCTTACACGGTCTCGAAACGGGCCTATCGTTGCCAATGCAACCGTCTATCCTAACTTAACCTAAATAAACATTTAAATATTGAATAACTTTTACTTGAAAAATATTTAAGTTTCTTGATTTTTAATTGAGATGGCACACAAACCTTTTTGCTTTGTTTTAATTTAAAAAGATAATGTTTGCTCAAAATATCACATTTCGAAGCAAACGTTTGAAATAAGGCTAACTATGGCTAACTTGGTTAAGCAGCTTTATTAGATTTAAATGAGTCAAGATACATGAATTCAATACATTACCATGCTGTACATCAAGTCCTGCTCTTTCTAGCATGTAGGGAAGACCTAGAAAATAAAAAGGATATATTTAAGAATCATTAAATTTGCAATAAAATATGTTAGATATTGTCATATTATGCGCTTGTCAGTCAGTAATTTAATTATGATTGATCTGCAGACATGCTTGTTTCCATGGGACTCGCCGTAATCTGTCCAAGAAAGGCTTATTGACCATTGCAGAAGCTAAGAACTCTTGTCTGGGCTGGTGAAAAGGATAATCAATCAAATGATTTCATCAAAACAATTATTTTTTTTTTTATAAAGCATTATATTTTATTATATAATATATTATATTTTAAACATTAATCAACCTATTCAAAGATTATAAAACATTAACTCCAAAAAGGATTAGAATAATAACAGGAAATTAATTCAATAACATAAACATAGAGCTGGTTTTAATAGATATTACATAACATTAAATATTACATTTGTTGCACATTAGTTTCAACGTCCAACAGTCCAGAGGCCGCTGCTGTGATGGCGCCTTAATCGTCTGCGGGTTGTGTTTGACCCAAGTGTGCAAGCCAATGGGTTAATGTGGTTATGCAATCTTTCATTATAACGACTTGAATGTCGATTTATTTGTTTCATGACTGTCGGTAGACCGAAGTCAGTGTGCAGCGTCATATTGCTCACATAGGGTGGAGCACCAGAGATGTCTACTAGCACCTTGTTCTACAGAACTTGTAGCCCATATGATGCTTCTATACATCAATAGCTTGTTGCTCAAGCTGAGTTTGCTGGATGGCTTCAGCAACCAGTTGAGCTTCGCCCTTTTGGATCTACACGCTGCTGCCGTGGTCTGGATGTGTTTGAGCCAGGTAAGTTTCCTGTCCCAGGTATCGAGTATGGTTCTCCTGAGGTACTACAATGTTATTGAGCCGGACGGTTGGACAATTTCCTGAACTTGCGTCATCGAAGATGCTCTCCAAGCAGAGGAGGAGTTCGCAAGGACCACTGTGTCCAGCGTGTTTCTGGCTACTGCAATCGTCAAGTCCGCGGTGTACAATGTGTACAAGGCAGGTCCAAGGACACTACCCTGCAGTACACCCGCTCCAATGCGGCTGATGTTTGATCGCTCGCCCCTAACTTCGACCATAAGAGAACGGCCAAACAGGTAAGACCTGCGCAGATGGAAGTAGGGACTTAAGCTTAAAAATCAGGGCACCATTCCATACGCGATTAAACGAGCGCATATACCGGCGACGCAGTGCTCTCTTGTGCCTTACCAGATCCAAAATCTCAGGATTTAAAGGAGGCTGAGCTGGACTGGAGGGCGAACAAGGTAGTTGGCCATGTTACGCAGGAATAACTCCGCTGCGTCGTCAATATAAGCCGGTGAACTCAGCTCCGTGTTCAGGTTGACAAGCTGCATCAACCCCTGCCGGAATCGGGTGATGTTTGCCTTGCGCGGCAGAAGACGTGTATTGGGAGCAATTAGAGTAGCAGCCATTCTATACTCAAAGATCAAATGGATGTGATTCGCTCAATTCGCTCGAATATACCAAGACAGTCAGATCGGATCCCAGCGTACACAGCAAAGTCAATTGCTGTCAGCCTATGGTTGCCGTACATGTAATGCGTACGTTTTTCTTGTCCGCTGTTGCTCAAGAACCTGCGGAGCAACTAGCTGAAGCGGCAAAAATTGTTGTTGCTGCTGCTGCGGCTGCTGGCGGTGCTGATGTTGTGGCTGTTGTTGATGATGAAGCTGCTTCTTATGGTGAATCTGCTGCTGATGGTGACGCTGCTGCTGTTGTCCAAGTTGCTGCAAAAGCTAAGGAGCCGTTTGAAGTCTGGCCTCATCAGCATATGAAAAATGTTCACTGCGTATGGGAGCCGGGCTTCTTGGGCGCGATTTTTGTAGGTGTCCAGCCGGCTTTCTTAACTGGGCTACAAGATTCCTTCCCTTGGCAACGCGCTGATAAGCTGGGCATCCTTTCCAGCTTGCTGGATGGGTTCCTCCGCAGTTGGCACATTTCGGATCAGCATCCAATGGTTTTTCGCACACCTGACTAGCTGAACCACACTTTACGCAGCGATGCTACTTTGGGCAATATTTCATCGTATGGCCGCATTTCTAGCGATCAGGACATTCAACTGAAACGCGCAACTGAGAGATGAAGCGTACATTGTAGATCTCATTATTATTCGCAGCCGGATCCAACTCTAAATAACAAAGATTCAGCTCCTTCTTGCTAACTCGACTTGCAATGGTTGGACACGACGCACTGCGTGCCCAAGTCTGGCCAACTCATCTCTGAGGCAATCAGCTTTCTGCAGCGATGGTACGAATGAAACAGGATTCGCTTCTCCGTAAGCAATCTCTGTATTGCCCTGTAAGCGTCAATACTTTGTGCTTTCAACAGTCCAACAACGCTGGTGATACCCTCAGCAATAAGTGGAGGAGGCTTGGAAGGCCTTGTAGGCAGAAGTACAGCAGTGTGAATAGGCGGAGCACTTTCAAGCAACTTCGTTACACACTCGGCACGCAAAAGAATTCTAAATAGTTGATTTAATGGGATTTAATGTAAAGAATGTCCCGACATTATACAGATTTAATGGAAATGTGCGATTCGTACTGCCCCTGGAGTTATGTTTTTCAACATTCATGAAATATAGACATACTAATTTAACTAATTTATTAGAATTAACTTTTTTTTGTCATTGAGGTTGGTAAAGCCAAATGATGTTATTTTCACTGACTTTAGTAAGGCTTTTGACTCCGTGACTCACTCTCTTTTAATTCATAAGCTTCCTCTTCTAGGATTTCCAAATAACTCAATTCTTTGGATCTCAAACTATTTAATTCTTAGAACACATTTTATTTTAGAGACTTTATCTCAAAGTCGGTTCAAGTCACTTCCAAAGTCGGTGCAGGAGCCAGAAACGGCGGAGAATCTAAAGCCAGCAAGCAACTCGATAACGACTAAGCGTCAGAGATCCGTGGAGGCTCGGGTACCACCGACAGAGAATTACAAATTTGGTAATAGAAAGAGTTAGGATCCGCTTACGGACTCGTAGGGGCCGACTATCAAAGAGAGTCCTACAGGTTTGTCGGAAGGGAAAGAATACATCCTGAAGGGGCCGAGGAGAGCGTCGTCGGCACCGAAGTCAAGCCGGATTCCATATAGCTCTCTCTCCCTCTGATTTAAGAGCTGAGGTCAACTTAAAAGTGACAGATGTGGAGAATCAAGATGTCCTTGCGGAGAAACAAGATATTCAAATCACCTACTTCTTCAATTTCGCCTGGCATCAATTGTCATCAATCGACATTGTCCTCATATCTTTAGAAACAGGGTATCTGGAATGGAGACATCATTCTTTAGACTGCGACCGAAAATACAGGTAAAAAGCAAGCCTATATCCTCGTACATAAAAATCGGAATCTTATTCTGCTGTTTTTAGGTTGTATTCCGCATTCGGTTAGGTCAGGCAGTCAATTTCTCACTTGTTTTTCTTCTTTTGCTTTAGATATTATATTTGATTTGATTACTCGGCATACCAAACATAATATCATATTATATTTTAAATTTAAAAATGAATTTTATGCTTTTAACATTTTTAACATAAATACTTTAGACTATGACTTACCACCAGTTACTGAAAAAGTGTTTTTTTCGTGGTTCCTTTTTTTTATCGACGACAAACTGCCAGAGTTAACGATCGGAAGATTTACAGAGCTTGGGGAATGTGACCGATATAGAGTTCGAGATACATTATTTATTAGGATTGGAGTTGTTGCGCTGCAGAAATTCATATCATTTGCAGGAGCATCCTACAAATAAAACATGTAATTAAGATAAGACAATTGTGTGTAAATAATGTATAATGGATAAACCATGAAATTGTATAAATATAATCTTAAAATTTCGTAATTTGTATGTTCTTGATATTAGACTAGAGCAATATCAAATAAAGAAATTTCAATTTCTTAGAATATATTAGCGCGTCGACCGCTGATATCTTTGGAGTTTAATATAAAAGATAATAGTATAATTAAAAGAAAATAACCTGAGCCATTTTAAAACCCAACGACGCAGATATACTTCAATTTAGGATTAGGCAGCCTTAGGACGGACATTTTGAAATCAGAACTTCAGAAAAGCCATAGTGTGGTACAAATTCATCTCCAACAGAGCTATATTTTACAGAAATGATCTATTTAAGGCGGTTTTCAGTGCCAGAATGCTCAAATTGAGCACCTCTAAGGTACAGATAGATCGAATCCCCTAATGGCAAAATATCATCACTTTTTGAACTCGTATATAAGGAAAGAAATCGATTCGATTCGAATGCAAGTCATGCCGTATGCACGCTAGCACCAAGCAGACTATTAACATTTGTGGGTTCCCTCGACAATGAGTAGATGCGTTTTGCCTATCCTTCCTAGTTGAGCCTCGTTAGCAACTTGTACAATCACAGAAACAATTGAAGTGGCGGATAAGAGTGCGGAACAGGAAAATCGACGAAGATTGGTTCCACCTCAATATCTTCCTCGTCGTAAGTGTTCATGTCGGAAGTCGACTTTCCAAGCCAGATTGTTCTATTGCCTAATAGGAAGTTCCATCCTCCGAAGTTTGCTGTTGCTTTTGACATAACTGCATATTTTTGTCTGCTCATATTAATTAATTAATTATTTATAGTATATATTGAGAATTGTTAGGACATTAAAAATACCTTCCGATCCGCTTTCGATGGTGATAATAGCTGCTTAGATAAGTATAAGTGATGCATCATAGCTTGCAAACGATCTCTTTCTTTTTGTAGGTGTGATTCCAACTGAGAAACAACTTGCATTTGTACCCGAGCTTGGGCTGTAGATCGGTCATCTAACGCATGTTCCGAATTTAGATGCCTGCCAATGAGATACAAAATTTATACAATAAACATATTCTCGATAAATATAAGAAAAATAATATTCACATATAATGCTTCGCATTCATAATTCGAAAAGTGAGGGTCAAATCTAGATATATAGGCAAAAAAAAAACTTGCACTTCTTAAAAAAATATACAAATCTGATTCCGCCTTTATCCATATTTAATATGCACGAAATAAATAATAAGTTTTGCATAGCATTCAGTCGTGAAGTATTTTGAATATGTTTACAAACCAGTCATTAAATAATTTTATAATAAAATAACTTAAGACACCGAAAAAAATTACTATAAAAAATTTTTCTTTGTCTCTTCTCTTTCTTGGACCTTTTTGAATATTTTTTCCAAATACTGTATTACTATTATTATCTTTATGTTAGTAATCTTCTTTCGTTATTTCAATAAGTATCAATTACGGATAGGAATAATATTAGAACAAATATATATATTTAGTTATAATTTTCAATCACTTACTTCACAAACGAGGCAATATCTTCTAAATCCATTTCACAACCAGGCCAGCGACATATGCCATGAGCGAAAAGAGGATGATAATATTTGCGAATGGCAAATACATCATGTATGTGATTATATTCATTACTGTACATATCATTCTCTTTCGATCTGAGCAACTTTTCAGCATCCGACAAAATTGTTTTTTCGGGATCGGAAATCAAATCGTGAAAACTGTAAAAGTTAATATCACCGCTGGGCGTCATTGTATAATTGTGTTGACCTTGAGTTACTTGTATTTGGTTTCTAAACTCTGGATTAAATGCTGATTCTTCCACGCTTGAAGCTGGCGAACTGGACTTTACAATATGGGACGCATATGACGTATTATTGGGAATTCCATCTTTTGGAAAGCACATATTCTTAACCGCTTCTGGACAATATTCCGGAGATATTGGAATATGGTAATGTGATTTTCCAGACGTGTCTTTTTGGTGATTCATTTCTAATTGGGAAGATGCCTTATTGTCCTCGGGGAAATCATCCTCAGGAATTCGAATCATAATAACAACCCTGAAACGGGAAGAAATGTATTTATAACTTTAGCAAATCTATATTCTGAGATATTATTTGATTGTTGTCGTGATAAGCTTAATTTCACTTAAGCTTATAATATTATTTTAATTTAGTACTTTCAGTCACAGTCCGATTATAATTCAGACATTTTAAATTAGTTCTTCGGTATCAATCAACATTTGTTGGTTTTTATTATTAAGCGACAAAATAAATAGATTTGTTTTTCTGCTTTCTACCTACAACACTAAAAACACCGAACATAACACTCAACCGTATTATCCACTGATGGGGAAAACGATAATATGCACGGAAATATATGTCGAGATCTACTACTAGCACCGCAACAAGCAGCAGCTTAACCGCTTCACCTTCATAATTTCTTGGCCCTCTAGCTAAAACAATTGGCTCGTGAGCTACGCTGAGGATAAAGCTTTAATACGCTCAGATCCGTGAAATTGGGAATCATTATTGTTTTCAGTTGATATATCACCAGACCAATGCCCTTATTGATAGCATAGCACAGATGTACAGTAATGCCATGCTGGAAAGCTGTCCAGCAGAGATAGACATGAATATGGGAATAAATGGAGAGACGGTAAGCACGTAAACATGCAAGATGGAAGGGATGGAAGGAGCAATGACAGATGAAGTACCTGGCACAGCATGTGTGGGATTTCGTGTAGTAAACAATAACCAAACAAGCAGCGATCAAAGCTATCTGGAAGCCGTGTCCATTGTCCCGATACTATTGAGAACGGGGAATCGACTCAGTACCGATGTAAGATGTGTATCGATATCTTCAAGGGAGTCAGCAGAGAAAGACAAAATTATATAATAAATAAAATATATACCAACGCAATTTTTTGAGGACCCCATGCATGAAGCAGTGCAGTCGCTTTAGGGCGAGAGAACTGAGGTCAGATCCTTGACGGAGATGACATTAGTCAAGGTAATGAATGGCAACGAGGGAATCACAGAGGAGATGCTTAAGTCACTGCTGAGACAATTCGGAGAGATGTGGATAAACCGGTCTGCTGTCAGGGCTTAAAAGGGCATACAGACCTCTATTATCAGGCTGCAGTGCAGCGTCCGCTGTTCAAGCGAGCGCTATCCCGTGAAAATAGATGATGAGATTACACCGGGCGAATTTCAGTAAGTGGACTGGAGATATCACAGGTAAGGCGGTCATATCGAGCTGTGCTCCGCATCTTACTAACAATAAGTCGTCACAAAGATTTGTCCGTGCTACAATAACCGCCACCATCTTGTATATAATTCATGTTTGCTAGCAGCATTTCTGTCCAAGAGGGTTTCATGTACAGCGACATCGTCACTGAGCTAAGACAGGAAGCCGCATGCGCCGCAGTACGTATAGATATTATCTACCAGGTAATGCCCTTGGACAAACAAGGCTTCAGCCGTATGCTGCATGGAGTCATCCTTCAAGGAATGGCTGAGCCAATTGCGGCTTCGATGATGACGTGTATTACGCAAGCATGTCAAGTTGCTGTGAAAAATCCATGAAAAAAAAATACCGTCCAGTGTGGGACACTGTATTCTGGGGGAATGAGATTAGCTGCAGGACGGAAAGGTTTCAAGAGTTATGTGGAGCTGCCGACTCAGACCCCTGGGTGCTGCATATGAAGAAAGTACACAAAGCTTAATGTGCCCAAATCTACTAAGGCACATACTATCGAAATTGTAACGTAACGGACCCACCAATACCATTGACTACGGAGCAGATTCTTACCTGAAGCATTTCAAGCCGTAGTTCTGGAAATATCAGGTTAAAACAAGGGCGAAATACTTTGATAACATACGTAATACCAGCTGATAAGAGGCAAGCTTGCCTTTTAACTTGCTGTAGATATAAGCTAGTTACCTTCCTTCGAAGGTGGGTAACTTTTAAACTACAAGAAATATCGGCTTGTGGGAATTTTGGAGGCGGGAGTGGGCGCGGCCAAAAACATTTTTGGAGTACGATCTTAGTAATCTATATTCCAACTCTGGTAACTGTAACTGTTAAATTGCGGGAGGTGTAGGCTTTAATTGTTTTTGGGGGCATGAGTGGGGGTGAGAAATATGGTCTTATCGATTTACACTACTAACAGGTGTATCGGATTAAGGAGTCGGAGCGGCCATCCAATTTCTTAGCAATCTCTTAGGTGAGTTACCAGTAACATCCATTTAATTTTGTGACTCTAGTTTACAAATTGTGGAAGGTATACGCATTTAAAATTTCTGGGGCCGAGGCTCCTAGGGGCGGCTGGTGTGGGCGGGAGCCAAAAATGTATATACCGATCTTTGGAGAAGGTTACCGCCAAGTTATCTTCTTGGTTTGGTGACTCTATCTTTAAAATTGTGGGAGATATGTAGATTTATCGATTAACACTTTCCGAAATATCGGAATGGGCGATTACGGCCGCATGTGTGGGCGTGGTTATTCGTTTTTCGGTTTTCGGTTCTTAAAGGCGGCTACCAGTAACATATCTACAAAATTTGACGGTTCTAACTAAAAAGCTGCGGAACATATAGCATTTAAAATTTTGAGGTTCGGGAGCCTGGGGGAGGCGGATGCGTGGCATATCCCGATATTTGAAGGACATCGCCAATAACTTACCAACCAATTCTCGGGACTGTAGCCTTAAAATTGTGGGAGATATGTGGTTTTATCGATTTGCGAATATCGATTTCGATCGATTTTCTAGCCACCTAGTGGACGTAGCACTCTAATTTTTACACTTTGACGCGGACACAGACCAGTATATGTTGCAAGTTTCAAGTCTCTATCTCTAAGGGTGTCGAAAAAAGTTGCGTTCATACAGACGGACAGACGAACGGACAGACGGAAGGACATACGGAAGGACGGAAGGACGGACGGACAGACAGACAGACAGCATGACGGACATTGCACCTAACAAATATACTATGATACCTAAGGCATCCAAGTAGTAAAGAAGTGAAAAATAAATAATTCGTACAGTATTTGTCATCATGCTCTGGCCCACGAGCATACCACCACTTACACCAGGAAATCATTGGAGCTGCTAGTGTTTTTCGGTATTAACCACAAATTGAATGTTTTAACTCTGCATCTTACTCCCGTCGCTTCCGCTTCTTACGGTATTCTGTTAGGTACTGATGCTAGTTAAGACTAATACCCTGCGCCTCAGGTCCAATCTGTCACGGAACATACCGGATGCCTTGCGACCTCCGCTATTATTAAGCATTCTGTATAATGCAGATCTCTGAGCAAGTGGACGGTTTTTCACCGCCACTCGTGAGAATCAGCTGACAAGATAGCGGACTCTATAACTTTAAAACATGGCCAAAGCTCCACACCAGCAAAAACAGTCAGCTGACCCGTTTGACAGAGCATTAAGGATGTAAGGAGTCCCTAGTAGACCTCCCGCTCATATTTGAATTGCAACAGGCCTGAAGGACCCGCACCAGGTTCTCATGAGGTTGGAAGGATGCAATCCATTTCTTCCCACCAGCTACTCAGGGACCAATGAACCAGGCGGAGGTAATCTTGAACAAGGAGTCACTGGTGCCGATCGAGCCATTTTAGCTACGAATGGTGTCGTCAGGGTGTAGTAGTAGAACGCAGTGTCGACAAGCAGGATTCCTCTCCGAAGATCGATGCGATAGCTGGAACTGGGTCACATATCCGACACGTCGATACTGACTCAAGGAGGACAGCAACACAACGGTGGTGGGGGTAAAATTTCCACAAGTGTGTGGAGGCAGCATCCGCTTCGCAAATGCCTCGCTACGCTAATGGCGGAGTTGTTACAGTAATATTTCAAGAACCTTGGGTGGTTGGAGACAAGGCTTGCGGGATAGGAATGAAAAACTATAAGCTTAAAGCAGCTTTCAAGGAAGGTAAAATAGGAACTTGTATATGTCCGTATTATGGCCCAGGACCACCACTAAACCCTATAATAAGAGATCTCGTCGAAATTTGCCTCATCATTGGATGTCATGCCAATGCTCACCACTCCCAGTGTCTGCACCTATCGTTTAAGTCGTGTCAATCATTTCTCTCCGACTTTCGTGTCAATCTGTCTGACATGACTGCCTGTCTGTCGTATCCTTTTGTGATAAATAGTAAATATGGAAATTGGATCTCGGAAAATATCCGTTAACCCTCAAACTGCGATCCTCAACCTACCAAGACAAATGTTGAGTACCCGTTAAAAACTAGAGAATATCAGAAAACTAAATTTTTCAAACTTAGCTTGTTAGGCAGCAAAAAGCGAGTGGAGACTTTGTGTGTGTGTCGGTTTCACCTCGATGTTTAAAGTAAGGCTTACCTCCGGTAACGCAAGAGCGGTCCCCCTCCACACAAGTTAATTTTTATGCTGTTGTCAGAATCTATTCACTGACGTTGGGTTTCATTTTGCTTGGTATCGTTAAATTATTAATTTTATTTATTTGTTCCAATAAAATCAAAGATCCAGATATTGAATGAAAAGCAAAACAAGGAACGCAGACCGCTCACTACACAACACTACACACTATGCCAGAAAAATCTTCAACTCAGTGCGTTGGGCTCAGGGAATCTGCACAGGAAGCGACACATTGTTTCATTTCACTTGTTTCAATATTACTCTCATTCAAACAAAATACTAGCGTATTGTAAAACGAGCTTCATTTAGCTAATTTTTCATAACCGAAAGGAACTATGTATACGCAGATCAATTTTTTATTTTATCGATAACTTCACTGATTTGACCAATATCGATTGCAATGAAATCCACAATTCTCCAGACAAAGAAATTTAATAGGAATATACCATAAGGAAACAATTGCACTACATATAATGATACTTTGGTTATACACTTCATTTGCCAGACTAATCCTCATTTACAGTATCCTAGTATGGTAGCCAGTTTATAACATCAGCTAAACAAGTTCAGGACTCTTCCTACCAGTCCACGGTATGCACTTGATGCCACCTTCAACATTCTAACAAAATGGAGCGGATAATGTAAAGAGTAAAGGTCATAGATCAATTCTTGTGAATTCAGTCGCGTATAAAACGGTTTACTTATTCTGGCCATCGACAATCTCTGCAGAATATAATCATATCGGTCATCAAAAAATAGAAGGCAACACCCTATAAGTGCTCCTAGCTACCTGCAATCTGCTTTTCTTAGTTGGATATTACGCCGCTACAACGAATTCTGCAAATGTTTTGAATGAGAGGAAGAATCTCCAGAACTCTTCTGCCTATTCCTGAAGGATTGCAAATCTTTCTCAGAAAAATTAAGAATAACAACCCAAATCTGGCCTATTTCGATCTTAGCATAATATTCATCAAAAAAAAATCATGAAACCACAATGAAAAATGTTCATTTTTTTTGTCGGCAAGGCAATCAAATCTTCAATAAGAGCTTAGAGTTGCATTCGATACTGAAAGACAATATCGCCCTTTTACAGACGATTGATTGGAAAATTTTTATGTTGGACGTTTTAAATTCCTCGAAGAAAAAAATTAAGAAATCTAACAACGCCTTGACATTCCCTTATCTTTCCCGCAGAACAGAAGATATATATTCTTACATTCTACATCCCAGAAAAGCCTAAGAAATGGCAAATACTTTAGTACGGACATTAATAATATTTGCTGGCTAAATATCTTAAAGGTATTCATAAAAATCTGACGTTTTACAAAAGTCGTGGACTTGATTTCGGTACATTATGTACAGATGCAGCGGTTATTATGACTGGCAAGCAAAAGTGCTCTTCGGGATTTATAATTTTTTGCGATATCGCAAAAATATTATATTGCCAAATTAGAAAAGCCTTAAAAACAGCCTCCGAATTAAACATCAATAACTTTTCCCAAATTCAAGAATACTCAGCAAGAGTAGACCAATTAAATGTAATCTCCAGGAATGGATTCCAAGACTTCAAAATCTAACAAAGCCCAATTGAAATACATGTCTAAATTGTGTACTTGGACATCAGAATGGTATGGATATTTGAGATGATATACAACTGCGAGGTATTTACTGGTGTGAAAGTAATTTTGAGCAAGCTCAGAAATTAAATATCGAATTAAAAACGAAACATTTAGGAAACTGCTGCCACAAATGCAGTAAAAACCGTCGAAATGTATCGGCATTTTAAGTTAGATACAACTGAATATATGTAAAACAGAAGAAAACCAATTCTGATACAATTGTATACAAAATTTACACACAATTTAATGGCCTACAAAGCGAAATAAGTGGATAACTTGTTTTGGAGTTTAGTTAGTATTTCTAATTTCTGGGACAGAGTAAAATCATTCGCAAAGATTTAGATTTGTGGCTAAAGCAATGGAAATATTGTAGAACACCCGTCAAAGCCAAAATCAAAACCAATATTCTACTTGTGATAAATCCCAACAATGTATGGAAACTCCTTTTAACCTTTTTTGTTACTTGCCTATGTCCTAACGTGTTGATTTGATTGTCTAAGGAGTATGACGCACGACTTATTACAAATATTAGCTTGGCCACAGGGTATCTGATAGCGAGGTCTTCTGACAAAAATATATTTGCTTCTTAATTGCTTAACTCGCTGTGCAGTCGCCAAGTGAATTATGATTCCAGCAGCCATACTTGTTATAGTTCGCTTGGTAAGTCCGGCAGACAACGCTTAATTTAATTTAATAAAATGTAGATTTGATCGAATAGATTCAGATCTGCACGAGTACCTAATCTCGAGCGGCACAAGTTTTTCTCTTTTTTTCAAAAATCATACACATTAAATACAGGAAATAAAATTGTTCGATTATGTCTTTGCGTACATACATATGTATAAGCGTATACAAATGTATATATGCATATTTGGACATATGAGCTTCCCTAATCGCGAATGCAACCATCAAATACACTTGGGATTATGTACATCTTACATTTTAAAATACGAAGTCCTCACGCGTATATGCATGATGTAAGATATGTATGTACACTTACATGTGTGTACATACATACTAGGTAACTTCTAATTAATTCGATCATAAGCTTAGTTTCCAGTGTAAATATGCATCTAGATATTTAAGATAAAGTATATGAATGCAATCAATAAATGGAACACTTAAATCTCTTCGATTAGTAAAATACATTTTTATTTTTATGTACATGCGTATGTATGTATGAAAACGCACTCCAGTTTTTTCACACATACATAAGTATACACATAATTACATGTTTTGATATAGCACATGCATAGATAGTTTTTGAATTCGTTACACGTTGAATAATAAACAAGGAATTAATTAGATACAAAATATCAACGTGCCCAACAAACACAAAAAAATTTATTTTTCGTCTTGTAAAAAAAAATTGAGCAATGCCAACTTATTATAGAGCGATTAAGTATATCGACGACAAACATCGATGTATCCCATAGCAGAGCAACATCAAGCGGAACAAATGGAATTTTGTTCAAGGACCTAAAATACGATTACCATTTATCATACAGAGCGGCATTAATCGGAACGTATGGGATTATTTCAATGAAATGAATCGCTCTTTACACTGGTAAAATCAGCATCAAGCATCAAGAACAGCTGCTATATGACTATAAAATTATTCCGCAAATTAATAAATTAAATACATATTTTGCGAAGAATTTGGATGTTTCTGTTTTAAGGCAGGTGTTTACACTGTTTTGCAAGTTCGGACTGTCCATTTGGACAAGAAAATATCATTCGAAGCAGTGAATTCGATTTGAGACGAGTTGTAAAAAAATGCTTTTGACTGATTTTTTCAATCCATATCTTAAAGCCTTCATGAGATTTTTTTAAGATATTTAATAACAGTTTTTTTTTTCATTTTGATATTCGATACGTACTTCATGTGTTTTAAATGCTTGTCTAATATTATTTATATACATCGTTTTCAGTTTATTGTTAATGATTACGAGAAAGCCAATTTTTTAAGGTAGCGAATTTCTTAAATGCCTTTTTTCTAGTAATGCCATCGCAAATTGAGTTACATTTTGATATCAAATGAAAATATTGGTTCCATCAAAGGAATCAAAATGTTTACCTAAAACAATTAAAAAAAAAATATATATATATATATATATATTATTATATGTTAGTACTTTCTACGTGTTTTTCTATATATCCTTTTCTTCTAAGCGATTAATACGAGCTTCCATACGTATATATTTTTGGTCAAGTCCAGTTGAACATATTAACAATTCTGGCTCATTGAAAAATGGCTGTGGTTCCCAAAATACGACATATCTTATATATATCTCTCTATCTATAACTTGAGTTTTCAGAGAGTTTCCCATCAAGAGCCAAGACTTGTTGCTTGAGAAAGTTAAACTCTTTAGTCTTGACACTGCAGCACGTTAATAAATCCGCAGTTCTGAGTATACAGGGAGTCCCTTAAATTCTAGACTTGATATCAGAGATGGAGTTGTTGCTTGTTTTAAGCTTTCTGCTTATTTCAGCTTTCGGAGCAACGTTTCTAGCAGCTGAGCGATTATTGTTCCGGTAATTATTCACCATGTTTAGTTTCATATATTTTATATATTGTGACTATTGTTCAGCTGTTCATTTTCTCTAAAGATTTGATCTTGAAAGATAAAGACAAAATTAAACTCACTGAATACTGCAGCAACTTCTTCTTATGTATACTCAACAACTGCGTTGTAATATAATATTGGCGAGGAGATATTTGATTTACATCTATTCATTTCGATAATTCGATTAACTTTATAAGTAAAATATAAACGACCAAATCCTCGAAATTAATTTTAATTTTATTTGTTCGCACAGTAATTTTATAGTAGATGATGAAAGATGCTAGGTGTTGTTTGCGTGAACAGCGTCCCACATCTTTGAAAAATTCCCATATCGTTCCAAAAAAGTTGTTAAATGCTAGATGTGAATTGTCATTTACTTCTCATTTTAATTAGTTTGACGCGATATTCGCGAAACGGGGGAAACTATCGATAAAATTAAATGAAATGGATTGGATTTGTACAACATGATTAGAGGAAACATATATTCCATAAATTAGGTCTTTAGCTCTCATGATCGTTCTCGATTCTATGTAAGTGCTGTTTGGGAATATATGCAGCTATATATACATATGTTACAGCTCTTCATTATACGCTCTTTCCATTTCAAGGTATATACATATTTTGGTATTTTTGCAACATAAATCTACGGTCACACTGAACGATATACAACAATTTAATAACATTCAATTTGTCCGATATGAGAATAAAAAAAGTTGATTTTCAAAAGAAATACACCAAACTAAAAAGTCGCGTGAAGAATTTCGTCTTTGTAAGTCAAGCAACTATGTATGCATATATACAAATATATGCACATTTATGCACAAGTACATGTATTAATGCAAGTTAAAAGTTGGCTGTCATTTTTGTTTAATTGCTTGTTTCTGAGTTAAAAGTACATTTTATTTTTTAGGAAAACGCATCGATTGTTGATGAAGTGTGCGCCTTACAAGTGGAGCTGGCGGCAGCGCGCTCCGAGAGACTGACCCTAATTGAGAGACTTATGTTCCATGAGGGACTTGATAAAAGTTCCATCACACAAGATCATCCATTGAATGAGAGTCGTGATAACACAAAGAAATACGTCGCCTCAAATCAGAATCATGCATTTGAGAAAAAGAATGAAAGTAAATCGAATAATACACCGGCACTGCAACAGAAGAGCTTTCCCTTGAAACTAACCAACGTTCTCATACACTCCATTGGCGAGATTATACCCACAAATCCCAATTTTCACACAGCACATTGGATATATCCCGTAGGGTATATGGCAACAAGGATCTATGCGCATCCCAGAGACCCACTGAAGAAGTGTATATTCACGTGCAAGATTCTTAACAATGCTGGACTTCCTCAATTTCAATTGATTCCTGACAGTGATTTGGATGGCGTCTTTTTCGGAGAAACGGCCAACATATGCCACCAGGAGCTGCTTAATTGTATTCAGAGCTCCATGAAGCAGCAACCTGTTCAAGTCAAGTTTAAAGCAAAGGGCGAAGAATTTTTTGGACTGGCAAATCAAAAGGTGCAATCACTTATTCTTCTGGATACGAGAATTAAACAATGTACGAGATTTAAAGGATATTTATTGGAAAACAATAACGAAATGCTTGAGAATGACGACCCAACATTATCTTATACGAGTCTTCAAACCTACCTTACCCAATGACGTTCTTGTTCGAAATAATCCAATTCGTTCCGCCCTGGATGAAGTGCCAATAAAATGTTATGCCCTTCTAGGCTCATTATATAGAGGGCTGTCTTGCGGAACGCATCGGATTATTTCAATTAAGTGCAACTTTTTGGATGGAAATGTTGCTATTTTTCTTCCTTTGCACAAGTTTTTCAAGTTCGTATTCTTTATTTGGATATGCAGATTAAATGTGCAGCTGCAGATTATTTTAAAAAATTTTAAAAATTTAAATGACGGTTTGATTTTTAAGTTTTTCCATTTATTCGCGATATTGGAGTCTTAAAAACTAATGCGACTAATTGTTGCTATCAAAAATACCATTAATTTAAATAGATGTTATTGTAAATTTGAAAATAATATTTTGAGGTTGCTCAGTAGGGGATGCTATGACACAAATAAGCTAAATGGTTTAGTTTGTAACTAGAATTGAAGTCGGGAATAAAAGACTATGAAATACTCTGATACCAATATGTGATTTTTTTTGGTGACGGGATTGGGAAAATTTGAAGGAGTTTTCTAGTAACCTACTTTCCAAGTTAAGTAACCAAAGCTCATAAATTTCGGAAGAGAATTTTAGGGGCGGGTTTAGAATTGGCTGCAAAAAATATTGCCTTCTAGTTTGGTAGTTTTTGCTTTAAAATTGCAAGTGATTTAGGCTTTTCGGAATATTTTGTTACTGATTTTAGGGACCGAGGGGGTTCAACTTTTTTCGGATTTTTTAAGAGTGTTACTAGCAAGATACCTTTTAAATTCGGTGACTGGCTTTCAAATTGTGTGGAATATATGGAATAGTCGATTTACACGATTTACGTTTCTTGTCAACTTCACATTCGATATTATTATTGGAATTCGATATATTATCGGAATAAATTGGCACGTTATTTTTGTCGATCGTCTTAAGAATGTAAGTACCCATTATACAGTCGGAAGGTTGGCGCTGCACCTCGCTTTAAGTACTTGTAGCCAAAATACTTGCTCTCAAAATGAGTATCACCAATTCGGGCAGTTTCAATGTTTCCATCGTTTAAATTTAATTTGGTAAGCCACAACCGGCGAGCGCATTAATTACGTGGTAGCTTAAAGGGACGCACACGATTGTTGTCAGAATGAATATCGATCCATTATCTTGCATTGCAATAATAGTAATCAGTGATAAATAATACTATTGCCCTATTCCAAACTTAACAATAACAATAACTTGAGCGTGGCCCAGTGTGACCGATTGGCGATTGCATTTTGGTATTTCGCTGTGAATGGCAAATGATTTCACGGGAAGCGATTACTATAAATATTAGAAACAACAATTTGAGTTATTTAAGTTTTTAAAGAAAATACCATTTAATATCTATTTAATAACATTTAAAGTCTTCTTTGATTTCGTTAAGCCTGGATACAGAAAGTATTTAAGTTGCTAAAGCGCAGTGGAAACGAGCTAAAAGAAGCCGAGTTGGTTGCAAGTTCAGCTGTGGCGCAAAAGAACTGCTGTGTTTAATTTACAATCGAATTCGCAATTCGCAAAGCGTATATAATGGAAATTTCGATAAAGTGGAGCATGTGCCGAACATGCACTGGAAGCACTATCTCCCAACTGCAGCCCCTCTTCAATGACACGAAATTTGCCGAACAGCTCCTGGAATACGCTGGTGTTGTTGTAATATTTGAATATTATTACAGTTTACTACTGGCATAATAAATATATTGAATTCTGTTCAAGGTGAAACCAGACGATGGATTGCCAGATCAGATATGTACAGAGTGTGTGGAGCAGCTGTCATTGGTACACACATTCCTCACAGACTGCAAACGGGTCGATGTCCATTTGAGAAGTGCGGTGCGGCGCACCATGTCCTTGAGGAGAATCTTTCCGAGTGTTTCTGCCCTGGATGCCAAAACGGAGGATTGCAATGTAGAATCGGAAATAGAGACACATACGCATAAGCAAAGCAACCACGCAAATCTACTGAGCAAGAACATATTGAATGCATATCTGGGGAATATTGCCACCAATCAAGAGAAGCTGGTGCCTGAGGACATTGTAATACACGAGGTTGAATCGCCCGAGGAGCTTGAACTGCCGACGACAACGATAACTCAATCCTCTGAGAAGTCGTCGTCGTCGTCAGACACAGCTGAAGATGCACAGCATGGTTATAGGCTTTTCGTTAGCAAATGTTTGATAGATTTGACTCAAGGCGAGGCGATGGAAAACGATGTCAGCGAATACAATGCAACGGATGTTGGTGATCCACCTGATGCTGTAGATGATCATAATGATAATGACGAGGAGAAAACGCTGGAACGGGATAGCTGTGAAGTTGCGCCTGCAGATAATAACCCAGCCATAAATAATATTGAAACGATTGATCTGTCCGCCGCCTTGGAACCCTCGAATTCCAAGCACAACTGCACCATGTGCGGCAATTCGTTTGATAGTAAGGCACAGCTCAAGTCTCACAAGCGCTTCCATAACAACGAGCGGAGCTACGAGTGCGAGTAAGTGCATCGCATTTCTGATGAGAGCGAAGGCAACATTTTCTAGTTTTCTAAATTTTTGCACTTGCAGGCTGTGCTCCAAGCGCTTCACAGCCGGCTGCAATTTGACCACACACATGCGCACCCACACGGGCGAGAAGCCCTATAAATGCAGCTACTGTTCACGACGTTTCACGGATCGCACCACCCAACGGAATCATGAACGGTAAGTTGATGAATAGTAAATTATGCTTAGATCCGTTGAGATGACTGCCGGATTGCTTTCCTCTTGCAGCACGCACACCAATGAACGACCCTATGCTTGTGAGATCTGCGGCAAGAGCTTCGCTTTGTCCACCACATTGAAGGCTCACTCTTTATGCCATTCCGAGTTGAAGCCGCACAAGTGTGACATTTGCAACAAGGCCTTTCGCCTGCCTCACCACCTGAAGTCGCACGAAAGAACGCACGTTCATCGCTGCGAAGTGGACATCCTGCTCTACAATCGGGACATTGCCGATTACTCCAGCAGCTAGGTGCTGATCCAACTGAATAAATTGCTCCTGTGGTAGCTGCATTATTTTTTCTGTACAATTTACTGATAATAATTGTCTTAAAAGTTACAATTGTTTTTTAGCCTAGCTTAGCTTAATCTATTACAGTTGCTCCTGGCGCAGCATGTAGCTGGTGGAATTGCTCGCAAATGACTGCTCCTCCTTGCTTCTGTGCGTCTGCGTTTGTAGATGTGCCTTCAGCTGATGGGGCAATGTGAATGATTTCAAGCATATGTCGCAACTGCAAAAATGTCAAAGAAATACTGCGACTAGGGAACATAGTTTGACTTGGATGCACTCACTTGAAATTCTTCTTGCCCGAGTGCATCATGCTGTGATTCTTGAGGATGGCCGTGTGCGTGAATGTCTTACCGCACTCCTTGCACTCATACGGTCGGGTATTCGTGTGCACCCGCTCGTGGCGAACCTTCTCGCTACGATCGTAGAAGTGCCGCTCACAATACAGACACTTGTACGGTCGCTCCCCCGTATGGCGACGGATGTGGGCGCGCAGCTCGCCCATTTGACGAAAGGATTTGTCACAGATTCTAATAGGAATTCGAAGAACAGTTGGATTAAATCAGTCAGTAGGCCATTATTGTCATCGAGGAGCAGCTTACTCGCATTGGTGCGGCTTGTATTCCGTGTGTGCCGTCATGTGTGCGTTGAATGCTGCTCTTTTGGGGTAGACATTGCCACACAGGTTGCACATATATTTTGTCGAGTCTTCCTCGGTTTGCTGTTCGAATTTTGCATATTGATCGGCTTTGCCTTTGCGCTTCGACTTGAGCTCATTGTCTGGCTTGCGAGGGCGTCCCGGCCTGCGTTTGGTGGTCGTAGTGTCTGGCTTGGGATCTGGCGATGGTGTTGGCGATAGGAAGTCATCGTTGTCGTCCTCCACAAAGTCGACATCGCCGTGCTCCACCTTGTTGTCCTCTTCCTCCTCGACAATCGGGCAATCGTCGTCGTACATCAGAATCTGATCGACTTCGATGGCATCCTCCGCGTCAGCTTCCTGCGCCTCATAAGCAGCGCCCAGCTCATTGATTATTTCGGGCAGCAGTTGCTTAGAGCGATCATGCGAATCGTTGTCAGTCACAAAGCCATTGGCCTCCTCCTCATCGTAGTCGACATTAAAATCACCCTCAATTTCGGCAGAGACAGCCGATTGTAAATCCACCTCATCCTCCTGCTCCTCGTCGTCGTTGGAGTCGTAGCGATTGTGAGTGTGCAGCTGTAGCGTCTCATACAGATATTTCATGTACTCACTATCACTGGCATCGATCAGCTCGTCCGACTTTGCCGCCTGCAGACGCGCACTCTCCAAATACACCTGCGAATTGAGGCACATCTGCCGGAAGTTGTACCACATGCCCACAAAATCGAAACACCTTTCACATACTTTTGACGGCAAATTCGTTGATCGGCGTATCTGAAAAATTCACATTTAGCATGTGGTGTGATCAGTTTGCTGCCAGAGACGGCTTACCCTGACCCCGCAACAATATTCAATTTTACGGTTCAATCGCTGATTATCGTCATCACCATTTTCCACCACATCCCTCGCCTCGTTTGTGAAGAGTGCTCGCATTTTGCTCTGCTCGTATTCCTCTAAGCACACTCGACATTTGTTTGCATTCGCATCTGGTGTACTTTCATCCATAATCACCACTTTAAACACACTAAATGCTGAGCGAGCTGTTGCCAGAGTTTTTAACAATTTTTTGTTTACTGTTCTCGACAGAGTTGCTCGATTAGTAGTGTTGCTCAACAATAGTTGAACAATTTGAATCAAGTTGGCAGCTCGCTCGGCCTTCATATTGTGGTATGCAGATTAATAAATTTTGGTATAATAAAAATACAAAATTCTATTCATATTAGAGATGGTTTTTGTATGGAAATATATATTATAAGAAACAAGCTTAGATGCTATCGCAATGTTCATATCTAATTCTAGATATAAACAAAAATGATTTAAGTGATTATATATATATATATTTTGTATAAATCAAAATTTGGATATCATATTTTTATTCTTTTCATTTTCAGTTAGTTATACCAAGCAGACAATAAATGAATACTGCTTGTTGGTTATAGTAATGGCTATTAGGAATTTCATAGACACCGAATAGAGTATTTTAATGGGTTTAGAATATAAATTTTGGAATGAATATGGAATTTCTTATACCGTTTTCCAATTCATCAATTCAAAAATCATAGATCAGACTTATAAATATACTTCATATATAATACTTCTAATAATAAAAATCGAGCACGAGTACATCTATTGAATGGATTTCATATAATCATATAATTTCTTGTTAATCTAGAAATTGAAATTGGTTAAACTAATAAGGAAATTAAACTTTTGATTTCTCTACGCGACCTTTTTTTACGCCATTCAACTTGGTTGGCTTCTGGGCGTGCTTTGGCTTGCGCTTCTTCTTCGACTTGTCGAGGACAGCAGAGAAATCGACAGTTTCGGAATCATCCTCGCCGGCATACTTCTCCAGCAGGCGATCCATTAGCGAGTTGTAATTGGATTCGCGTTGATTTTTGCGCGCCAAAATCATGTTCTCTAAATTGCCGCCGCTGGCCGCCGCCTCCTCGTCATCCTTCTGCTGGCGTCGCTGGATGCGCTCCTTAATGATGTGCGCCTCTTTCGACTCTCGGGCGTATTTCTTGTGGCGCTTATTGCGCTTCGCTGCCGGCTCCTCGGTGAATATCTTGTATTCTGGCACATCATTCGCTGCAATCATGGCGGCGACAATCTCCTTGAAACGGGGCTCATCCTCGACCTTCATGAATGGCACATGATTCATTATGTAATTCATGCAACCCTTGCCGCCCAAATATGCTTTTTTGATGTCGGTCCTCTCCAGCTCGGAGTCGACGTATTCCTTCTCATAGTTGCTGATATCTTCGTTTGTCAGCGGCTTGAATATCTTGCTCCATAGATCCAGCCAATTGGTTAGCTTGCCCTCGTCATCGTCATCGATGATCGCCTGCTCGTCGTACAGAGCCCGCTTGGCCGGATCGGTGAGCACCTGGTAGATTTTCGAGAGCACTTTGAACTTTTCGGTGGATTCCTCTTTTTGTGCCTCGGGCACTCGGTCGGGATGCACCAGCAGCGACAATTTGTGGTATGCCTTCTTGATTTCCTTCTCTTTGGCATCCTTCACAATACCCATCAGTTTGTACACATCGCGCGTTTCAAAGTATTTTTGGCATAATTCAAGAGTCGTCATTTTAATTTTTACAGCAGCTCAAATATGTCTCTCCGTACGTGACGTAAAGTGCTCGAAAGTGCCGATTGGAGTGCCAGTGTTAAAAAGGCGCCAACAAGCGAGGCATGCCTGAGCGCTGCCAATCGTTCTTATACCAAATTAGGTAGTTTTTGGTATTTTGTGTACGTTATTTGCTTGTTAAGTTGGCTGCGATTTGACCGACTTCCTTTTCCGTGTTAGCTGTGAAAGAAAAAACATGCCGGTGGGTGCAAATTTGAGCAAAAATATGCCTTTTAACAAGCAAAATTTGCGTATGCTTACGCAAAAACTGTGAAACATGCAATGTGCTAAGCGTCGTGTCAAGGGTGCATGCTTTTGCAGTGATTACACAGAAAAAAAAACATAATATTCAGCAACACAGCTTGCCTCCCTCCCTCGCACCATATGCCTTCGTGGTTAAAAGAAATCTGAATTGCAGACACTTGTGAAATGCAAAAAAAAATATTGAATGAGATTGTGAAACGTGTTTGGTTTTGTTTGCACTTGCAGCTAGCAAAAGATTTACTGCACCCTCTGCCCGCTGAGGAGAAACGCAAGCACAAGCTGAAGCGCTTGGTGCAGCATCCCAACTCCTATTTCATGGACGTCAAGTGCCCCGGTTGCTACAGGATCACAACGGTTTTCAGTCACGCCCAGGGCGTTGTTGTCTGCGCCGGTTGCGCCACCATTCTGTGCCAGCCAACTGGAGGACGGGCCAAGCTCACAGAAGGTACAACAAATCCTGAAATCTCTCTTATCAAATTGTACAACACTCATTTTTTGGTATTTTCATTTTGCAGGCTGCTCGTTCCGCAGGAAGCCACAGTAAAATTAATTTTGAACGTCGCGCTTCAGGATGAACCACAAATTAATAATTTTTTAATAAACACAAAAAACAAGAAACGAAAAGAAAATCCCCAAATAAGTCGTATTGAGCCGTTTTCATTCCATATAGAAATTGGCTGTTTTGCAATTTGGAGCATGGACAACAAACAACAACAAGCTAATTTTCATAGTCAACAACAATGACAGCGGCAGCAGAAGAAAAACATTAAAAAATTACAAATTTGATAAGTAGTTTTAAAAACTGCATGTAAAGAAGCAGGCCAAAAAAAAAAGCATCTGGCATGTTGAGGATTGTGGAGAGGCTGTAAAATAGAAAGAACGCTTTTAATATAATAACTTTGAAATTTCTTTGTTTAAGCACTAGCGACAGTTCATTAAAGAATTAATTATGTTGTGGTTATTTAGAGCAATGTGTAACTGCTCCTTGCAGCATAGACTGTTTTCTTTCAGTGTGTAGACCAATAAATGTCATCGCTCTGAAATCTGTGGCTGGCTCATTCAATGCAATAAAATGAATCGAGTTCTGTGGTTAACAAATAAGGCTGCAACCAGAAAAAATATTTCACTTTATATTTAAAACTCGAAATTTTTGTACATTCAAAATGTGTGCCAGGTAATCTATTGTAGAACGATACTCTACGTACGGTCTCACAGTATTTCGATTATATTGCGATAGTCAGTGTTTCTTATTATCATCGTTTCAGGCATGTTAACTTGCCGGTTCATCGATGAGTTAATGGTTCTGTACACCACGTACGATATTTAAAAATTGTTTAAATGCGCACATATTTATTAACTGGGCTGTAGTTGTAAAAACTTGAAAATTCGTTTTATGCCAAATTTAATTATTAAAAGTAAAAAAAGGCAATATAAAAGGGATTTAAGTTAACAGTTCGTGTCGTGAGAGTGCTTCGTGCACATTTCAGTCACATTCCCATCTCTATGCTGCTAGCCGATTACTCTTATAAGAAAAAAATTAACAGAGGTTTTTTTTCAGTAATATTTTTCTTGCTCGTGCGTGACGTCGCGCTCGGTGTGCCGCTCGCTCTTTATTGTTTGTGTGTTTTAAATCAATCCAAATCATTTACGGAGATTCTTAAAACGCAAGAAACTTACTTAGCTGGCGCAGAGTGTGTTAACGGTCCCAATATTGGCGCGACGTAATTAAATGCAGACGCGCCGAACAAGAAAAGCGACACATCAAAAGAGAAATAGTACAAAGAAATTTGTCTTCCTGCTTTTGGCCGTCGTTGTCGCCTCAGCCGAAGAAGAAGAGTGCTCAGAATAACAAAAGAGAAAAAAATGCAACAAAATACGGAAGTAGAGCAATAAAAACGCAGCCATAACGAAGACGGACGATAATTGTGCAATTATTGAAAGAATTGTATATTTATTTTTGGTCGAAAGTTCTTTGTGTGTGAGAGAAACACATAAACACATACATATACAAATAAATTACTAGCAGCAGCAACAACAACAGGCAGTGAAAATTGACAAAGCAACAGCAGAAAATTTATTGTAAACCCTTTTTTGGCAGTTGCTAAATAAAAATATACACAAAAAACAAAAGAAATTCAGTGAGCTGTGAAAATTGTTTTTATTTATGCAAACACAATTCTAAAATGGATGACAAATTCATCGTATTCAATGCTGCACGCGATAATAACCTGCCCCTATTGAAGGTGAGTACCTGCTGCAATTGCTCCGATCCGCTCTGCTCAGCACTACTCGGCTCAGCTGCTGGCAGCCTTGTGACTAATCAATAAAATTCTACACACATACGAGCGCAGTACATGTTGAGAGAGCGAGCGACCCACCGAGAGAGAGAAGGTGTGTGTGCGTCAAAACAATAACAAATACAAATATACAGGCATATCTAATATGTAAGCGAGTGTGTGTGTGTGTGTGTGTGTGTGGGCGTACAAGTCAAGCTCCCTCTTGCACAGCTGCAGGCAGCACGCTTTTTGCATAATAAAGTTCTTAAGCTTAAGCATTGCTTTGACATTGGCAAATGGCGCTGTTGCATTTGTGCGTGTATGTGGGTAGTTTCAAATTTGTATTACACAAACAATAATAACTGGCATACTTACAGATTTTCTGTTTGTTTTGACAGATACACACTAAACAAAAAAGTGTTTGTTTAAAAGTTATTGCCATTTTTTGTGTCATTTTTTATGTCAAAATGTGGTTTCAATTTGGCATACATTTTTTTTTTGTCCGTCTGTCTCTTTTGTTGTAATTGTAAATTAAATTTATAATTGATTCAGTTGAGTCCACTGCAGGGTATCTGATAGTCGAACTAGTCGACTAAAACTTACCCATCTTTTACTGTTATTGACAGCTGGCCATTGACGACCAACAACAAAGGATTTGCTAACAAAACAAATATATATTTGGAAAAAATGTGAAGCATATTCAAAAAGAAATTCCAAATTCTTTAGGGATGTCTTAGAGATATTATAATTACTTATCGTGGACGTGGTACTTTGTGGACACATTTTGCATTGATTCACTTCTCCTAATTTGTATTATCTTATCGGAGACGCTATTGTGTCTGTATGCGTGTGTGTCTGTGTGTGTTTTTTTTTTAAGTGAGTAGCAAAGTATTTTTGGCGAGCATATGATATTTTATAATACGCTGATTCGTATTTGGGCCACGTTGCTCTCAGATTTTCGACTGCTAATTTTAACATTGGCAATGGCAATCCACGAATTTTACGGGCCTGAAATCACGTTTTAATTTTTTTCTTTTTCTATTTTTGTACATTGAAAACGCTTCCGCCATTGTCAAGTGTGTTAACTCTCCCTCTCCCTTTCCATGGCAAAGCAACGCCCTCTTAAATACTTGTGTAGGTACTCATGTACATTTAGGTCTATGTGTAAACACCAGGGTACATTTGTACCTACCTGCTACACATGTGAACTGTGTATAAAGCTATCCTTGAGAGCGTTCAATCACCAGCAGAAAGGCTCGACACGACTCGACTTGAATCGACTTGCACCGGTTTCGTTCATTTTTAGACTTCCTGACTGGGCTCGGCTCTCCCGCTCTTGCACTCGCTCTCTCTCACGCTCTGTTTCTGCTTCTAAAAATGTGTCATTTATGGAGCTTGTTGATGCTGCGCTGCTCAGTGCTTCAGGAAGTGATTTGACTATATATATATATTTATACACATATGTGCGTTTGTGTGTGTGTGTGTGCAGGTTTCTTAAAATAGCCTCATGCATGGGTGTGAGTCTCTTATACGCTGTACTTATTTAAAATCGATGAAAAAGGAAATTCATAAAGCTCTTAAATGCGATCGCATCGAGTATTCTGTTTTCGTCACGTTATTTGCATATTATTATTTATATCGGCAACTTTCGCTTTTGACCAAGATTAGGCTTGCCATTTAATATCGTTTAATTTCGTAATTTTTATATTCACAGCATATTTATAAATGCTAATGACAAATTTAATTTAGAAATCAATTTGAAGCAGGACGTATATACAGGGTATATTTTGGTTTGGCACACTCGCGTGTCGATCACTCTATATTATTTAGATTTTGCAAGGTGTTGCTGCAGCCCCAGAAAAACTTGTGCTCCATATTGAGCGAGAACAACATGCTTCGAACTCGAACCCGATCGACAAACGTGCAACATCATGGTTCTAGCCACTGAAACCGGTTTTTCTAGTTGCTTGTTGCTGGTTGCTGGTTTGTTGGTTGTTGGGGTTGTGTTTTGGACATTGTTGTTTAGTCCAAAAATAAGAGTCAAAACCCAGAACAACGTACTTATACATTTGTGGTAACTTTATCACATACATACATATATGTAGATATATACAAATGTGGCAAGTGGCACCTCACTCACTTCAACTCACAACAATACGTGATCTGGTCTGAATTGCCTGATTGATGAGCATGGCATGACTCGGGCGCAAAAGCAAAAGCAAAAAAATAAAAACAAATACAAATAATAATTCTTAAAGTACTTAAGCAAGTTGGCAAATATTGAAAATAATTTCCTCTGTTCTTTTTGTAATCAAGCAGACATATTACCAAACAGGAAATGTTGTTTTAATTTAACACGTAAATATATTTCAATATTTGTATAAGAAAAAAAATCAGCATAAAAGAAAGTGAATTAAACTCAGATCGGTATAATTTTAGATTAATATTATTTATATACCCTGACGGGAAAAAACTCGATACTCGATATTAACCTTTGTACAATATACAGATAGATAAATTTAATTTAAAAAAATATAATTAATAATTTGAAAAGTCTAATGGAAGTAAATAATACTTTTAAAATGTCATAAACATGTTAAGAAGTAATTAGTCAACTGATTTTAAATTAAAGAGTTCGTTTGAAAAAAGGTCAATGAACGAAATATGTTAAAATCAGCATATAACCAGATCAATTATTAGAACAGGATTGCCAAAAAGAGATAATAATATATCGGCGGAGATAAAAGATAAAAGCGTGGCAAATTACCAGGAAATAGAATTAAGGAAATAAAGTTTAAAAAAACATCAAATCAAGAGTTGCAACAGTTCAGCGACCCTCCTTAAATGCACCTTATAAAATCTGCATAAAATCAAATCTATATCCAATTAGAGAAATACTTTTTCAGTGTAACCAGAAAAAATTATATCTAATTTGTAGGAATAGTAATTTCGATTATTTAAACAACTCTCAAACGACACAAATTAAATGTTATTGACCGGAACAATTGTCAGGCCAATAGAAAACTATAGAAACAAAAACAAAAACTATTCAAGGTCATTCAAAGCATATTAGCGATTGGATTGTTGATTTTGAAATACTTGGAAAATGTAATGAAAAATAAAATGAAATCTGCATATTAATTAAATAATCCCCATCAAGATCGAATCATCAGCTTAAATTAAGACGGCAAAAATGCTGTTGTCGCTTTCGAAAGATTTGCGAAACGCACAGCAGCATTCAAGTTAATTAGATTTTTTCCATCAAGTTTTATGCACAACTAAATAGAAATACATATATACACGCGACCGTATTATTTTAGTCGGTTAACAGCTGTTGTTTTGAGGTTGAGGTTGATTCTTTGCCTTTTCAGTTTCTTTCTTAGTTTGTGTTTTGTGCTGAACATTTGCAGCAGCGCAAATTGCTCATGTTTATGTAGTTGTTGGTGTAACCTCAAAATGCGAATTTGAATTCGAGTGCTTCGCTTTTGGCCAGAGAGCAAGAGAGAAAGAGAGAGAGAAAAAGACAATCGCAGCTTGGTTTTATTTGCACCAACATTCGTCCATTGGACCTACTTCTTTTTTTTTCCACTTGTTTGCCATTTAACTGCTTCTTGATTATTAGTTGCCAGTGCGTGTATGTGTGTGTGTAAATGTAAGGTCAGAGCCGATCTCTTGCTCTATCGCTGGTTTGCTTTGACTTCAATTCTCATAGAGTACACGAGAGAGTGCAAAGTATTTACACAAATACAGACACATGCACATACACATATATTGAGCACACCCCGAGCAAAAAGCATTAGCAACGGCAACAAGAGCAATTAACAACACTGCGACTGCGACAAAGACAACAATAACACTAACAAAGCAGCCACCAATACAAGCAACAACAACAGCAGCAACAGCAAAACAATCTTTTGGGTCCACACACACACACAGAGCGAAGCGAAGCTGAGTGCGTGCGATAGCAGCAGCGTTCATTGGCTTTATCTTGTGTATTATCAGCATGCGCTTCCCCACAGATCTCAGATAGGGTATCTTCACTCTCCCCCACTGTTTGCAAAGTCATCCATAACTGGAGCAAAGAAATATGGTCTTCGGTTTCGTGGAAGTTCAGTTTATTCTTTATCGTAAAAAAACGATCTTTTTTTTTTGGTTTTTGTGTTTTTAAATGATTATATAATTGTACTGCTTAAGAGCATTAATATGCAGGCCAAAGAGTGTTTAAGCTTCGTTGCATTTTACATATACATTTTATAGCTACTGATTTGCAGGGCATAAAAAGAAAGATGGAAAGAAAGAAAGAGAAAAAGAAGCTCACTGTTAGAAATAACAACGATTTTCGGCTTGCAAATGCTGAAAACGCTAATTTATAGAAAGTAAAAAAAAAATAAAAACTAATGATGAAAGCTAAATTTGTATATTAAACTTTAACCTTAATAGTTTACATTTACATTTTGAGCAAATAAATTAATCGTAACGTAAATACATTGAAGAAGTGAAATTTACATCGATTTTTTTTAGAAAAGTGTTTCTAAAGTCTGCTCAGACCTTGTTAAGCAATTGTGATGTATATGTGAATTCCCACGCATAGTTTCAAGTACCTAAACCAATCCGATAGTTTAATGCTAAGCTAACACAAGGGCGTCAGCTTTACAGCAATGGGACATTGAAATGAAAATGCTGAACGTTTTTTTTTATTATTATTTTTCGCTGTGCATTTTATTTACGACGCCCAAATGCCTCCAGGGAACTTACTCGAGCATATTGCGTGCTACTGTGCTACGATTTATTCGAGTAACTATATATGTATACCACTGTGTGTACTTTACATGTATATAAGTGTTTGTGTGTGTGTGTCTGTGTGTGTGTGTTGTGTATCCGTTTATATGTTTTGATTTGAGTGTTTGTTTGGTTTGGCTTATTCAGCGATCGACGCCGTCATGACTTTGAAGTTCGTCGCACGATTAACTAAAGCAGCAACAATGCACACAACAACAATGTGAATGCCTCTTCTTCTGTTGTTACTGTTGCTGTTGCTCTAGCTGATTATACGCCCATAAAGTGCCGGAAAACGCTATCTGCTGCTCATCCATACACATACATAAGCATGTTGATGCTTGCTTGTCTGCATCTCTGTTAATGTTTGCCAACTTGAAGTATTTTTTTTTATTATATTTTGTTTGTATCTGCGACGAACAGAAGAAAACTCTAAAAATATAAATCGTTGTACGCATGCACGCTTAAATTGATATATATTAATACAATCAGTTGATAATGCAGACATTTAATTTATGCATTTTCTTGAACAATACTGAACTTAAATCCGTATCATAAAAATGCTACATAGATAATTTAATCTATTGAAGATATTTTAATTTTGTATTTACCCTTGCGTGAGTTTCATGGCTATATCTGATTATGAACTGATTTTTTTTATACATTTTATTTAACTTTAAGCTAAAACTATCTGAAATCAGTACAGGGAAACAAATCGATTGAAGTGTCGAAGCAAATTCAGCCTTACATTCCATAGAAATATTTTTAGTTAACTTAATAGATTTTTTTATAGTTATGTTAATTTTTTCCATATATATATTTTTTTATCTGTATATTTGCTTAATATTTCAAGTACATTCCTTTTTAAGCTTATTTCTTGAGTTTAAAAATAAAGACAGACAAAATATATATATGTGTGTAATAATAATATCAAATATAAATTAAACATCAAAATTTCGTAATCTTTTTAAGATTCCACTCATTTGATGTTCTATCGTTTAGCTATTATCGCAGTGTATATAACCGGTTCAGATACGAGCAGGTTCAAATATAGCCACTTTTATTTAACGTTGCTGTGAAGCTCGTAACGCATTGGAGGAGGCGTCTCTGAACCAAAAATGTATTTAATGCACATTTGAAAACTGGAACTATTATTTGGTTTCCGTAAATTCCCTTCCTAATTCACAAATACAATTTTGTAATTTCATTAAATAAATTGAAAACAGTGAATAAAATGGCAAATTTCTTTCTGTTTATTAATGTCTCCTTTCATTTCTACAGATGTATTCGAAAGTTCTTCGAATTTGCAAATTTATGAAAGTCGCGTTTGAAAACATTTCTTGTGAGAATGGTGTTATTATTATTTCTTTTTTTTTTCCCAAATATTTATATATACATGATCAGCATCAAAAGTCTAAACGATTTGGCCATGTCCGTTTGTCCGACTGTTTGAACTAGATCTAGATACTTTACATTTTAGATTTAGGTTTTCTTATACCGCACGCAGATCAAGTTTATCGAGTATTCTAACTGGTTTTTTGCCTAATCAAGTTTGATTTATGTTTCGATGAAATTCTGCAGTTAAAAAAATCCAAAAGTTTCCATATTTTTGTTGTGGATTTATTTAAGAAAAACGCATAAACATCGATGCTGACCTCGACCCTGCAGCGTGTGAACCACTGCATATATATCTGTATAAAAATGTGTATATATGTGTGTGTATATAGCAGATAAGTATATGATATGCACTAGTTGTTTGTTAGACTGTTTCATGATTGGCTTGTATTGACTGATATCGCTTGGCCTCTGGTTGAACCCGTTAAAAAGCACCGTTGACCTCAACACGAGAGCTTCGAGAGTAAATCTTACACCCTTGAGCGACTGCGCAGTCGCGTCTGTTTGGCCATAATAAATAAGCCAGCCAGACAGACAGCCGGCCACACATTAGAGCCAAATAATTGAGCGACGTGGCTGATTTGAATGTCAGTTCGGCAGAAGGGCAGAGAGGAGGAGTGCGGGGTAATGATTAAAGTGGTCGGTTGAACCCACCAAAGCAGACTCAAGAGCCGAGTTAGAGAGGGGGGAATGTTAATATTCATTTACTACTACTGCATATCGACATTGAACTCGTTCAATGTCAAAATTATAATAAATTATGCGTGCACGGCAAACATAAAATGATCACAAAGCAACAGCAGCAACAGCAGCAGCAGCAGCAGCATCAATAGCAGCAGCAGCAGGCACAACAACAATGGAAAGTTGTTTATTGTTTATTGTTTATTACACGGAAACAACATTTTTTTAATCGCCTTTAAAAATGTTAGCGTTTCGTTGAAGCTGTCTCGCATTTGATTTTCGTGCTGCTCGTGGCGACATTTTCATAACGGTAGATGACAAGGTAATCGTGTGTGTGCCACATCCCTCCCTCCCTCCCCCACCACTCCTCATCATATACGTGTTGATGGAAAACAAATGTCAAGTGTTGAACAATTTTACCTTGTTTCGATTATAATTGTTTCGCTTGCGTTTATTTTTGCTTTGCTGCAACAAACAACAGTAAACAACAGTAAATTCAAATTAAATACGCATTACACATATACACACACCCATACATATATGCACAATTGTATGCATGTATTTGAATTTTTCGGGAAATTAAATTTTAAATCTGTTTTCGCTGAATTCTGAAAGCAGAGGCAATAATTGTGTTGCCCTCCCCATCCCCATTCCTCTCCACTCTTCCCGTCTTTTACTTGAGTCATCCCACATCATCGAACCGGGCAGGTTTTAAGAGCTGACTAACCGTATAATGTATCTGGTGCTCTGACTAACCGTATAATGTATCTGATGCTCTGACTTAGATCGTTTTGTATATTTTAATAAATTGTTGTCAAGTTCTTAACTTGTTTCTAAACCGTTATCAGTCAACCTGTGCACACACGTCTCAACTGATTTCAAAGTGCCTTTGAACTGGTTTTTTGCTTCTAGTTATTCTAAATTGAGCTCTAGAATTATTGAATGGGAAACTCTTAATTATTCATTCATCAATCTCATTTATATGAATGCTATTATCAAACTTACAAACTGCTTATGTCGGCACTGATAAAATCTTAATCTTTATACGATTTTTCCTATGGTAGACAAATGATTACTATTTTATCATATACCTATATACATCTCCACACAAAATATCCTGTCTTTGTTAGAGCAATTTTTTCAATTAACCAATTAACACAGCTTCTAAGTGTAAATTTAAAAAATAAATTGAATCCTAAATAACATGTAAAGAAATAACCCCTTCTACAATTTTGGTCCTTTCAAAACAGAGTCTTCCTTTTGGAATTGAGGCTGCTATATAAATTAAAATATGAATGAAGATATACCTTAGAGCACAAGTTGTGGGCCTTTTCGGCTGAAGCTGCAGCATATCCTTTTGGACTTCATTAAATTAATTTTGCTGTTCTCTCTAGACTTTTTGCCCCTTTCTTTTAAGGGTTGATTTCGTGTTGGAAACCTGACCCACAATAAAAACATTCCATTAGCCTGCACAAGGCAACATTATGTTTTTCAATATTCCAATACTCCATGACTGCTTTTAGCAAATATATCAATGCAACGCACCAATGAGAAAATCCTGCTTTGATCCTTTGTGTTCAAGCGTGTTTCCCCACACTCAAAACATCAAAGCACTGCTCAGAGACAAAGACAAAAGTTAAGAGCAGTATTATTTATGTTAATCGTTAACGTTTGAGCGTATCATTTATATGAAATTTCATGTTGGGTGTCCTCATGTTAAACAAGTTAAACTGATAGTTAACACGACTCTTGCACTTGTTGTCGTTGTTGTTGGCCACCTGTCGTATTTCCACAATTATCTTGGCCATCACCTATTGAATTATGAATGGGTCAATTTGAAGGCCCTAATTTCCGGTAACATGTCTCTCTCGCATAACGCACGCGAAACGTTTTTCAAGTCACCTTTTCCTTCGCCTACTTTTCACGTGCCTTGTTGCGTTGGTTAAATTGGCTTTTGGCTTATGGCTTCTAGAAATATATGTATACAAGTGTGCTGTGTGCTGGCACCACGTACAGACGAACTTTGTGGAGGCGGCGGGGAGGGAGGTGTTCGTTAACTGTTTGAGCAAGGTTAAACGAGACTTTGGGGCAGTCGTCCAGCTAATCGTTATGACGATCGCCAACGGCTGTAGTTGTAGTTAATGCTGTTGCTATTGCCGCTGTTGCATGACTCATTAGCAATGTTGTTGGGTCGTGGGGCGGGCTTAATCTTAATTGAGTATGCAACCGGGAACCGGCTACGCACACGTTATAATGCGGAAAAGCAAACAGCAGCAAGCGTTGGTTGCTGGCTTTGTCATTGTTTGGTTTGTTCGACGACATGATCAAAAGTTCAGCAGCCCAGTGTAGACGGAGGGGGGATGATGAGGCGCTGAGAAATGACGATCTCAATTTTGATCTCGATGGATATATAATTTCCAATTGGGGTCGTTGTAAACATTTTGTGCAAGGCTTCGTCTGAAATTTGGATGCGTAAATTTTGATATGTAGCAGATAATACAAATATATTTAAATATTTATGTTATTGTTGTCGCTGTTGTTGCTTGTTGTTTTTATAGTATCGCAGAAATTTCTCAACAATTTCTCAATCTATCTTTGAGAATACGCTAAATGTTGCCAAAATTTGCATGTCACGCGCACGAGCTGCTCAAGCAAGAATGAGATGGAGAGAGGGGGAGCGAGAGAGACAGGGGTTGATGGCAAAGAATGTTGGCCATTATGTGTCGCAAAATAATAAAGAAGAAAGCAAGAAAGAAAGGAAGAAAGAAAGAAAGAACGTTTGTTTTTGCAGCAATCAGGAAGTTTAAATCGAATCGTATACGCTGTAGAAGAGAAGCCAAAGATTCAACCAGCAGACAGATATTGAGAGAATTATGGGAAAAACCGATGACCAAAACCAAAAAAAAAAATAACAAAAGACGAAAAGAATAAAAGAATAAATAAATAAGTCAAATAAAATGCCGCACGGCATTCGCAAGGTCTTCGAATTGAGTGCTCCCCCCCAGCGGCGTTTTTGTATTTCTCTGTTTTTTTTTTTATATTTCTGGTTCTGAGCAGCTGCCAGTGGCGTTGTATTTTTTTTTTTTTTTTAAATATATGTTTTTTTTTTTGGTGTATTTGACGCCTAGGTGATGAATGCTCTAATTGAGATTGATAAGTCGCCACGGCTTCGCATGCACTACCTTCAAATACAATGCGTATCAGAGTGTCTCTGACAAGGTTTTTATTTCTTTCTGCTCGTAATCGTAATCATTCTGTTTCAGTCGTGTCAGACTTTTCAATAGGGGAAGTCAACGCAATCGTTACCATATCTATTTAAACATTGTGGCAAGGTTTTCTTATCTTTTTGACTTTGATTTACAACATGACAATATCAAATGCATTTTTCAATTTAAGGAAAGCAAAAGCTAATGTTGAGGACACCTGCTGAGGTCGCACTTTCAGTCACTTTCCAGTCGGTTCGATTTCATCAGTCCATTGTCAGCAGCTAAATTATATGTATATTCGTATACACATGTGCTCAATCTTGATACTACTGTCTGTACAATATTATTATTAGGTTTATTATTACCCGTCAGTCAAGTTTTTATTTTTATTTTACTTTATTGTTGGCTTTATCTTAAACTTAACTCTGAGTCAACCAGGTGTTATTGTTCTACGATGACAACAGCGTGTAAGATTTAAACACTAGCCTATTGTATAAATATATTAACAATCAGGTAGCATTTAAAAAATAGCGCGACACGTGCCGCTGCCACCACGCAACCCACAGCCCACAGCCCACTGTTGTCATGCGGTCTGGCAACCCCCTCAGCTTGTTGCTGTCTCCCACTTGTGGTGCTTGTGGTGTTTATAACATAATAAATAAACAGTGAAACCGAAAAACGTTTGACATCATTACATTTCAATTTCAAATTGCCAATTTAGCGAAAAACAAATAAGAAAGCTCCGATCGACAGACAGCTCGAACAGAAGATACCCTGAAACCAGCTGTTTTTAATATATTGGCACCGGCTATAGTTTAACCAAGTTCTAGTTGTTAACAAGATCGGGAGATAATTGAGATTGACTGAAATCAGCGTCTTGCGACAAACTCGTGTCTAACACTTTTTTGCATATGTATTTCTATGTATATATGTGTATATGTAATATGTAACATAGGTAAAAACTTGAAAACACTTAATTTGAACACAAGTTAGCGATGAAGATAAGTAAATATTGAAAGAGGCGCTAGCTATAAAATTATTAAGAACAAAATTGAACTCTTTAACTTTATCACAAATCGATGTCTTTATCAAAAATCGATTTGTATCGATATTCGCGAAACGGGAGCAGCTATTGATAAAACGAAATAAACTTAATCTGCCCTTATGCGAGAGCTTATATTTTAAATTTGAAGTGTCTAAGTCGTAAAGTCTCTTGATTTATACAGCCGGACAGTTGGGCGTGGCAAAATCGATCAAAATCGGCTATATATACTGTATAAGAATATAAGTACTTATATACGAAGAAGCTTCTGTCTGTTATATACTTGCGCCTCATATCTGATTTACCGATATACACTTCCCGAAATTCGATTAAAGGCACTCGTGCTTAAGGTGCTAAAAACTGTACCAAGCCTAACGCGAGCTTGTTTACGCATTTTATAACGGTATTTCTTCTTCTTACACTGTTAAGTTGCGTTGGAATAAGAGTTCCGTTAGTTTTTTTTTTTTACGATTTTTGCACATTTTTGTTTTTTTTTGAGCTAGTTTGGGTGCGAAATTTGATTAAAGGCAGTCAATTTATAGCCTTCCGAAATCTAAGTAAAGCGATTAATTGGATTTCTTTGATTGGGATAATAAAGAATAGATATTTCGAAAATATTTTATGTATAGAACTAGATTAGTTGCATACAAAAATTCGGAATGGGTAAGGAAAAACATTGTAGCCTTAGGAGATAGCTAAGATCACTGCTTATAAGGATACTGGAATGAACAACAGACAAATATGAATTGCATTAAGTCGATCGGCATCAGCTGCAATCTTACGAGCTGGGCAGGATAAAAATGCTACGGCATCAAAAATTCGATTTGATTTAGGGTTACAAGTAGTAATCGATTGTCCTGGACTTAGGAGTGTCAAAATGTGGTATTTTCTGATGGGATAAAATTCCATTTGGATGGTCCAGACTGTTTAAATTATTACTGGCATGATTTAATATAGTCCGACAGATTTTTCCATACTCGAAGCTGTGGCGGTGGTTCACTCATCATCTGGGCTGCATTCAGTCATCACAAAAGAACCTTGATTTGTAAAATTGCAGGCCGTCTGAGCTCGGAGGGTTATATAAACATGTTGGATACAGTTTTAGTGAACTTTATGGAGCATCACATAGACCCAAATGCCTTATTCCAACAGGATAATCCAATACATGTGCCGCGGGTATGTCGTTGGTGGATTCGGAATATGGATTTTAAACTTTTGTGGTCGGCAAGATCACTCGTCCTGATCCCATAGAGCACATATGGGGACAACTGTTCCGTCCACTTTAAGTGGGTAATCGACAGTTTAAGACAGTTGAGCCGCTACGAAGGCTATCGCTAAGAAATGGTGCAAAATCCCAATATCTGAGTTCTAACAGGTTGTTAAACCGAATATTTTTTTTTTTAATTATTTATAAACAAATCTGGAGCCAGCCTCAACTCATTATTAATTTGTCATTTGTTATTATGTTAATTTTATTAGCACCGCCTTTAATCGAATTTCGCACCTTAAACTCGTTTGAAAAACAAATAAATGAATACTAAAAAGTTATGTTAAAGTTACAAATTTATTTCCGTTATTATTTGACGCGTATTTAAAACAACTAACTTTTGTGGAACAAAAGAAAATCTTAAAAATTGTACTTTAGAAGGAAAAAATCGTGTGCCTTAATCGAATTTCGCGGATTGTATAAGCTGAAAATATTAGATTTAATTTAGTAACATTAGATTTAATAGCGCTTCCTTAGTTATCGAATATTACTTGTAGAGAAATATGTACATGCTTAAAAGTCAATCCATTGCGTAGACATTTTAATTGTTTAAATTTATATTCCAAATGCGAGTTAAATAAAAATGCGCACAAGGCTCTAACGACTCAGTTCGTCGTTCTGAACCGAAATCAAATGGAAAAGTATATTAACAGACAAGTCAAACGTGACAGAGAGAGGGAGACGGATAGATAGTGAGAGAGAATGAAACTGATTGATTGCGCTCAGCTGATTGCTTTCGCCTCTCCCCCTCTCTCTCCCTCTCTCTCTGTTTGTCACTTTATCATTCTAGCAGTCTCATATTGATAATCTATTTGCTGCTTGCTGCGAATCTCTCGATATATTTCTTTATATTTTAATTAGCACTTTGGCAGTTTTTTCTTTATCCATTTATTTATCATGTTTGTGCGATGTGGATACAGATAAATTATATTTTGTGTTTATTAATTGTTCAACGAATTGGTTTTTAATTGCAAATGTTATTGGCATACAAAAAAGCATTCCGGGAAAAATATAAATCTTATTCTCAGGTGCGGTCGATAAGAAATACACTGATAAGAAATTTGTTTTTTTTTTTTTTTGTAGAATTCCCCCAAGTAGCGAAATTAAAAAAAAAGCAAAAACATGTTTCAACGACTATGTTGCTGCAACATACGTGTATGTGATATGTTGCTGCATCATGTTGAATGTTGTATATGAATGTGTCTGAATTTGAAAACTGTGAAATTTGTAACTGCAAAACACAGCCAAAATTATTATAGCAGATCAAAGCTGAAAATATTTTATTGATTGATCGATTTTCGCTACTTGTGTATTTGTATAATCGCCATTGGTTCTTTGGTCTTTGCTTAAATTACACAAATAATTTAATTTAATTCTGTTTAGCTATGCCAGCAACTAAATGGTAATTTAGTTCAGCTGCTATGAGAGACCGAGAGAGAGCTCCACATTTATCAAGAGTCCGCAAAACTGACTAGCTTGTTTGACAACATGCTCTCAGAAATGTAATAAAATGCAAATTTATTGAATATATCCACTGCTAGTCTGTAAAATTGTTTATTCAAATACATGTGTCTATATATATATGTAGAACATGCTATATCTGTAATCACCATTGAAAAGGGTTAAGGGGTCTAATAGTGCAAAACGTTGTAGCAGATTGAAAAAGCTTCTCCAAATATATTCTTAATCAGTGTAGGCAGCCAATGTAGCCATGAGCTCAGAGCCTACACAAGCCACAAGCTTCAAATTTGTTATTATTTTATTATAATTTTATTAGTAACTCCCACAGTTTCGATCATAACGATATAAATCGATTTTCGATAGCAATAAAAGGCATAATTTGAAACACATGCGTTCCTTCTGAGTAATAAATATACATATATAGCTTGGCATTTTATTCATCAGCTGTAACCATTCCAACAAGATCCCATACGGAAAACCCACTTTATTTACCATAATGAACAAATCAATCATCGAAAGCTAGAAGAAGAGAAGAGAGCAGCATGATAAGTGTGTTGTGTACAGTTGTGGTCAAAATAATAGTAGTGCCACTTGCATAGGTCCTTGCATAACTTCACTACTATTCGAAATGAGCCGATTTGCGATAAATTTGCATAATTATCATTTTAGATCTGGGTGTGTAAAACGATAACATGTGATTTAATCGATATATATATATATATATCGAATTTAATAGTTTGTAACTGGTTCTACATATGTCACATGCAAGTGACTATATAAATTGCTTTATAAATGAATGAATACTAACAGTTGTGAATATGAATATTGAACTTAATAATATGAGTGATGTTGATTGAGTAAAAACATAATATAACAGTATATACATATATATAACAGAATACGATTATAAATACTAATTGCATTTGGTATTCACTTTTTTTTGATTGCAGAGTGTGCTCTATAACAAGAGCAGCGTGGACATTGCGATATTGATATCGGCCAAAGTGAATGGAGCCACTCCGCTTGTCATTGCCTGTCGCAACGGACACTACGACATTGTAGAATACCTATTGACAAAGTGTCGAGCCAACGTGGAACAGGTGGGCTCCGTCAGCTTCGATGGCGAGCCCATCGAGGATGCTCCTCCCCTGTGGTGTGCCGCCGCCGCGGGTCATCTGGGCATCGTTAAGATGCTGGTGCGCCGATTCGCCAATGTGAACAGCACAACGCGAACGAACTCGACACCGCTGCGTGCCGCCTGCTTCGATGGCCACTACGAGATCGTCAAGTATCTGGTACACCATGGTGCAGGTAAGTGCGTGTGGCATTTGATTCCAAGCACTGATTCATCATTGCTGCTCCCGCTCCCTTGCAGACTTTGAGGTGGCGAATCGGCATGGACACACCTGCCTGATGATTGCCTGCTACAAGGGGCACTATCGCATTGCACAGTATCTGCTGTCGTTGAATGCGGACGTGAATCGGTGCAGCATCAAGGGCAACACGGCGTTGCACGACTGCGCCGAGTCAGGTTCGCTTCAAATACTGCAGTTGCTGTTGAAGCACGGCGCCACCATGGATGTGGACTTTTATGGCATGACACCGCTGTTGGCGGCCAGCGTCACCGGACACATGCCCATTGTGGAGCACCTGATAACGTTGCCCTGTGTGAGTCGTGTGGCTCGCATCGATGCACTCGAGCTCCTGGGTGCCACCTATGTGGATAAGAAACGTGATATTGCCGTCGCCTTGACGCTGTGGCGAAGAGCGCTCGAGGAGCGAGCACAGGATCCGCCACTAGACAAGAAAGTGCAGGAGCCGGTGCCTGCCTACGAGCTGGTCACCGAAGTGACCACCATTGAGGAGCTGGAGGAGCTCGTTCTCGATCCCGATGAGATGCGCATGCAGGCGCTGGTCATCAGACAGCGCATCCTTGGACCAACGCATCCCGACACCAGCTACTACATTCGTTTCAGGTATGCAGTACCCAACAGCAAAGCATGAGCATAATCCAGCAAATGGAATCATCTTCCGGTCCTCAAAGTAGATACATATGTAATTCAGATTAATTATCTGAGTAGATATTTCATTGATTGTTTCTGGGTTTTATCCAAATTAAAGTCTTCATAACTTTGATTTATGTTTATGTGCCCAACTGATTAATATTTAGGTTAATCTAATTATCTTTTTATATATTTATAAGCTTAACTCAAATGTTAATCAGTTGTGACCAGAAACATATACACAAATATTGTACTCCGTCAACGAATTTAATTAAACTAAAATAAATATTTTCACTTTGCAATGACTTTGCCCGCTTGCCCAAAAATCAATAAATATTGATTTGTTCAGCCACATTTTTATGCTATTTTTAGGTTGTAAAGAAGTTGTGCCCAAGTATGCAGCAGGGAGACCCCATTAGGTATATATATTCCTGACCAGCAAGTACAGACAAGTTGACTTGGTCAACTCAGAGACAGATCAAGTTTATTTCAATTTATCGATAAATTGGGAGCATTTTTAATATCGATTTAATATATATAACAGAAACCCAAACATATAGTATAAATATCACAAGTAACGCATAAGGAGCACAGATTTTGCTCACTAAAGCATATTTTCATATTGAAAAAGTTTAGAAGTTATATGCAGGGCATCTGCTAGTCGAGTTCTTTCGTCTGCAGTTTTCTCACTTGTTTTCTTTGTAATATGTGGTACAAGTTTACATTTTGGAATAACTTCAATAAAATATTGATTTCTGTGCACACATATTAAATAAATATATATAAAATTAAACACTGAATCAGATATTCTAGAGATAATATGAATATATTGAAATGATATGGGTACAAGTGAGGTTAAGTTACTTCCTTATGCCACAAACATTTAGAATGATGAAATAAGTAACACAGTTAGTAAATTATTATCCCTAATGCAAGGTTTATTTATCTTGTAGATATCTCCTGGTCGATCGCACTCGTCTATATTTAATTTTTTGGCTTTTATTAAACTGTTTGTTTTGCTTGCAGAGGTGCCCACTATGCAGACGCTGGTCGTTTCGATCGGTGCATTGAGCTCTGGTCGTATGCCTTGACAATGCAACAGAAAATCTTGCAGCCATTGAGTCCGATGACGCAATCGTCACTGCTGTCGTTTGCGGAGCTCTTTAGCTTTATGCTGGTGGAGGCGGGGCGTCTGTTGCCGCGCGGACGCATTGTGCCGCCAATTGAGGCGGACGGCATGCTGACCATCTTTCACAAGGCCGTGCTGGAGGTGGAGCGGGGCCAGGCATTTACATTGGAGCAGCAACAGCAGCAGCAGCAGATGCTGCCGGCTGCCAGCAGCGGCATTGGAATCAGACAACTGACACAATCCCCATCCTCATCATCGACAGCAACGTCGAACAGCTCCACATCATCATCGGCAACATCAGCCTCAGCAACATCAACCTCATCATCATCATCCACCTCAAGCTCATCGTCTGCAGCCTCGTCGACGACGCTGTTGTCGGCGCATCAGCACGACTGCAATCACGATCCCAATGCGCTCAGCCGGACTCTGGTCAGTGCCCTGCACATTGGCTGCCTGCTCAGCTCGCTGCTGGACTCGGACAGTTTCTGTCCGGATATGCGGCATCAGGTGATGAACGCCTTATATCGCCTCAATCGTCTCAAGGTGCATGTGCGCTCTGGTCGCACAGCCCTCCATTATGCCTGCTACCGCGAGGGCACCCTCGTCGGTCGCTATCCCTCCTGCCAGTTCCCGTCGGCATCGCTGGCCAAGGCGCTGCTCGAGGTCGGTGCCGAACCGAATGCCGTTGACGATGCCGGCAATACACCCCTCCATCTGGCAGCCTCACTCCAGCTCTATGTCGAGCCACTTGCTCACACGCTCCTCGAGGGTGGTGCGCATTTGGTGAGTAAATATTTTTGTACATATACATATATAAATAATCATATATATCTATATATATGTGTACACGCAGGATACGCGGAACGATGCCGGCGAGACCTTTGAGACGCTGCTGGCGCCCACACCTCTACACAAAATCATCGATCCCATGAAGTACACATCGTTGGCGTGTTTGGCGGCGCGGACCATCAAACAGGAGGGCATCAAGTATAAGGACGCGGTGCCGCCGGCGCTGTACAAATTCATCGAGTTGCACTAGGCGAGCTGTTGCAGTTGCGAGTGTTTGCAACTAGAGAGAGACTCGAACATTTTTACCTGATCGCTCGCACGCCTGCCCGCCATCAAAGCCATGCCACGTGGATGGAGATAATACATACACACACACACACACCTACTACTATTACTTATAAATATTTAGGAGCTGATGGGAGAGCGTTTCTAACTAGGAACTGATTTGTGATGTTTGCAAGCGAAGTGCCCAATCCTGGTGCGGGCTGCGCCTGGGCGTAAGGACCAGGATTGAAAACAATTGAAAATTATGATGACGATGATGACGCTGAAGATGACAACGATTATGTTTACGACTAGAATATTAACAACGACAACAACAATTCAAATTTGCTGTTTACTATTTTGCTTGCAAAATGTTTATTTTCTGGTTTTCTTTTTTTGTAAATTGTGTTCTTGCTACTTTTTTCTCCTTTTTGTATGTATGAAATATGATAATAATATTATTGTGTATACGCCGCGTGTGGCGCAGTCGGGCAGCTAAAATAATTGCACACGCCTATTTTTTTATTGCGCTGACGCAAGGTCCTCATAGCTGTTGCGACCACGCCCATGCGGTGCACATTGTTATGCGTATTTAGAGTGTATGACAGTAAACCCCACCCTCCCCCATCCCACATCCCCATCCCCATCTCACGCACTCGCCTAAGCAATAAATGAGAACAGAGTTATAGAATTAGCAATTTAATTATCCATATTTATTGGTTGTTTCGATTCTCAATGCAGTCAATCGATTTATGATGCTGACGATGACTACGCTCCGCAAAAAAATGAACTCAGCAAGTAGCTTATGCCTCAGGCTAACAACTAGAACTTAAATATACATTAGAAATACATTCAAATGCAATATATACTGTGTTAAGGACAAACAAAAAAAGAACAATGTGAAATGTAAAAAAAAAAGAACAAAAAATAACGAAACGCATACAAAATACGGAATTTTCAAGTCTATGAATGATGCCCTTTGGTTGTGCTTATCGAACGGAGACAATTGGCATGTTAATGTTATGCATTGGGCGTGCCATATTTGCACCTGCCACGGGCCACATTCGGTAACAACCGCCCGCACACTGGTGGCCACAACAAGTGGCACACTTGCAGCAGAGCAAACCAAACGAGCAGATTTGTAGCACAATTTTGAGCAGTGATATCGAGATTTCATTTGAAAAGTTTACTTTTGTTGCAAATTGTACAATATGTAATTTAATTTAAACCATTAAGATGCGCATCATGATTAGTATTCATTGGAAACTACATTCAAAATGAAATAAACTAAATTTTAGTTTTGCAAGTGTTTCCAATCAGTAGTTTTTGTTAACAATTTGCAAGCTTACCATGCATATAATTATGATTGATGAATGTAAACAAATTATATGCAACTTCTGATGCATTAGTATTATAACTCAGGAACTGTTTAAATAGCTCGCTAGTTCATAACACTTTTTCTGGCCGCCAGTGTAGCCGTAATATGATTGAATTATATTGTCATGCATACAAAAGCGTTTAAGGTACCATATGTGTACATATATATATATATATATATATATATATAGATATATGCATATATATGTGTGTGTATGTAAACACATACTTTGCGAGTGTGTGTGTGTATAAAAATTGTATCTATGTTAAGTTATGCAAATGTAAGTTGTCCCATCAAATGGGGATAATGTCGAATTTGGCTGCATGGAATCAGCAATCGCTAAAGGGGGGGTCAGATGGAATAGTTGCATAAGAATGTGTTGCTAATTCTTAGTTGTTATTTCTCACACAACAAAAAAAACAACCAGCTAATGCGTGTATATATCTATGTATATGTATATTTATGTATCTGTACACATTATCTATGCATGTGAAAAATTAGTTTACACAATTTCAATGCAAAAAAACACACACAAAAAACTGATAATTATATTTTCAACAAATACAAAATGCATTTTGATTTTTGCCTATAAAACCGAATGCCAGCTGCATTTGGACTCCAACAAAATGTGGTTTCCCTTGCTTGGCCTGTTGGCCATTGTGGGTGCTCAGGGCGCCGATTATTTCGAGAACTACTACAACGAGATCGATGCGGACGATGAGCAGGCGGATGTGAAGACCCGCAATGCAATGCGATCTCCGCTCCAACTGTGGCCCGCAACGAGGATCTACTATCGCCTAGCCAGCGATTATAGTCCGGAGGAGGCGTCCAATGTCCGCACCGCTCTGGCCACCTTCAACGAGCAGACCTGTCTGCGCTTTGAGGAACTGCCCGGTGCCGCTCCGGTGGGCAGTCGTTATGTCCACTTCAAGAAGTCACCCAAAATGTGCGGCACTCGCGTCGGTTACAATCCTTTACTCCTGTTGGGCTCCGGTTCGCACGATGTCCATCTTACCGAAAAGTGCTTGTCAAAGATGGGCATCATTCAGCATGAGACGCTGCATGTGCTGGGCCTGTATCACGAGCAGAGTCGTCCGGATCGCGATGAGCATGTTGTCATTGAGTACGACAACATTCCGCGCAAATACTGGCCACAGTTCATAGCGATGACAGACTCCGCAACGACCACCCACAATGTACCCTACGACTTTGGGAGCGTTATGCACTATCCAAAGAATGCCTTTGCCAAGGATCCCAGCCTGCCAACAATTCAAGCTATGGCTGATGGTGTGCCCGTCGATCGAGAGATGGGCCAGGTTGTGGGTCCATCCGAGGGTGATCTCTTCAAAATCCGTGCGATGTACAAATGCGATCAATCAATCTAAACGTATCACACAACAACAAGACAGAGAGTGCAACAGTTTTTTTGGGGCAATAAAAGATGCGCGCTTGCATTATTCATAAAAGCAGCTTTCAGTTTTCTGCTTGTTTAACATTTACTTTGAGCCAAATGCTAATTGAGCTACAATATATGCTCTTTCTGGAAAGTTCTTACTTACCACTCGCATACTACGATCGCCTCCGCCGTATGCTGCCTTAAGGATGACCGGCAATTATGCTTGTCACAGAAGGCGGCTGCTTCCTCTGTGTTGGTAACTGGCCAATCTGTGTCGGGCACAACGGGTACACCAGCCTCAATGGCCGCTTTTCGGGCAGCCATCTTGTCGCCCATGTTTGCCACCACCTTCGGTCTGCATCAATGACAGCTTGGGCGAAATCGCTGCGTTCAGAGAGAAAGGCATAGCCCGGATGCACTGCATCAGCATCGTGTTTCTTACAGATTCGTATGATCTCGGGAATATTTAAATATGCCTCCACTGGTGCCACGCCCTTGCCGACCACATACGACTGGTCTGCCTTCTGCCGATGCATATGCATTTTATTTTGCTCCGAGTAAATGGCCACCGACTTGATTCCAAGATCGGAGCAGGCCCGGAATACTCGTATCGCTATCTCGCCTCGATTCGCCACCAGCAACGATCGTATCGGCTTGTGTTTCACTGTGTTGGAGTAGCAATTTTTATAGACAAAGTACAGCTTTACACGCGGCAGGGCATTCCGCAGGGTCTTCAAGCTGGTTGGAGAATCTGTGTTGTCGCTCTTGTGTCGTCTTAGCTTATTCACTTTAACCTAATTTATAATGCATCAAACTTTAAAAAAATAATTAAAACAAATAAATTTTGAATTTGTTCCTTATGAAGAGCAATGAACATTAAAGTACAAAATATTTTCGACCTTGTCCTTGTGAGACTCAATTTTATTCACTGAACCCATTGATAATGTGATAAAAGATAAGGAACGATAATGAAGCTGTGCAAAAGGAAGCATCGCTGACATAAAGCATACCTCAGAGGATATAAGAACTAGAGACTTCATATTTGGAACATAAGTTCACATGGACAGATCTGTTTTTATATATAGTTTTATGGTTTTTAAATTGATATATAGTATATTCAGACAACTATACATATTTCTGATAAGAAACACGGATTTTGTTAACCAAAACGTATTTTCATATTCAACAAAATAATATCAACAAGTTCACTATGTATTTTAAAGGTGTTTTAAGGGTAAACCAATTTTTTATTTATAATTTTAAAGCCAAAAATTCTTAACATGGTGTTTGTATTTAATAAGTTCTTGTTTCTTAAATAAATTGTAAAATGTATAATTCGATTATTTCTAATATTTTGGCAAATTTATTATTAACTTTTTTATCAAACTCATTAGAGGCGGGTCCAAAAATATTAATGACATTAAACTATTATATATTTTACCTTCGCAAGCAGCAATAAATCGGTTATATTTTTAATTAATAACTATCTGAACTTAGTTCTCACCAACAGGTCTGGGTTGATTAGTTTCTGCATTCGTTTCATACTGCCCACGAAGCTAAATAGGTGAAAGGAAAAATGTAAAAAAAAGAAAAATAAATAAATATTGGCAAAGGTACGTCGAGTGTGGACTCTTTCTTGTATTGGTTAAACACACGAGTTGTATTCGAATCCATTTAATATTGTGTCAGTGTCAGTTAGACGAATAGGAAAAAGTGTTCGGTAAACACCGCCCAGTGGGATGAGGGTGGGGGTTTAGTAGTGCGAGCTTTGGTTTGATCTGGGCAGACAGCCAAAGAACTTAATGTGCCATAAGTGCTTAAACATTGCAAATGTCTGGATGCCAAAGTGTCTATCCCTGTCTTGCACTCTGCGCTCGTGTGTGTGTGTGTGTCTGTCTGTCTATTTGTGTCTATGTCGAAGCGCAAATATTTGATATGAAAAGCATTTAAAGTATAAATTAAATTAACTGATTTGCAGCAGTTTAAATTCGTTCTAAATCTAAACGTGCAAGTAAAAAAAAATTGAAATGAAAATAAGTAACGGTAATCATCAGTGCTGTCGAAAGGGTGTATGCATATTAGATGTGCGCCGGCAATTGAGTTAAATGAAAGAGTGCGTGAGAAAGAGAGCGACAGAGTGAGCGTGCCCGTCCAACAGGAAGTTCGAAAATTCAAAAGAGCGCATTGGAAGCGAACGCACACATGTTGACTAAGCCTTGCTCCACTGTGCTGGCAATCAAATAGCGAAAGCTCTCTCTCTCTCTCTCTTGTTAGAAAGCGCGTTGGCTTTGGCCGCTCTTCGGCAGTTAGCTCGTCGGCTCTGCTTGGGTCGCTTGGTCCACTCGTTTGTTGTGGCTTACTTCGAGTGCCTTGTTTCAGTATATTTAGTGCAGTCGTTCCGTTCGGTCGTTCTAACGGTGTAATCGTTTTGCTTTGGCCTAGTCTAAAGACAATTCACAATCCACTTTTTACACCCACACAGTCAGCCAGCTCAAACATACTCTCAGTGTGTGTGTGTTTGTGTGTGTGTGTGCGTGCTTGTGCTTCAGGTGCGGCAACGAGTTAAAAGTAAAAGTTGCTCAATGTGCATCATAATAGTAAATAAATAATAAAGCTAAAACAGCAGCCAACACATAAAAGAGGCCATCAAAGAAGAATAAGAAGAAGGAAAAATAGAGAGCAATTAAATATGCAACACTAAAGTGCCACAAGGAAGCATAGTGCGTAAACAGTGAAACATCGAGACAGTGATTATTTTGTGCCCCGATAAAGGTGGTCAACATGTTAAAAGTCCTCAAAATGCTTTAAAATGTCAAACATCACTTTTTTTTTGTATTGTTTAAAACAGTGGCTTCCAGATTTCATCACATCTCTCAGCACATTTTATGCACGTGGGCGTTTCGGTCAGCGAAGGACAACCATGAAAAAAAATATTACCCAACTTTTGTTTTGATTTTGTTGTTTATCCTGAAGGCCGCCTCAAAATAACTTTTGCCATTTTTCGTTGCCAGGTGTTGGGCTATGCGCCATAAAAGTATAAAACAAAAATAAAAATAGCTCCCTTTAAAAATCAATTCAGCAAGAGTTTCGCTTGATTGAAATATCCTTGATAACTATTCATTTTTGACGTACATCAAATAAATTGGAAAATTATGCAAATGAATTGAAGTAAATGAACAGTTTGCCGTGTGCCCTGACAAGTTTATTCAATAATTAAATAAATATTCTTTGCAAAAAAAAAAAAAAAAAAAATACTTCAATTACACAGTGAATAAACCGATTTTCGAGTAACTTTCTGGGCAGTTTGTTGGGTCACCAGGGACCCAAAAAGCTGTCACATAAATTAACGGCAAAAACAATACCATCACAATTTGCAATTCCAATAAAGTCGCTGGGGCGTAGGGACAGGTGGACAGTGGACAGTAGGGCCGGAAACTGGGTTCAGGGCTGGCACACACACCTGCCCAGCAGAAAAAAGGGTTAACCAAGTCATTTTTACGCCGCATTTTATGCTGTGGGTTTTTTTTTTGCTTCGGTTGCCGGCCTTAAAATTTCCGTGAAATTTTAGCCATTTTCCTTTGGTTGTTTTTCATCTGATTTTAAAGCATTTTGGTTGCAGTGTACAAAAGATTCAACTCAATAACAATTCAACGGATTTAACAATCGGAATAGCAAGTTCAGTTAACCCGTGACAATAACAACAATAACAACAAAAACCACCACAACAACAACAACAGTATATAAATAAATTATCACCAACAGCAACAACTACAAAAGGTATATTATATAAGGTAATTAGTCATCATATATCTTATATTTTATTGCTTGGATAATTCAGTTGTATGAACTCTCACCTCGCAGAAAAGAAAGTGGGACGACCACAAAACGGGGTCCAAAAGGGGTTAGGGTGGGAGTGGAGGTTGTTTATTGGCCAGCTCCAGGCAACTGGCTTATAATTTTGGTATGTTTAACTTCTTTTGCGGTTTATTTGATGATGACACACAGCGGTTGGTCAACTGCCGCTGCGGAGCGGGTTGTCCCGCCTTTCCCCACAATTGGGGCAACTTCTGAGGCGTTTCTGAGTTTTGTTATCAGACAAGGATGAGAACAGGAAGCAGTTGCCCTTGGAGAGCCGTAGATAAAAGCCCTGCCGTAGTATGCATATGTACTTAGACTATATTTTGAACAATATAGAATTGATTGCGATCTTAATATGGAGATATACACTAGACCATGTGGAAACTATATGGAATTGATTGCGATTGATGAGAAGATATAGCCAACTGAATTTTGTTAACTATATATTTTATTTATTATTTTATTTATTTAAGATTATGATAGCTACGTTTTTATTTAATGATTATTTATACCATTCAAGTTTGGAGCCTATTGAAAGGATATACAAAATTGCTTTGACAGAGAACGAAAAATAAAAGAAACTTAGAGTCTATGGCATAAATATTCTGATAGATTAAAAAAACCGAATAATGATTTTTTTAAACAAACAATGTTCACCAAACAATAATCCATTCATATAGTCAAGAAAACCCATCTTTATTGAGTTTTATTACGATAAAGTCGACTGTTATAAACCAGACTTTAATTAAATCAATTGCCAACGGAAAGAGTACTACAATGTATAATTAAATTAAATAATTAAAATGCCAATGGAAAGGGTACTCCTGTTTCAGTTTGTGTATCGTATCGACTAAAACCCAAAAAAAGGTGTTAACATGGAAAATTAATTGGAGACCAGCATATAATTATTGCGGAAGGGGATGATCTGTGAATTACATTATACATCAGCAATTTAAGAGCGGGAGGAGTACGCATATAATATTGTTAATGAATGGAAAAGAATGTAATAATGAATTAATTCAATAAGTTTGGTTTTTTTTATTTAATTGAGTACTTATTAAGTACAAAAGTACTGCAGTTAACAATAAATAAAATTAATAATAATAAAGTAATAAACAAAATTGCTATTTGGAAAACTGATTTGTCAATTTAACTTTCAATGAATAACAGAGTTCTTCATGAATACGAAAATCGTCCGAAATCTATTCGATTCGAAGCTCACAGCACTTTGCTTCATATAGGAAAATGCCGTTGTTGACTAACGTCACCAGAAGGAGTTAGTGTTAGAAAATGCAGCACTTATAGCTCTGTCCACAAAGTAAAACCGCCTATATAAATAAAAGCCAAGACTTTCAGTTGTCTTAAAATGCGTTTTGCCAAGACTTTCAGTTGTCTTAAAATACGTTTTGAGTTTAATTTTCACAAAAAATCTGCATGCTTTTTTATGGCTGTACAGATGACGCCCAAAAAGAGGTCAGGCAATGCCCTTGTCTGCTCCAAAAACCTGAATACATAATTGCACTAAGCATTCCAGGTAAGAAAGGCAGACAAAGGTGTCACTTATTCTCCAACAGAAGCGAGTCTTTGAAAACAAATTTAACATTGTCACTTTAACCTTCGGAATTCTCAAATTTTCATTTTGGTTATCTCTTTTTTTCAACAGAGATCAAAAGTGAATAATGTGAGTGCATATGTGCATCTGACTTGGATTGGGTTATTTTTCAATATTCATAGAGTTTGGATATTTTTACTATTATCATTTTGATGTATGGTTACATTTTTTGCATGGTTAAATCGGCTTAACCCATTTTTGCAGTGCACTTACGTTATGAGTAGTTAGTTGCATATGGATTTTACATAGATTATTTATTAACTACGTTTCGTTATATTTTTTTTTTGTTAACTTGACGATAAACAAAAACGCATTATACAAAAACTTTGGGTTCGTTGCCTGCTACGAGGCAATTTTGTTGCAAAAAGACCGGACACGTTAAGCAAACAAAAGGCTGTGGCATTAAAAAATATCATTGTGCTGTTGCGTCCAATAAATTTGTGAATTTATTATATTATTATCATATTCGATATACATTGCAACAAAAGAACTGGAAATGGCATAAATGACAACCAACAACAGATGGCGCAACATAATTAAAGTAAATTTATAGTTGGCCAAATGCATGTATTGTTTTTAATCAAATATAATTACGCAGCTTGCATATTTCATTAATAAATTGCAAGGGGATACACTGTAATTTATATATATATCTTTCATGTGCGTACATTTTGCCAAAAGGGAAGCGGATACAGGATACAAAAAATGTTGCACAGTGCCTCGGACATATTGCGGTTATGGCCGGGTGGTGGCGACAGCCAGTTTTTAATGGAAATTATAATGAAGCGATGTGCTTTAATTATGCATTGCGAGTGAGTGGGTGAGTGGGTGGGTGAGTGGGTGGGTGGGTGGCCCAGTGACGCCGAGCCACTTACAACTTAATGCCTCATCAACGTGACGAGCTTACGCTGCTTAACCCACTGTTGCCCACGCAATTTCAACCTTGACACTAATTATGACTAACAAAAATAGCAGCCGTTCGCTCACCTTGCCCCTTGCCCCACTTCACTCGCCACCATTACAAATGCTTTATTGTTGTGGCCTGGCAGCCAGGCAAAATGTAATTGCTGACTTCTGCTGACTGACGCGAGGCGCGGGCATTCTAGCGTTGCACTCCAGTTTCCCATGAGGCATGCAACAGCTGCGTCTCTGCTTTTGACAAATGCATTTCAAATTACTTTTTTAGTTTTATTTAAATCTCAGCTGATTTTCATTTATTATTCTTAACTTTTATTCCCCGTTCCAATTAAATGTGGGAAAAACTATAATAAAGTTGTGCAAAAGTAGATGTAGAAAGAAGCATGATTGCCCCCATAATGTATATATATATATATATATATATATTCTTGCGCAGCATCCAAAATCGAGTTCAAGTTTATTTCATTTTATAGAATCAAATCGTTTTTCGATAGCAATAAAAAACACAATAATAAAGATATAGTCCTGTAACTGTTAAAATTGGATAAGAAACACCGATTTTGTTCATCAACACATATTTTCAGCTAAGTGGTCGGTATCCAATCGTCGAGCACTCTCGACTAGAGTATTCTTATTTATTTATTTTTGTTTGATGAATACACTTTTGCAGCTTGATTTCAGTTGTTTGTATCCTGGATATGGTTATATATTTATATTATTTGTATCATATAAACATAATATTTTACAGTTAGTATCACAAGCATATTGTGTTATTAATTTTTTAAGATACAGTTTATGAATTTGTAGACTATTTTTTAAGTTAATTGGAACTTGTTGATTCTTTTGTCAAATTGAACAAAACTATTTTTGAAAATTTTTTATATATATTTTTCCATCAAAAATATGATTCCATTGTTTTTCTTGATTTCATTTTTGTTTTTGGTACAGGGTATATTTATAGCTGAGACCTTTTGACAAACTCTACTGGATGAGTATTAATCCTGCTTTTTTGTTATTATTATTTTTGCAGACTTATTGCAAACTTGGTTTTAATATCAAGTTATTAAGTTTTTAAGCTTTGAAGCAACCAAAAAATGTTGAAGTACTTTTGTAGTGTATTTAAACTATTAGCTTATGTTTGTTAACATTAATAATTATCTTCAGCTAGCGTACATTTTTGTCGAATAAGTATCAACGAAAAACTTTCAAAGTGCTTCAGAATGAAAAGTTTTAATAATTTGCTTTACTTTGATGTTGATGTTGCCACCAAGAGTTAAATAGACTGCTTAAAAGTTTTATGCGTTTCACTTATTGTTATTAACAACCAAAATAAATTAATAAGCATGAAAAACTTTATTTTTTGCAGAAGCTCTCAATTAACATAGTTTCAAGTTGAAAAACAGTTTCAAGCACATAAATAAAAGCCTCTAGCATAAATATTTAATTTGACTTTAATTTTTATAATATAGCTGAACACTTTCAAAATTGGGAACTCCACACAAATTGTAAATTTAATTATATTTTGTGAAACAGGCGCTTAAAAGAAAATCCCATTGATTTCCATTACAACATTTTTGCGTATCAAAACCAGAATGCCTCCTTCATGATTATTATTTTAGGGAGCAACATATCCCTGCGATGGAAACATTTCGCATATTTTATATATACTTATATATGAATATATATTCGTCAGTTACAGAAAGACATTCATAAAGCAAACAAACCGAGGAGACGAGCGACGAGCGAGTGGCAGCTATAATATAAAATATCTGCCTCGTCCTCCACCTACACAAATACACACATATATATGTATATGTAAGTATATATATATACTCATACCCATATGGCAACAGCACGTGCCGGCACACACACACACACGCACCCACACAAATTTCCATTTATTTAGACTTTGACATTTGAATTTTTAATGAAATTCCAAACATTTTGAACGCTCACATCTCACAAACTGTGTTTTTATTATGCTTTCTATCGTTGCAGCTGCTGTCGCCGCTGGAACAATAAAGAGGAGACCGAGGAGCTGTGCTGGGGACGAAGGACACTCGCAATCAGTACGCTGTGCCGGCCGCTAATGAAGATGAAGTGATACCCAGTGATATTGTGTTAAAGTGGAATTAAATAGAATATAAATCGCTGGAAAAATGACTGCGATTTCTCAGCACCAGCCGAGCAGAACAAATGCAAAGTAGTTTGCCAGCAGGCAGGGAGGCAGGACAAACAGGACGAGGCACGAACAGCGCAAGCCAAGTAAAGAATTGAGATTGGTTGTAGCTGGCTGTCCAAGGAGCAAGCGAGTCCCACCCAAGCCGAGCAATTTGTTAGACGGCTCGGCAATTTCACGCATCGCGGCAAGATGGCAGGCGCTAATAAGGCGGCCAGCCACGCCCCTAACATATATAGCCCAAAAAATGCGCCCACTCGCAACTAGATTCAAGTGCGCAGACAAGCTAAGGACGGGCGTTTGACTCACACTCACTGACTGACTGACTGACTAACTGACTGACTGACTGGCGGGCAAAGAATAACCCGCAAGGACGAGTGAAATATGATGGCAACTTTTCAAATGGAAACGCGCCAGCGAACGAATTTAAAACAACGAGCTAAGCCGCGTCAAAGGCAACGTTTTACGGATTCGGGTGGAGATTCGCAGCCGCAGCTGGAGAAGGAGGTGTTGGTGGACCAAATAGCAGCCTCGCATTGCACACGACTATGGCCAACCTGCGCCTCCACAGCAGCCAGCAGCAGTAGGCGCAGCAGCACCACCACCAGCACCACCACCACCACCACCAGCACAACCGTTGACTGCAGCAGCTGCCAGCGAGCACTGATAATGCTCAGCATGCTAGTCGTTGTCATCGCTGTGATATCTGGCAATGGAGGTAAGTCTTTCTGACCTACAACCAAAAAAAAAAATGAAGAATCTTCTCAAAAATTTCTAGTCGAGAGAGCTCGACTGTGAGATATCTCGAATATAAGTTTGTTCAATTTGGAAGCACATATCTTACCCGATCTTAATGAAATGTTCACAGCTGATCAACAATTTGTCTGTGTATATATATATATATATGTATATTACTTAGTCTGCGAAAGGTACAGGAGTTTTTAAATCTCGAGTCTCTGAGATGGGCTTATTAATTTAGGTGGACAGACGGACATGGCTATCGATGCCGATCAAGAATATATATACTCTATATGGTCAGACATGCTTATTTTAGCTTTTCACAAACTTCTGATGAACTAGTTAAACCCTTTTCGATATTTTTAATGGGAAATCATTTTTAAAGCTGTTTCTCCGAAATAAATTTCAAATATTTCATTTTTATTTCAAATTATTGTAAAAAATTATGAATTACAAAATATTAAAAATCTAAATTAACATTGATATAGCTGATATGGTATTTTTCAAGTAAATATTTGTATTCCAATGGGAATAAGCACACCCATTTTAATTTTCATCCTCATTCTCATCCATATTTTCATTTTCATTTTCATTTTCGTTTTGATTCACATTTTCTCGTTTTCTTTTTCAGCGGCATCCTGCTCAGTTTTGACAGGGCCGGGTTTTAATCAAATTTCGTGCCCCAGATTCGCTGCGAGCCTTTCGCTAGCAAATTGCAATTGTTGTCAAATTGATTTGACCAATTTCATTTATTGATTACGATTTTCGATATCATTCATTTCGTTGTCATGCCCAATGAGTCAGCATGAATGAAATTGGGCCCTGCCAACTCGGCATTTTTCAACATTTCACTCGGCCTTACATATTGCCTGCTGCCGTCTGAGTATGTCCTGAGTTTTTAGGTTAGGTAATTAATTTTGTGTGCCTCTAAAGTCTTGGGAAATCAATGTTTCAGCCAGCCCAGGCCAGGCCAAGCCAGGCCAAAACACGCCCCGGCCCCAGTAGTTGTGGCTCGGCGTATATCAAATTCCCCAGCGATTCTCATGGCCTGATTGAGTGAGGATTTTAGCCAGTCCTGCATGACTAACTGCACTCGACTATGTCCCCCCCTCTCTCTCTCTCTCTCACTCTCTCTGTGTGTGTGTGTGTGTGTGCGTGTAGTATGGCATTCATTTTTCATATGCCGTGTGCTTGCTTAATGACAAGACTGCCATTTGGGCCATGGGCCACCTGAGTAAAGCAGATACCATCATTAGTCTTTAATGAACACCGTAGTCAAAAAAAAATGCAAAATGTTTTATTTGATGCTGTTTGCGAGCTTCTGCAGAAATTCGATTATTTTAATTGCCTTTGTTGATTGTTGCTGAGTAACTGTAAAAGTCAATTTATTTATGTCAAATACTTTTGCTCTATAGCTTTTGTGAAATATTTCAACATTTTTCTGCATATTCAATCGATTTAAAAAAAAAAAGAAAGGAAATGCAGACTGGTCGAAAAAGTTTTTGATGCCGAACAAAATTGCACAAGGAAATCGTCTGCACAATTGTCAACTGGCAAAAGTCGGGAACCCCAATCAAAAAGAAAGTCGAAAGAACAAATATTCAAATAACACGACAGCATACGACTTCCCTCATTTAATTTAGCGCATACTTTGCGCAATTTTATGTGCCAAACAAAAAGACAACAGCAATAAAAGATCCGCATCAGCACAAGCGCAATATACCTTTAAATATTTAAAGAACTTATTTTTTATTTTTGACTTGTTTGCTGTTTTTGTTGGAACCATCGGGGAGGGTGGGGGGACGACCAGGCAACAAGGGTTTCTAATTTTTAAGTGAATTTAAAAATTTAAAAGTTTTCGAGACGTAATTTAGCCGAGACACAAACACACAGCCACAAATAAGCTCACACGCACACATACAGAGAGCAAAAAGTTTTGACATTTCAAATGTTTCTGACAACAGCAGCAACAACAACAACAATAAGAACGTCATGTTAATAACATACCAACATAACTACAACAATCTAAACAGTAACATGAAGAAGAAGAAGAACAGCAACAACAACAACAACCACAGCAAGCAGTAGCTGAGCAGCAACAGGAAAATGCCCTGCGGTCGGCTCTTGTTTAACGCTAACGCAGACGTTGACGTTGACGCTGACGTTGACGTTGACGTTGACGTCGTGAAGTCGGAACACGACCCGGCATATGACTTTTTGATTTCTTCAGGGCGCTTTTTAAACAAGTACCGTATATTGAAGATCTAAATTTATGTGGCTGCTGCTGCTGCTGCTGCTGCTGTTGTTTTCGTTTTCGTTTTTGTTGTTTTTCATCTGGCTGTTCTTGTCTGCTGTTGGCATTGGCCGCATTAGCGTTGCGGCTGCCGCATCCCAAGCAGTCAATTTATTTTAATTTCTACCCAGCGGCTCTTTATTTATCATCATGTTGTTTTGCTCCGACAGAGGCAGCCTGCGCATATATATGTACAGATATATGTTGGGACTTTAGCGTTGCAGCCAACTTATTAGCAACATTGTGTTTGCTTGCCTTGGCAATTGAACAGCGCACTTGGATGGCCAACGCATACGCAAAATGCTGCTCCAGCTGCCAATACTGACTACTGCCAGGACATGCGACGTAGCTGGCCACTGCATGGCCAGGGGGCGATGGAAGATGGCTAACGACAAGCAAGCGTGCTACATAAATTGTATGTGTAGTGAGCACAGTGAGAGAAAAATTGGAGTTTTAATATGAAATTGAGTGTTTGCAATCCTAGTAAAATGTTTTTAATAAAAAAACGATTTGCATAAAGTGTCCACAGCACAAACAGACCCAAATAAATGTTATAAATAAAGAAAAAGGTTCGATTTAACATATTTTTTTTTTATTTTTATAAAAACCTAACTTATAAACTAAAACTTAAAGCTGTTTTGTATTAACACAATATTCCTTTTTTTTAATTATTTTATTATTGCCCATAGTTCATTTATTTTTATTTTTAAATTTTACATGTAAAATAGATGAAATATTTGTATCTAAGCTTTTTAGCACAAACTATTTTGACCGTGTCAATATATACGTGTGTTTATTCTTAGATAGTTTAATCCTCACTTGAAGTATGTTTCGTACTACATTTTTAGATAGCAAGCTTCCTTAGAAGAAATAAGCAGAAATTGTGAGTTTTGCTTACGAAATATTTTATTTTTCTGTCTGTGTGTGTAAGGGTATGTGTAAGTGTGAGTGTGTTGTTGTGTGTGACTGACAGTCTTGAGCCAACGTGCACAACATGTTTAATCTAATAAAGTCGCTGGCTGCCAACTATAAAATGGTCGCCAGCTCACAGCTCGCCCTTGCGCTATAAAAACTCTCTGCCTGGGCGTAATAAGCGTATCAAGTGTCCAACACACAAACACACAAACACACACACATACACTTAAGATATAAAAATAAACACTCACGGACTTATATGAGCTTGTGTATTTGTGTTTGAGTCTCAAGCAGACGAATCGGCGTCATCCACATCGTCCTTGCTGCTTGCTGGCTGGCTGCTAAGTGATGGGATAAATGGCGGTGGATAAAAATTGGTCGTAACTACGACAACAACAGTAAGGTTCCAAGTGGCTTTTACTGTGCTATAGTTGTGGCAAAAACATGAAAATTTGATAAACGTAAAGCATACACAAAAAAATACACACACACACACACACACAAAATAATAAAACGCAAAAAGCGCAAAACAAAAGTTTATGCCCCACATACGATACGCGAATACCAACGAGTGTTTCTGAGTGTGTGTGAGTGTGTGTGCGTGTGCGTAATTTGCTAATTACCCAAATGGTTGAAAGGTATTCGAGCCAAACTAGCTCTGCGTTTGTGTGTGTGTGTGAGTGTGTTATCGATGGAAAGCAAACAATGCTGGGTTCGGGTTTAAATTCACAAAAGTTTAACATGTGCTCTTTTGGCCGGGGCTAAAAAGTTGAAAACCAGTCCGACGCTGTTATGGCCAAATGCGAACTAATTGAACAATTATGGTAACGATATTGCATATGATGGCATCAATTTAAGTTAGTAATTTGATCTTGGTGGTGGTAAAGTCATTTGCATATTGCTTTTTGTAGCCATTATAAAGCAATCACTTGAAGTTATCCACTTAACCGGAATATATATTTTGTTAGCATCTTTGACAATTTTGCAGGCTATGAAATGCAGCTTATTGTGATTTGGCCATTTGCCAGGTTGTTTTAGCCAAGTTGGAGCTTAATGACTTTTCGACTTGGGGAACATCCAAGTTTTTCACTTGCGCATAAAACTCTTTCACTTGATTGCCATTTTATTTTCAAGTCATTTTGTGCACATATTTCTGAAAATTATCAAAATAAATGAAAATGAAACTATTCAAACTTCTCTAACGGAATTTTGGGCAATTTTCAAAATGCCAAAGGTAAAATATATGGCGTTATTATTATTAATACTTCTTAATCAGTCCAAATAAGTTTCACGCTGGGTTCTTTTATACTCCGATATGTTTTGGATCTCATCGGGATTCGACTTCAACTGTGGAGTCTGAGGCGTCATACATTAGCCTCAGCATATATACATCATATTACTTGGTGGTGTTATCTGGTCGTTCAAGACCAGAATTCCATTTCCGCTTTATTTACTAGACATATTACATGTCAACTGAAATGATTTCAGTATTACATATGGTGAAATCAATACGGAAATGAAAGTCAGAACATTTCCAAATACGAAACGGATGCAATTACAATAATGATTTCCTCAGGCACACATGCAATAAACGGGTGTAAGTGTGTGTGTGTGTGCGAGGAGACAATTGTTTGGCATTTAAAATTTGTGGTATACTTTATGGGGCAATTTAATTGCATTTCATATTGCGAATATTTGGCAAATACTCAACATTTTATGTATTCATTGCAGTGCTTGCCGCCCAGCGGGACTCGTATAAATCAAAGGATGTGAGCAGCAGTAATAATGCCATACCAAATGAGGGCGATGCGGCTGCAGCTGCTGCTGTGAATGGTGTTGCCGGAACCGGAAGTATGACAAGCAATACTAACATCAACGGAACCCATACAAATAGCCATGCTACAGCCACCGACTCAATGGCAACTGACATCAGCTCCAGCTCCAGCTCCAACTCCAGCTCCAGCTCCAGCATCAGCACCAGCTCCAATTCGAACTCTGGCTCCGGTTCGGGGGCACCAACAACAACAACAACCACAATAAGTGGCATTGCCAGCGGCAGCCTGCACAAGGGCAGCTCAATCGCATCACTTGCAGCCGCATCCGGCATAAATCGCAATAGCATCGATCTGATTGACGACTCTCGCAATAGTGGACCCTATTTCGATAGGAACGCTTCGAAAAATGTCACCGCGCTGCTCGGCAAAACGGCCTATTTGAATTGTCGCGTCAAGAATCTGGGCAACAAAACGGTAAGTTGGCAAACAAAAAAAAAAACAACAACAAAAAATCATTTAACTTGTTAAGCCTTACCCCTAAAACACAACCAAGGCAACAGTTTGTGCAATTGTTATGTCATTATGTGCCATCAAAATGCCATTTGTAATGTGTGTGTGTGTGTGTGTGTGTGGCTGTGTGTGTGTTTGTTACATTTTCATGTTTTTTAGCTAATTAGCACGTAAACTGCGCCCACATGGTGGCTTTGGCTAATTGTTCCGCTGCCAAAACAAAATGATTAATTATACCGAAACAGGAAACCGATTTTACTTTATTCAACTTTTAGCGCTTCGACTTCATCGTCGTGCTGTGCGGCAGGAAATGCCGCAAACATTTCACAACACTCTCTCGCTCTCTCTCTCAGCCTACACTTCCGGCCTAGGCTGCCAAACCAGCCAAACAAACCTGGCAAACTATTCAAATCGACTCCTGAAACGCTTCGCAAACAGCAACAAAAAAAAAAAATAAATAAACCAAGCCAACGAAAAAATAATACAAATATGCAAAAGCCTCCATTTTGCTTCAGCTTGGGTTTTTTTTTTTTTTTGGGGTTTTAGTTTTGCAACCTGCGCCGTAGTCATTGGGTTTCCGTTACTTCCTGTGCGGCCCGTGCTTATATTCCGATAATAATATGTTACATGTCTGCCTGGCATTACTCCTCCCTCCAAACACCTGCATTGTGTGTGTGTGTGTGTGTGATTAGGTGGTTAGATGGCTAGATGGCTAGATGGGAAGTCCGTAGATGGCATAGACTCGTCTGCCTCTGCTGTTTGAGTTGCGGTTTCGAAAACTAATTTGCGTGATTATTAAATTCGAGCGGCCCGTCTTTGTATACTTGTGGGTGGTTGAGCAATGGGTGGTGAAAAGTTTTCGGGTGCCGTCTTATATAGCTATCAACACATGCAGATGTGGGTTAGGTAAAGGTCGATTCAGGTTTTTGGGTCAGCCTGGCCAACCGATGGTTGGCAACTTCATTAGATGCGTATTAGTTGGATAACTTAATCGATCCCCAACAGACAAGCGACGAGTTAATTAACGCTCTTTGCATACTTTTCACCTAATTAATTATAAATTCGCACATAGGTTCATAAAATTGAGCCAAATAACATTTTGTTCCTTTCACCAGTTAAACATTATCTCAACGCTCATTATTTTTTCGTATTTGAAAAGCGGCTTATCTATAAGCAGACTAAATTTGGAATTGTTTTCATTGTACAATTTAATGAGATGCATAAGAGACTTATGTTTACTCAGGCAAAAAATTACATCAACTTAATTTTAATTTATTTACTTATCTGATTGTGTTTTTGCGATTCAGACAAAATTATAATTACACATGGGTAGGGAGGAGACGCTGCACCAACCATGATGGTAATAGACTTACGATGGTTCAGCTGGGAACATTTTCAATGTTCTTACTGTTCGATTGCTATTATTAGTTTAAATTCACAATATTTAATTAATTTTCATTAATTACATTTTTTCGCATAAAATGCTTGCATCACACAGTCGTGTTGATAATTTCCCAACTTCCCATAATTTTCCACACCGTTATCCAAATTTCTTGAAATCATTAAGGCAAAATTCATTTGTTCGGGTTGTCAGCCGAGAATGTAATTAGCTTTCACCTTGTGGCAAGCCACGGCAGCAACCACAACCCCAACTCAAATCCCAACCCCAAAATCGCAAACTTTTCAACTCCATTTCCGTCTGAGTGTACCCCGACCTCCACCAGCCTAACGAAGTAATACATCATTGCTGCTACGATTTGGCAAGCAACTGGGGACAACTTAAGCCAGCCGACAGATAAAAATTCGGAGGTGTTAGCCGCCTTCTGTTTTATGTGCGCCGTCGAGTAATGATAAACAGGGAACGGATGTTTATGTTTTCTACATTATTAATAGCGTTTTTCATTAGACTCGCAGTCGGAGTCGGCATTTTACGGGCACTGCTGCTCCTCCTCCTCTTGGTGCTGCTGCTGCTGCTGCTGTTGCTGCTGCTGTTGCTGCCTCTCCTGATAACAGCATGCGAGCGGTAATGAGTTTTAAAAGGCGGAGCTCTTTTTCTTAACTCCCCGACGCAAAGAAAAGCGCTTTTGAATAATTCAAAGCTAAAATAAAGTGCACAGCTAAAGTTTAAGCATGTAATCATTTTCGATGATGTTCAGCAGTGCGACTGTGAGATGCCCTGTAAAAAAGGGCATGTTACAAATTGTTTTCTGATATTTATATGACTAAAGACATTACTTTCATGTTCCAGCTCAGTTAACATCAAAACAAAACACTTAATAAAGCCCGCCAAATGTGTTCTTTGTTGACATTTGGTTCATGTCAAATTGGCTTCATACCAAATGAAATTTGAGATATTTTTAACGATGCTTTATTGCTGATGAAAGGCATATTATGCGCATTTAACTACACCACAGCAAACACTGGGTATAAAATAACAAGCGTCTAAGCAAATTTTAAAGCATACTTTTCAGCGCACTGCAAATTGAGCTATAAAAACGTCAAAGATTTTTCGTTGATGTTCTTTGCCCAGCAGCCAAAAATTTTCCTATATATATGCAATCGATACAAAAATTTTACGATTCTGTAAACACGCATAATACGCATAAACTTGGGGAACATCGAGAGGTCGTCGAAAGAATTTGCTGGTTTTGCTTGAATGGATTGGACTGGGTGATGGGAAAAACTGAAAGTAAATTTTGGCGATTGGTGGCAGCCACGCTAAAATTGGGGGCATGGAATGTGCTGCGCTTCTGAATTGAACATGGATTTTGCGTGCGCCTAAGAACTGCTCGAGCATTTGGTGTTAATTACATTAAACTTTATTCGGGTAAAACTTTAGCCTAACATTGCGTCAGTCTGCAGCACCTGGCGAAGAACATTGTCAGAGTCTGGGATGAGCAACCATGGAGCCATTGAATTTCCGTCCAACTTCTGGGTTTCTTGTCCATTAACTTTGCCGTCACTCTTTGTTGTCAGGCAGCAGCGGCAGCATGTTGCTAAGCTGGTGTCATTGAAATTGAAAACGAAAATTAAAATAAAAATGAAAATGCACACAGCTGACGTATGACACGCGACACTGTTGGGAAGGGATGGGTGTAGGGGTGGGTGGGTTCGTTTGTCCACACCCCTAAATCACAGTCACTTAAAAAAAGTTTGAGCTTAGACACGTTAACAGCAGGTGGTTGCCAAACAGGTGTGCATTAGCATGGGCGTGGCCCACCACCACCAGCACCACCAGCACCACCACCATCCTATTGCCATCAATTTTGCCTGGAGGCAGCAGCAAAGTTGCCGGCAGTCACATTGATAAGGGTAGGTTGTGTTTGTCTTCGACCCTTCAGCGTGGGCGTCACATGTGTGCTTCAAAGTTCTTGATTTTCTTTAGCATAAAAGAATAACATATCAAACATTTCACAATAAATTTGCATTTTCCAAACACAACAAAAAAATAAAATAAAAATAGGAGGAGATGGAGAAGGAGAAGAGGAAGACAAAAAATCCCCTTGTTATAAAACAAGCCCCTCCAAAGATTGCGTGTGAAATAGACTTTTTAAACTGTTTGCACAATAAATTAAACTTAACACGCAAATTTTGTCTTGACAAATGAAATCTTATTGTATGACTCAACTTTTGATTCGATTTTGCGTGCTTGTGTTTTTTTCTCCCTTTTTTTTATACAGATGTTACTGCAGGTTTCGTGGGTGCGTCATCGGGACATCCATTTGCTAACAGTCGGTCGTTATACGTACACTTCAGATCAGCGCTTTCGGGCAATACATCAACCGCAGACGGAAGACTGGATGCTACAAATCAAATATCCGCAGCACCGCGATTCCGGCATCTACGAGTGCCAAGTGTCGACAACACCCCACATGAGTCACTACATTCACTTGACTGTTGTTGGTAAGTACTAAGCTATGCCAAAGTTCGAAGGGCACTTTTGTAGCACTCCAAGAAATCAAAGTCGTCTTGGAAACCATTCACATTGTACCAATAAATGCTTTGCTTCACAGGTACAAGAACTACAAGTTGGTATGAGCTCGACTAGTAGATATCCTAAACTTAACTTTGAAATACATATGAAGCTTTCTGATAGTAATTTTCTTTGGTGTTTCATTTCCGTTCTTTGTGAAATTTGTATAGTTGATCAAAAATATGTCTCACGATTCGTGAGGCGATTTCTTTATATTTGAGTCTTTCGATATTCATAAAAAACCTGAACCAGATTATGGTATTATATATTCTTATAGTCTCTGAGATGGGCTTGTTGATACAGAGGAAGAGATGAACATGGTTCAATCGACTCGGCTTAACGGGTCTTCCTTCTTTAAGACTTTAGGCTTCCTTTTCACTTCCCATATTTTTAATGGTTTGGTATGAAAGTAAATTAAATTATTTTAATAATAATAACATTAAACTACTTTAAAATATAACAAATAAGTACATTAATTATCAACTTATAAGGCTTGAAAATGATTATTTATTGAAATAATGTTTTGATATCCAAAACTGCGGTCAAGCTAAGTGGGCAAGTAAATACTTCAAATACAAATATGAAATGACCAATTTGATGAACAAATTGATTATCTAGATGGCAAATTACCAATAATATTCGGTGTGTGGTTAAACATTGTGATTCAATTAAGAACGCCAGATAACCAAACCAATCACGTAATAAATTTGTAATATTTGGCTGACATTTCGAGTGGCTCTACAATGTTTAGCGGGAGGTTTAGTTCAATAATTGATGAGGCCAATCTTCAGTTATTATTAGACATAATTCAATAGGCCTGACTAGCTTTGATATCAATAGCTTATTTGAATTCTAAAATTAAATTGTGTGGGTTTAGTGTCTGTTAAGGTCAAAGGTTAAAGTTTCGATATAAATTAGGAGAAACAATTTTCTGGCCTTATATTTCAATGATGTTGATAAGGATTCCATTAAATGAAATGGCATTCTGAATAATGTTTGAGTAAAGTTTTGGCACTTGTTGCTATGGCGCAAGGCGGAACACAACTTCAATTCGCTGGGGAGGAGCGCAAAAGGCAGGGAGGGTTGGGAGGTAGATGAGGAATGGGGTGAAACGAGCACTTCACTTTTATGAACATTTCAATGAAAATCTTTTGAAATTGTTGCGCATTTCAATTACACTTGTATTCCTAATGAGGCGGCTCGAGCAAGCTCCTAAATTTGTATTTACCTAATTGCCATTTCATTCGAGCTAAATCTTCGTACCCAAGTGCCCTTGAAGGGTAGGTAATTTAATTGAAAGAGGCCTAAAAATAACGAGCAGTTACAAAAATACAAAAATAGGCTATAATCGCTTGCTGGACTAAGTTAAACAGTATTCAAGTAATTACAATGATGCAACTTGTTTGTTTCTTTTCTTTTTTTTTTCTATTTTTGTCTTGCAGAGCCCTCAACGGAAATAATCGGCGCACCAGATTTGTATATAGAAAGCGGCTCGACTATAAATCTCACCTGTGTCATACTCAATTCACCTGAGCCGCCGGCCTATATCTTTTGGAATCACAACAACGCTGTAAGTGTAAGGTGTTTGTTTTTTATTTTTTTGCATTTCATTTGCATCTTTTTTTTTTTTTTTTTGGCCTTTTGTCAATTTTGACAGGCAATTACTTTGGGGTATCATTATGGCGCTGCCTATAAATGATGAGGGATCTGAAGCGCTGCTTCAATTTAGTAACTTTTAAATTAGCTTTGCAATGGCAAGAACTGTGCAACTCTTTCTTTTTCTTTTGCTTTTTCTTTTTTCAGGCACCCCTCTTTTATTTTGAGTTTCTATTTTGTTGACTGCAGGAAAATGCCATTTAAGCACTATGCCAAGGGAGGTAACCCAAAAGGAAAGAAAAAACCCGTTGAGGCAAGGGTTTTAAATGGATTTTGGTTTGGCTTCCAGTGCCGATTCCGTTGCTCCCGCTGCTCCCAGAGCTCTTACAGCTATTGTTGTTGTTCTTGCTTTTGTCAGTGGCATCCCTGCGGCTGTTAAAGCCACGTTTTAGTTTTCCATTTTAGGTGTTTTACTTCAGTTCATGCTTTGGGACTTTAGTCACGGCCATGTTTTAGCTTATTGTATTGGGAATATTAAGGGTTGCTGCTGCTCACAGCCCTTCTATTATTATGTATTTTCTATAGAGCAAAGAATGCTTTTAAGAAGGGTTGAGTGGGTGTGGGAACGGGGAGGGAAAGTGGGCGTAGGAGTGGGAGTGGTCGCAAGTTGCCATTAGTGCCAGTTTTGCCACGAACAGATTTAATTTTATTGTTTTGCTTTTATTCGCCTATCTTTTTTTCTCTCTCTTTCCCATGCATATATAAATTTTGTTTTTGTAGCACGCTCAAAGATTTTAATTTTTCAGTGGCGTGCAACAGTGCGTATGCGTAATCTGCACACAAAACAATTTTATGGCTTAGAAAATGAATGTCGCATAAAAACTAATTTGATGCGACTGCGTCCATGCGGCATTGTAAATGTCACTCGCATACAAATTGGCCATGTTTATTTCTCGCGCTCCTTCTCTCTCTCTCTCTCTCTCTCTCTCTCTCTCTCTCTCGCGCGCCCCCTCTCTTTTTGTGTGTGTGTACATAAATGGTCAAGTACTTCGGCTTACTCTGCAATTGTCGGGGCTCTCGCTCGCTCTGTCTCTGTCTCTTTGCAGATAATCAACTACGATTCGCCGCGGGGCGGCGTCTCGGTTGTTACCAACAAAGGTGACACGACGACATCGTTTCTGCTGATTAAATCAGCGCGTCCATCGGACTCCGGGCATTATCAATGTAATCCATCAAATGCAAAGCCCAAAAGCGTAACGGTACATGTGCTGAATGGTAAGTAAAATCAACGACAACACAACCAACACAACCAACACACACACATACACAGCCACACAAGCAACACTTTCACATAAAGAAAATTAAAACAACCTGTACAGTGTTCATTGCCACACCGAAACTGCGTATACCCTTAGCATAGAAAATGTTTTAATTCCCTTAAAAAAAAATAGAAAAAATCTCCTCAATTTTAGAAAATTGCCTTTCTTTTGGCTTTTTTCTAATAACCTGGATTTCTCCAATTTTTTAGAGAATATATGTATAATTTCCAGGCGTTTTTATTTATTGTAAAAATTGTAATATTAATTTCATTGTTGTTTTTTTTTTTATTCGTTTTTTTTTTATTATATTCGTTAGTATTTTAAAATTTTAAAATTGAAACCGAAACCGAGATGGATGACTGCCCATGAGCTACTCGTCCTCTTTAAACCATCAGAGGCAAAAGCTAATTTTATTACTATTTTTTAAATTACAAAAATGACTCTCTAAAATTTGAGTTTGCACTTCAACTGTCTTGAAATATATTTGCTATTAAAAGCAAATTTTCTTTTATTAAGAAATATTTTCCTTCTAACAATTAGAATTTTTTTATTCCATTTTATTAACTATTTCTAAGAACAAGAAAACATTTCTGGCTTTCGGTACGATTTTCTAAAATTCAGAGTGATTTTTTTCTGAGTGTACGGATTGAAATTGTTTCATAACAAATTTTGCATTTTTTGTAAATACATTAATATTCATATATATAAAACTAATCCCATAATAATTTTAATTTAAAAACAAAATATGTTAATAGCAAAATAGTTTATTAAATTCTTCAAACGGAGAAAAAGGTTAGAGTTTGCATACAGATTAAAGATTAAAGATCAAAGATTAAGGATAACATATGCCTTTGCTAAGCAAAAGTTGTGATAAAGTTTAAATACCCTGATAATAATTTAAATTCTCAAAAAGTAAACCCAGAGCACAATGGACCAAGGCGAAAGTTTGCCGTGATGGACAGAAATATACACAAATGGCCAGAAACTGTCTGACTACGTTGTGGGTATTTAGAGTAAGAGTAGATGAAAAAGAAGATGCAGAAGAAGAAAAAGTGGAAGAAGAATGCATGAAATGTGTTGAAGTAAGGCATGCTAATGAAGGAGGCAAAAGGGTTGGGCTAACGGCACAGCATTGTGGCTAATGCGGGTTTATGAATGCTTTGTGGCTGGCAACTGAATGCCAGAACGGCGCGGCATGATGAATGGAATCAAGAGTTGCTCGACTGGCATTTTAAAGTGATGCTCAGTCGGTTGAAGAGTACTGCAAAAGATTAGTCAGAATTTCAGTTAATAATTGTATGAGAAATGCACTGAACTGAAAATGGTGCGCAGCAAATGCTTTGCCAAGGAATCCCTTTGAGCCAACTCGGAATAGTTATTACGAAGTGTACGGCAAGAATTCGGTTGAGCGAACAAGTAGTGCGTAAAAACGTTTACGTTGTTCTAAAACAAATGATGATTTAAAAAGATGAAAATTAATTGCTCACTTAAAGGGTAGTCTGTCGTGCACTAAAATAACTAGTGCGAAATTAGAGACAAGTACAAAGCTAGATACACAATGTGTAGCTTAATGCCAAAAGAACTGAAAACCGTTAATGGCTTCCAGCCATCTGAGAGCTCAAGTCGTATTTGGGCAGCCATAGAAATGCAGCTACAGGTAACACAAGCACTGACACTAAATAAACCAGGCCAAAAGGTGCTGGGTGGAAAGACGATGTGGAAACATTAGAGCGTGCCACTTGAGGTGGAAGTAACTGGTCTGAAGACACGCATTTAAAGAGAGTGCTGAAAATAGCCAACGAGTGAAGTTCATGTTGGCAAAGTATCTTTAAAAATTGAAACAATAAATAGAAAAACTGCGAAAAACACAGCGCAAATATTGATTAGAAAGTATTTGTTAAGTAGGGGGGTGTCGCCAGCGAGTCAGCCAAGGGTGTGGAAAAATGCTAATTGTGCGCTGCTGTTGTCGGGTGGGGGCGATAAACTTACAATATCTGCCATATATATTCAATATACTTTGCGTTAACTGCAAATGTGCTACATGAAAATTAAAAATACAGTTTTCCTTTTAGCCCCCTCCCGCACTTACCTCAAAAATTGTGTGCACAGCAGTAATCATTACGACGAACAAAGCAACTCACAGCACTCTAAGCCCCAGCTGAAGTTTTCTTTTTTGCTATCGCTGTTGGAAAAGCTGCGACATTTTCGCAGCACGTCTTTGGGCATGGAACGGTGGCTTGCAGTGGTTACGGAGCGCGCGTGGCCCATGAAAATTATGTTTATGTTACGCTTGGTCTACAGCAGCCCCATCTAACCCACCTACCCCATCACTACCCCCTTCCTACTTTCCCATTTTGCCTAGCTTGACTTTATGCTGCATGCCACTTCCTTTGCGACTTTCACTAATGTCAAGTTGTCGTCGTCGCCGTCGTCGTTGTCATTGTCGCAACGGTGTCTGCTAGATAATGTCACAGAGATGGCACCACACACAGCACGCACATACACACAGCACTAACACACACATAGCGATGAGGGTGTACTCATCCTTGTTACCATATTGTGCATGCAATGCGCGTTGTTTCCGTTAACTGCTTTGGCACACTTGTTTCTGATTATTATTATGTTTTGTCTGTTTTGTGTTGCTACTTTGCATTGTTGTTGACGTTACATTTTGTTTTGTTGTTATTTTTATTATTATATGCCAACAGCAGTAGCAGTCAACATTGTGTTGTTTCTGCTCTTGTTTTTGTAGTAGTTCTACTTTTGTTTTCACCGTGTTTCGCTCGCAATGACAGCGGCTTCTGTTTGGTTTCTCGTTTTTACTCCCATTTCTTTTGCTTTACGTTTTTGCATTATTTGGCTTTTATTGTTTACTGCTGGAGCGGCATAGAGGCCCAGGAAAAAGAGAATCCGAGACGACCAAAGACAATATAAATTCCTGGACGTGTTTGTCTCTTCATTCCTTTGTTTGTGTATTTATTTATTTATTCGGCTTGTCGCATCAGCATCAGCTTCGTCGACTCATGGACTCGCTCTCGGCTTCTACCATGCACAGTGGAAAACTTTTGAAACAACGCCTGTGAGAACGAATTAAAATTATTTAAGCCCAGTGTACGAATTATTACTTAGTTGTTAGAAAGGCGACATTTAGTACTTAAAATAATGCTTGTAACTGTAAATGTAAACGACTTTATAATTTTAAAAAACTTGTATTTTGAAAATAACTATTTAAAAAATTAATTTTTTAGTATGCCTCTTTTGTTATGTCCCTCGATAGACAATTTTTGGATAAAGTGAAGAAAAACTCTGTAAACTAAATAATTAAATTATTATCAATAATTATTTATCATTTTCGGATTTATTATTATATACATCTATGTTAATTAATAGTACTGAAAAGTTATGTATATGGATCAGTTTCAGTTTCAGTTTCTCAACACTGTATTTACTTGATGTAGCAGCTGCAGCTGTTGCTGTTGCAGCTGCGTCATTGATGCCACTTGTCTCGGGTAACACGCTCTGTGTATGCAATGTTTTTTTCCTAGCAAATGTCGAATTTCCTTTGTATCTGAATATACACACACATGTACTATATTTGAGACTCATGTGCTTGTTTGACTTTTGCTGCCCATTTTCCATTCGAAGTTGTTCTGTTACTTGATGTTTTTTTGAGTCCTGCAAAACAAGTTTCACTTTGAAGGTGCACTTCTGTGTGAGCTGATACGAACTGTTGCTCAATGTCTATGATAATCAGCTCCGCATTGACACATTTACACATTTATTAACAACCTTCTAAGTAAATAGAGCAAGAAACAAGCAACTACTTCAAGGGAAATATAAACAAGGACACGCACTGAATACCTGCAAAAGGAAATGCACACACACACACACACACACACACTCACACACACAATATATACATAAATACATATAAATACATATTTTTACTGTTTTCGTTTCAACCAATATCTGAGTATGAGAACAGCAATAAAGATGTAAATTAAACAGGTGTTTCTCATTCCGTTTCCAGGGGAGTTCCCAGCAGCAATGCAGCACGCGGCACCAGCCCATCCTCCCATGTCTCCGCATCGCTATCTCTTAGTGTACCTGTTTGTGTGCTTCTGCAGTTTGGCATTTGTCAGGCACTCCATGCGGCCCTCAGTTTTGCAGCCGCGGCAGCGACGTCGACACTGCAATTTCGAGTTGCCACCACCAGAAGGGACAGCAACAGTAGCAGTAGCAGTAGCAGCAGCAGCAGCAGCAGTATCAGATACATCCTCGAATATATTTTAAGTCTGCTGGCCTCGCTGCTCAGTTTCACATGGCATTGGCGAGGGCGTGGCCCATATCAACAACAATTTGAGCAATCAGCAACAGCAGATGCAACAGCAAGCCCAACAACAACAACAAGAACAACAGCAGCAGCGACGTTTACGCAAGTATATGAGGCAGATATAAGGTGAGCATCCCCTCGACAAATAGTTCGAAAATAGAAAACAAAACAAAAAGAAAAAAGAAAAAGGAAAAAAGAAAAAGAAGCCCACTCTTAGAAACTAGACTAATATAAATACACTTATATGATAACATCTTAGAGTAACTTTCTCACACTCACACTCACAAACACATATACACATATACACACAAGAAACACGACTACATACATAAGCTGTAACTATTTAATAGTAACTACTATGTATAATCTATTGGCTATTGTGTTTTTCTATGAATCCGTGACGTATACGTAATAATTAGCCCAATATTAAAATACGAGAGAACAGAGCCAAGTTGTCGCCTTTCTTAAGTACAACTTTGTATGATATCGTTTGATCGGTTCTGTTGCACTAACTTTAAGTTTCGAATCCTGTAAATAGGCAGCATCGCATAATCTCACGCGCTTGTTGAGTTTTTCTATACATATTTGATTTCTCTTTCAAGGAATTTCCCAAAAGCGAACTTTACAACTTATCAAGCAAACCCAAATGAAAGCAGAATTAACAAAAGTAACTTTCGCTTGCATTTTGTGTAGAGACTTTCCCCAAACGAACACTGCTCAAGCCTACTAAAACATTTTCAAAACAAAATTAAACAGAACAAAAAAAGGAAAACAATAGAAGCAAGCTAAATGTTAGAATAAATGCTACAAGTGTTTAGCATATTCTAGATGCCATACTGTGACTATTCCCAAGGCAAACAACTTGTTTTGTAAATTCAAATAGGCGTAAAAATAAATGTTTAACTAAATGGAACTCAAGACACTTTAAGCAAACAAGAATAAAAAATAAAAAAAAAACAAAAATACAAAAAAATTCAACTGAGAAATTTTCTAAATGTTAAACTTCAACTGCGCAGCAAATTTCAAGTACTGACTAAAGCATATACAAAATCGTATAAATACATAAACTTACTTATATAAAAAATAACGAAAACACTGTAAAAATTATTTCACACCGGAAAAAGCAAAACTCAAACATAAACTTAGGCGAAAAGTTCATCGAGGACTTTAAGCCAGCGACGAATCCCGGCAAAATACGGATAAAATAAAAGTTTTCCTGAACATCATAGGCATTAATCCATGAAAAGCAAATATTAAGATGAAATATTTAAATACTCCTATCATAAGTTATAATAATTTTAAACATGTTTCTTAAATGTGTGTACAAATTGCATTACTTAATTAAAGTTAAGCATAATTAATGTGCGATTGGGATTGGGAGAGTGCGCTGAAGAACTGAAGGGTAAATACAATTTGAACGAGATCATGTTGCACATTTCAAAATTTATATGTTGTTATTAAATGAAAAATATATAAAAATCAATAAGACATGAATTAGACAATTACAAAAAAAAATTAAAAATAATCCAAAAATAGTTAAAATATACAAATGCAAATTTGCAGAAATTCCAAACGAGATTCAGCTAAGTTTTCAAAACTTAATAGTGGACAATCTGTTGAACAAATTAAGCTATTCGATCTGCCCTTAAAATGTTCTGCTTTGAGTTTCATTCAGAATATGTTTGTTGTCGTTCGATTTTCCATTCCTTAATTACTAATTCACCTTTATTTTTTATTATACACCGAGTTACTTTTACATTTGAAAGCCGATTCTCATTAATAGTTGACTATTTCTAATTATTTGTGAAGCCATGTAAATAATTCAGCATTGATTATTTTAAACATTTCATTTTTTCCATCTTCCGAGTTAAAAGAACAATTTTCTCACATTTATCATTGTTTCATCGGCACAGCAACAAAGGTTTCCTTGGCCAACATTTTTTTTAGCAAATTTGTTTTTTTCAGTGAAAATATTGACAATACTTTCGATGCTTTCAAATACAGTTGCAATTTGAGCAAAACTTCTTTTCGCTTGAAATGAAAATAATTGACCATTTTATTTCACAATATTGTTTAATTTTTCAACAATCACTTCACTCTTATCATTATAGGTATATAGAAAACCAAAAGCATACACAAATTTGCAAAAGTACAACTAAAAAAAAGGGAAAACCAATTTATTCAGTGTTTATATAACAGTATTCGCAATATAACAAAAATAATGAAAATAATAAGCAATGAAAAAGTTTAAAATACAATCGATGGAAATACAAAAAACCAAAAAACCAAAAAAAAAAAAAACAAATAAATATATGTATATAAAAAACTGAAAAGTTTCATCAAGCATGCTTTACAGCAGCAACAGCAAAAACTATTCAAGCCCAACTACAACTCATGCTCGGAAACACTTTTCATTGGCTTTTCAACAACTACAACAAAGTACAACAACAAAACGCCATCAGATACAAATACTCAGCTATTAATGTGTCCAACATTTGTATTGAATACAAAATTTGTTTGATTGGTTTTTTTTTTTAATACTATAGGTACCAGCATATATCTTTTTACAATGTGCAGTTCAGCTTATAATGTTTTTTTTACGAGTGAAAGATTTTAATATGTGAAACTGACAAAGGAAAATTAATATTGATATTTTTGCATGATAATTATTTTAAATTCTATGTTGGTATTTGGCTTTTTTTTGTCAATCGCGTAATGTAAACTTTTTTAATGTTGCTATTAACATTTCTGAACTACCTTGCGTTATTTTCAAGCTTCCTACAACTTCGAACATAATCACTTTCACAGACTTTTCACTACGAGTAAGCCGCAGCGTTAAGTACAGCAAACTAGCTGAAAACAAAGTGACAAATTCTTAAAGTATTTAAGATCTAAGCTAATTCAAATGATACAGAAAAGAAACTGCAGAAAACTGACGTAAATATTGTATATGTAAATGTGTATTTATAATTATATTATTACATTTAAAAAAGGGCTATATATATATATGTATACATACAGTATAGTCTATTTATTACAGAAAACACAAAAAAAAAAAATTGAATTAATGATGTTATTAAAGCTAAACCAACTTTGAAAGTAACTTTCAATTAAATGCGAGAAAACCAGAGAAAACAAAGCAAAGTACGATGAAAAAGGAAAACTAAATCTTTTAAAAATGTAAGAATTTAAAATCCAAAAACTTGTGAAACTTGTGAAAATGCAAAGAGTAAGCGAAAAATAAAAGAAAAATCTGAGAAACAAAAAATAACAAAAAAATAACTAAAGCATATTATGTCAACTGTTAATTAAGTTGTTTTAATGGCAATGGGTCGTAAATTACTGTGCTATGTGTGTGTGTGTGTGTGTGTGTGTGTGTTTGTGTGTGTTTGTGTGTGTGTGTGTGTTGGTCTGTTTGTTTACTTATGTGCAAAGTAATTGTGAAAGAGCTTGTGATTTCAGCAACGAGGTAGTAAATACCAAGCAAAACAAAAGCAAACCATTTTTCATCGCTGGACAGCCGAACAAAAGCCGTACAGCTGTGGGCGAGCAAAAGATGTGGCATAGACGATAACATAATGAAATTAGATTAATCATACGCCCTGTGAAAAGCATAATGAATGCGCAGCAAAGCAATCGCTTACATTACATTATGTTAACAACATGTTTTACTCACTTGCTCTGGCCCGTATCCTGTCAGGCTCATAATTTACAGATTTAGACAGAGACAGAGGCAGAGAGAGCGAGAGCGCGAGAGTGCCAAAGCTGTATGTGCTGTTACGTAACGTATCTTAACGGTTTTTAATAAATATTAGCACATAGTTAAACACTTGAACGAACGCTGATGGAAAATCAATAAATATATATTCGAAGCCACCGTTTAACGATGAGATGCGATGCGATGCGATGAGGAGCAACGCCTAATGGACGCCCCAAAGTGTGCTACATAATATATACTTTATGTATAATTTTATGCATGTAGATGTGTGTGTATATTTTATTAACGAAATATTGAGCGTCCGTTAGCGAAATGCAGGCAGATATCTAGACCAACACCAATACCAACAGTACCATCATCATCATCATTATCATCATCAATGTCCGTAGTGGGGTCGACCTGGTAACTTCATGCAAAACCACTCAAGGACAAATGGGCCATAAGCGAAAAACTTTTATTGTTTTATGTCGAAAAGTTTTCTATATATGTATACGAAATGTCAGTGCGCTGGTCACCGCTGTTGTTATTGTTTTGTGTCAAGTGCTGCCCAACAGCGGCAGTAATACTTATCGCCATCGCCATTGCCATCGCCATCGCCAACGTCGTCACAATCGCCATCATCGTCGCATAATGTGCCATATATATTATGGCCAGAGGCCATATAATGCGCCATCCTATATGCATGAGATAACAATCTCGCCATCTACCGTTTTCAAGTACTGCACAAAATGCAATAAGGATTGTTGTGGTCATGGAATGGGAGGAGATGGTGCACTTCAGTGCCATAATACTTAATGGCAGCTGCAGTTGTGCATGTGTGTGTTTGTGTGTGTGTTGTAATGTAGGTGTAAATGATGGCCTGCTTATGGTGTTGGATGTTGTGCAATGTGTAAATTGGCACAGGATTGGGTCACGCTGACCACACTTGTCCGAAATCAGTGCACCATGACTCGCCTGCTCGGCCAGCAGAACAGTTCATCGTTGCGACTATTGATTTCGGATGGCATTTAATCAACTTGTTGTATAGCTGCTTACATCATCTGCACTCAATACATTATCAGCCATTGCATTGAGTTGTGCGGTAGTGCAGAGTTTCGGCAAATGCTAAGCCGATTGAATTATGTTCGTTACTGTGAATGAAATATTGGTTTGATTTGGTAACGGCATTTATTTTGAAAATAGGTTTAGTTTCATGAAGATATGATTGTGGATGGATTCGACCGATCAGTATATGTGTATATAATATATATCTTATCTTTAAAGCTAAAAAAAATAGAAATTATAAAATTCAGGCATTTTTTAAATTAAAATGTCTATCAAGAATAAATACAATATTACAATATTCTCAGAAGTTTTTAAAACTAAAAAATTCATTTACAGCAATATACATATTTAATCATAAAAAAGTAAAAAAAAACATTCTACATCGCATACAATAGTTAGAAAAAGATGAAATTAAATTTTGCCATTTCTGTCTATAAGCATTTTTTAATACTTTTGCAAAATGTAAACAACACCCTGAACAAACATGAATGGCATCTGTTTCAAGCCAGTTGAGAAGTGTGAATAATACTCGGCATTGAGTTCATGGTCAGGCAACCTGCCCATCAGTCAGCCAGTCAGACAGTCATTCAGTCAGTCGTTCATTCAGTCAGTGGGAGAGAGAGAGAGAGAGAGAGAGACAGAGATTCGAAAAACAGTTGATTGTATGTATATGTCGTATATGTCAAAGTTATAGTGTTGTTGCTGTTGCCGTTGCCGTTGCCGTTGGTTGCGCCACTTGATGTTTGAGGGTGTGCTGCACTTTATGACTGTAATACATTTTTGCGTATTGCCCCTTCGGTGCCGCACCACTAGCCCCTTGCTGACGAGCATAGCGGTTATTTGCGGCTTTTTGGCAGCTCGACGCTCACTGGCAAAAGTTATTGAATTGTTATAGCAGCCACTTGTGATAAATCAATGACAAGCCACCATGCGAAATCTACGTTGACAAATAGAGCGGCGAGCAAGTAGTGGAAGAAATCCGCTGCTGTGTGTGCTAGAGTGGTTTATTTAATTTATCATAAATAAGTAAGAATTTATTATTATTCAAGTTGCTCTGCAGATATTGATTTAAATGGCCAATGCTTAATTAAGGCCAGGCTGTGGGCTCTGTCTTAGATTCCAATCTACAAACTGAACTCAGCAAGCATGAAACATGAGGTCTGAGCTGGCATTCATTTTAACACAATCTGCCCACACCAATTTTGCTTTTAGGGCAAAATGTTTTATTAGATTCTCAAGTGTGGTAGAGAGATGAAGAGAGAAAGGGAGAGAGAGAGAGAGGGAATGAGTAAGATATCCGGGCGGCCGGCCGGATAATCAGCATTAAAAAGTTAGTTGGACTTTGCAGAGTCCGTTTCGGTTCGTTTCATACTCGAATAATTATTGCGTAGAGAAAAGTGCAATATGCCAGTCATGTTATTTTAAATGCAAGTGTGGTGCGTGTGTGTGTTTGTGTGTACGTGCAAGCAAACACAAAGGCGTGTTGCACACTGCAGACATTTATTGTGGACATAATCCGCAAGTCTTATGGCTGACTATCTGTGTGCTATGTACTATGCCCACAAATGGAGCTATAATTAAATTAAAACTCTTACCAGCACTGTGAAAGCAACTAAAATTAAATTTCTACCCACAGCTTGTTCAAGTGAAAACATTGAGAATGGGTGAACAATGCGAACAACATCCAACCAACTACAGCACAGAACGTATACTTGATGGGACAACCCTTCTTTCAGATTAAGCGTAATGGGGCTTAAGTGGCTGGCCAAGCTTGCAAATGTTCGAAGGAATCGGATAATGACCAAATGTAAATACTTAACTGACGGAATGAGAACGTCGGCTTCACACACTAGTCAAATATGCGCTGCAGCTGGCAAAGCTCTCAACTTTATTGAACTTAACCAACTTTCAACTAACTTAAGTCAACTTATTAATAGCTTGCCCACAAGTTATATCTTTTTAATTAATTAATTACTTACTGGTACCATATTAATATATTGTATATTGACAGTTGGCTTTGGCAATTAACTGATTTATTTTTGTAAACATATAGTTTTGTAAATATAAATAATGTTAGATTTTAAACATAAAATATAACATTAATAATAATTGGATTTTTTTTAAATCTTTGGAATTTATGTCTATGAATGTTTCACAACAAAGTGAGTCTAAAATTGTATATTGTGATTTATTTAAGCACTAAAATTCTATTGGTTTTCACATGTAAAACTGCACACGGCATAAGTGCAGAGCACTTGGAGACTCGATTCAATGGTTAGCCGCAAAACCACAACACTTGAAGGGTTTTTCGTCTTAGCTTTCGCTTTATTTTTGTATATTTTTTGTTTTGTTTATATCTACCGGACTATCTCTCGGTGCAAATTAATTTCCATTTGAAAATCCACAAACAGTAATTTTACAAGCACTTAACTCGGAGCAGACAGCAGCTGCTGTTGGCGGCCAAGCGGCTGGGCAACCGTTTATTCACCGGCTCTGCCTCTGGGTGCGTCTCCAGCTGCACTTTCGGCTTGGCTGGTTGGGCGTGGCTAAGCGGATTACGGCAAGAGTCGGTAGTGCTCCTACACTGGGCAACATCAGCCAGCTAACCAAAGACTTGAACACGAACGCCAACACTTGGCCAACACTTGCGGCTTCAGCTGACCAGTCGAAGTGCAAGCGTTTTTTGGAGCACAAGAAACATTTCAATGCTGAGATATAAAAGTTGAACGTTAAGCGAATCAAATCGAGGAAGAACAATAAAAATCCCTATAATACACATACACAACACACATACACAACACACATACGCACACAGATGTGTAGCACAGATGCATATCTGTTGTTATTGCATGAAGGTTGCTTGCTAAATGGGGGTCAGTTATAAGCTTGGGGCCAACTTGGTTGTGGCTGCTGTTTCGTTGCTTGCACTCGTTTTTGCTGGGCTGGTTGTTGCTGCTGCTGCTTTGGTTGTTAGTTACAAAACACGATGTGCATGTGTTGGCTATAAATACATATGTTTTAATTTCCGCACTTTTGGGTCAGAGCATAGGCAACCCAGATGCCCACAAAAATTGGGAAGATGGGGGCGAGATTAAAGGCAAGCAGCGGATGGACGTTGGCGTTGAACTTCCGTTTCTATCCGCATTGTGCTTAAATTTATGTGAGTGTGTTTGAGTTTCGCACATATACACATTTCTGCTCATTTTCGTTATGCCAGCCCAAAGAAGATGCCGACCGACCAGCGGCAAATGTTGCCAGTTTTTATTTTTCTTTATTTCAATTTCTTTTTCTCATCTTTCGATTTGGTGTTTATGTTTTTCTGCGCACTTCAACAATATGAATGTCCAATAGCAAACACACACACACACATACACACATACTTACATATGTGTGCTGTCAGAGTTTCATAAACATAGCAATGTGCTATGTACAACAACATCGAGCACAAACACCAACACACACACACAAACACATTAACGCAGCATTCATCGATCTTTTTTGTGCTGCTCACACAACTCGGTTAAATGACTCATGAAATTGCTGCTGTTGCTGCGACCCATTTGTTTGTATAGTGTGTGTGCGTGTGTGTGTGTGTGTGTGTGTTTGTGTGTGCGTGTGTGCGTGAGTATTAGTTTCAAGTGCTCACTGTACGCGCTTATGGCTCAGCAATAATTTATGTACGCTTGTCGCTGCTATTTGGTTAATAATTTTGGCTTAAATACAAACGAGCTCAAGCAACATTGCGTATACGTCACGCTGGACAAGTGAAGCGGGTAGCGGAATTGTTGACACATGTGTACATCGAGTACATTACACACAGTCCGTGGCAGGCCCAAAGTAGCCGCAAAGCCAATTGTGGATAGCTTGGCCAACTTGTTGACGGGGCGATGGTGGGAGAGGGGAGTGGGAGGGGTATCATGTGTCAAATAAATCTAAGCGTAGCCAAAGTCCGAGTGCGGGCGTGTTAAGTGGGCTCAAGACAAGGTTGATTGGGCGCGAACTTTGCACAGGACTGCAAGGTGTGCAGGGGAGGAGAGGATTCCAACTTAATCGCTGAATCTTCGATTCGAAGCTGAGAGAACTTTGTTTGGGTATAGGCCGAATTTGCAGTTATGTGAAATGTAAATATCACGATAATCTAATCAAAATCCAGATAGCACAATAATCTGGCGACAGCAAGAAAAGTTCACAAGTTGGTTTTGCAAAAGGAGGAGACTAATTTTGATATGCAAATCCATGAGCAAATGCATAAAGTTGTTAAAGAAAAATGTAATGGAATTTATATAAATGGAAATATTGGTGTGCCAGACTGTACAACTTAAGCTCTCATTGTGAACTCTGTTGCTGAACTAGCAAATACTGTGTTCTTTGTGTACCGGGAACACAACTTCTTCATATCATTTCAACTCATATTTAATGAAGACAAAAGGACAAAAGCAGTATTATCTATACTAAAATACTATTTATTTATTTGATTTTACCTGGAAATAGAGACCAAATATATTTTGATGCTTAAACTATACATAGTAAAAACCAGAACAGACAAATGCCTGCAACATTTTAACATTTTCCAAGTTAAAATTTCAGCAGCTCACATGTCATATGACATTAGAGTGTGCTTCATTTTCAGCCTGGACCGCAGGCTGGCTATTTTTGGCTACAATGTGGTGCCATCAAATTACTGGACTCATTTTCTATGCAGTCTATTAGGGGCAGAAACGTAGCCAAGCCAAAAATGCGACAAAAACGGGCGTTAAATTTCACACGACCAAGCACCCAAAAAAAAAAAAAATAAAATACACTGAAAAACGTAACAAAAGTATTCTGGGTCCCATATGCGATGGACACGCAGCGTCAAGAAAACCGCAAATATGCAAATTCTTGACAGGAAGGCAACAGCCGAATTGCCGGGACTCTGGCTGAGATGGAATGCTGAACTTTGACCCGGCTACAAACTTAGCCGCTAATGCCTTGGCATCCTTAAGAGCTCATGACATCAGCAAAAAACAGAGTCAGCGTAGACAAAAACTTGATATACACATTTTTCCTTCTTTTTTTTTTTGTTTAGGTGTCTTCTGTGGCTTTTAAATTATGACCAAGATGCGTCTGTTGAAAACTGTATTTTTTTGTGATTTCCGTTTTGCCGTTTTTCCTGAATATGATTAAGACGCGAGTGAACACATGAACATACACAAGGCAGGGCTCAACTCCGAGATACCCTAAGATCCCATTTCGAACTCATTGATTGGATTTATTTCTTTGTTACATGATGTATCGAGTAAATAAAGCAATTGCTTCCAAGTTAGGAAGAAGTTTAATCGTTAAATATAAATATTTTTATTTTCAAGAAGTAAGTGATGAAATTCAAACTTTTTCAGTAACTAGAAAATTGTGATTAGTTTAGTTACTTGTATTCTTATATAGTATTTAAAACATGGTGTCAATCAAAGGACACCGTCTAATCGTAGAAGTGCAGGGAATGTGTAACTTTTTTTTTTGGGGTGCGTGCCAAATTGGCTGAGAAGAGGCTTGGCTATTGGACGCCAAATGAGACGGCCTTTTTGTTTTGTTTTTTGCTTCCCTTCTTATTTTGGGTGTCCACAACTGATGCCAGACGGCTGCAGGATCGTGTCCTTGGCCAGCTGTGCTTCACGTCGGTAGTTAAAGGAAGCTGACAGTGAGTGCAATGCCCAAACAGTGGAGAAACTTAAATTAGTTTATTTATGCTTTGTTTGCTGGAGACTTTTGGGCAGTGGACAGTTTTCGGTAATTTATTTTAATAATTTGCCCTGGCTAATAACTTTGGCGAAAGTTTCCGTTAGCTATTTCCGCGCAATGCATAGCTGCGGCCGGCTTTGCATTAAGTTTTGCTGATTGAGTTGCCTTTCCGCGACTTTGGCTTTAAGTTGTCAGCGGCGATCTTTGCAAGTGGCTTAGGCCAAACATAAAAGACAAGCAAGCAGTGCGTAAAATGTTTGCGAAACCCAAAAAGGAATTAATTACAGTCAACGGGCATGCAAAGACGAAACCCGAACCCTTTTTTTCCCGGCCACCCCCTTTCCCAACCGTTGACTTGCATCTTGTTGTAGGAAGTGAGATTCTTTTTTTTTTTTAAGTGCCGCCCCATTTCCGTTTATCTGAATTCTGGCAACGCGCAAAAAGTTGCCTTAAATATTTACTTAAGAAATTTTTGTATAGCGCACTGTTAACTTTTATTCTTTGCTATACCCTTAAAAAGGCATGTGGGAACTTTGACATTATGCTTGCAGCAAGAAAATAAAGAAAACAAGTATCTCATATTGTCATGATGATATAATATTTACCAACTCACTTGCCAAGCGCACAAGACATGCTGTGAATATTATTATGTATAATACATGCGGTAGATTAAAGCACACAATTTATTTAAAAACTGCTTTTTCAGAAACTCATTTTTGTGTCTAGTTAAAGATGGATCGTTACGATTCTGTCTGACAGACGCTGTTCGACCTTGGGTAGTACATAGACAGATATCAAAGAGTCTATTGATCAGGAGGCATATTGATATATGAAGCATAACTCTTTAGAAGTCTACCGCTTTTATTGCTTTCTTATCACATCTTCGATGCATAAGAGGGGATTAATTATTAAAGGGTGTGCAGGCTTTGAGTTGCATCAATAAAAATGGTTTACTTACTCGCACTTTATTTTCATATTTTCAGTTGCTGTGTAATTTGGCGCATGCGATTAATTTTATTATTTTGTTTCTTCGGGGCAAGTTTGTGCGGCGCGTGCTGCGGCTTTAAATCAAAATTTCATCGGGCGAAATAAAATTGTGTGCAGCCTACTTGGTGGGGGCGGCGGAGACGCGGGCAGACATAGATGACATGCCTCTGATATATCACTCAACGGGGCAGGGCCACCTGTAAAACTGACTGAAATGTGGCCATGGCCAGTGACAAATTAGCCACATCAATTACACAAATTTATTTTGCTGCCATGTTTGTATTGCAAGCGTCTCAAAACCCGCCAACGCCCAAAAGCCGCCTACAATCTCATTTGTTGTACTTAATTTGGGTTCTCGGTAAGGCGTTCGCTCTCTCTCTCTCTCTCTCTCTCTCTTTTTTCTCCTCTCTGTCTCTCTCTTTCTCTCGCTGTGTGTAACTGTGCAATAGTGTGTGTTGGTCATGGAATGGAAACAGTTGAAAAAGGGCAACGAAATGCGCATTTGGCATTGTTTTTCGTCTCGGTCAAGTGCGGAGTACCCCTCACCCCATAATCCTGAGGAAATTCGTGGGATGCGGGCTTGGGGGGATTGGGGTGCTGAACCAAATGAGTTTTATGATGAGCTGCTGCGGCTCGTCGTTTGCTGCTGCTGCTGCTGTTGTTGATTTACGTTTGTTTTGTTTGCATGCCAAAATGCTTGGAAAGCAACATCAACCAACAGTTTTACATACAAACACACAACACACACACACACTCACGTACACTCGTGTATGTGTATATGTATGTGAAGCAACTACGGTTGCATGTGACTATTTGTTGTGTCTGCTTGGCGAGCGATAAAAACTCGAATATTCGTACTGAAAACAAAAGTTTTGCATTTGATTTATGTGAATTTCGGTTTAACTTTGTGTATAGCGTAAAATAGTTGAGGCTAAAGGGGCAACTCTCAAGAGGAGGGGAGTGGGGCAGGGATTGTTCTGCGATACTCGTAGCTAAGTTGGTTAGTTGGCCAGTTCATAAATTCTAATCATTATAAATGCTAAGCCAAAAACGGTTGGGCGAATGGAAGCAGTTTGAAAAGTATGCTATAATTGTATAGATGATTAGGGGTCCTGGCTGGAGGGTGCCTATGGGATTGACATTAAAGCGTAAAAAGCCGATTATACTGTGGCATTGTGGTCTATAAAAACTGTGAGCTCATAAATATTTAAGCTGAAGCACATTAATTTATGTACAAATTGATCGAGGACTGACACATGCGACTAATAACCTCATAGGGCAGTATAATAATAATGAGTCGTGGGCATTGCTTCAATGTATTGATTGCAAGTAGCTAAAGCCATGGGAATTTGTAATAGCATAAATTATAAGACCAGCTGCCAAGTTGACAAATGTGAGAGAGTTGTCATATTTCAAGCATGTTTTAAGTTCTATGTATATTCATTTATACTATGTACAATTTCAAATGAATATCTTAGTTTATAATTTAATTTAAGTTATGCGGAAGAGGAGTGCAGTCGTTTGAATCCAGCATTCTATTCATTATGGAAGAAGCAATTGAAATTTACTTTACAATTGCGGCTGCTGAATCATAATTAATTTTCAACAATTTAAATGCAAATTGAGAGATTTTAAAAAGAGAAGAAAAGTAAAGAACGCGTGAAAGATGAAAAAAAAATCCGATAAATTGCGGAAAAAGCAGAACCCTTTAGGGTGCACCTTGATTAAGTTCTTCTTTAAATAAAGACACTCATTCCTGATAGCGTGCAACTTGTTGTTGGTCATCTTCATCTATTCTTGCCTCATTAACTTGCCATTTAATCCCCACACTCATACCCGTTTCGTTCATATTTATCATGTTGTTACGCACACAAGTGTCACTCACACACATCAGCACACACACACATGCCTGGGGGGTGTGCGCAAGGACAACAGTTTCAATTTCATTTGATTTTTACCCCTGGCAGCTGACAGTATAATAATATGTGGTGGCAAATGTCTTCATCAGAAATCAGCTAACCAATCAAAGAGCAAACAGCATTCAATCATTGTCGCTGGTAATGATGACACAACACCCTTGCTTTATTAGGGGAGATCTAGCTGCAACATTTTCATGTCGCTTCATTTCGAAGACAGTGTGGCAGTACTTTCAAAGTGAACAGCAACATTTTATGCGATTTATCAGACTTGCATTTGCCTAAACAAGAATATTCGGTGATACTCCTAAAAGCTATATAATGGTAACATCTCCTATTCACGTGACATTCCTGTATCCAGGAATAAAGTGCTGTTAATTTTTGTGCGACTAATATCTACGAATATCTATGGATTCGTGGGGAATCGTTGTTAATATTAAACAGCTGAATGTGTCAAATGAAGGCATTAATTTCTGCTCGACTTGTTGATTATTTATAGATATTTTGACGATGACTGCAGCTAAGCAACATCAATTTACGGCTCATGAACTCAGATGAGCTCGATATAATCGACTGCATTCGCAATCGCATTCGCATTCGCATTCGTCCACATTCGCATTCGCATCCACATTCCGCAATCCTTGCAATTTATGCTGCACAATTTGTGCAATGACCATAAACCTCGTTCTCGTTCTGTTTCTCGATTTGCAATACTATTTGTATGGCGCTTGCTAGCAAAAATTGCTTATGCGATTTTGGGCTATTGGCCGATCGACCGACTGTCCGATTGCCAATTGCCAATTGCCAATTGCCGATTAAAGCGAGCTGAAATTGTTTGCGTGCATTCTATTGGGTCACATCCATCAGATACACATGCATGGAAAATGAGAGAGAGAGAGAGAGATAGTGTGAGAGAAAGAGAGAGGGAGGGGAAGGGGGAGACGGGCATGGCTAACTGCATTATGTGTGCACGCGTGTGACTCTGATTGCATTTGCGTGTGTGTGTTTTTATGGCCACTCACTCAACAAGCTGCTGGCTATTTGCCTTAACGCGGATCAACGCAACTCTCCACTTATCTATTGAAATCATACATTTAAATTGGAATCGATTTGTGGGGAGCAGCAGCCAAGCTAAAACCAATTCCGAGTGTAGCCGGATTTGACGACCACCATCAACAAGTCTCAGTGCTCGAGTCGCTGTTGTCTCTCTGTCCCTCTGTCTGGCTGTCCGCCTGTCTAGCTGTCGGTCTCTCTGTTTACCCATGCCTTGGGTAAGCTCTTGAACCGCAAATCCTTTCGTTTGGGTTCCGTTGCGCATCCACTTGGAATGGGAGAGAGACATCGAGACATTGTCATCGTCATCGTGTTATGCAAATATTGCGCACATGGCATTTCTCGTTATTCAGCATTTCATTTTAAATAAAACAGAAAAATATGATGAGAAAAATATGAGAATGTCTGCACCGAAGCTTGTATGCCCTTAAGGAAATCCACTCAACACATATTTTAAATACTAGTCAGAAGCTCTAACATGGGAAACAGATTGATATAATTAAGTTCAACTGATAAATATTTGAGTGTTTTAATTAATGAGCTTATTTTAATCAGACAAATTAGATAATATTGATCATATATAAAATTGTATTGGAATCCGCTAAAAATACATATTTAACTTTTTCGTGCCATCAATAAATGTATTATATAACACATGCTGTTATTTAACTGGCAGTGTTTGATTGTTGTTATTTATTTATTTAACTTTTAAGTACTTATTCATTCTTTCGATGTGAGTTGGGGCATCCAATTGCTGTCGAGAACCCAAAGCAAATGCTTGACATTAAAACGCCCCATATTATTTTTTGTTACGCATTGTTTTGATTTTTTTTTTGTTTGTTGAGTGCACTCGAAGTGTAATGGAAATGTTTCTTAGTAATTACCATGCGTCTGTAAGCTGTCGATCTAATGATGTATAAATGATTTGCTCTTGTCCTGGCAGAGGGTTGGATTTCTATGAGTACTTTAAGAAAAATGTATTTTTGATTACACGTTTCCTAATGCTGCTCTTGTTTTTGTTCTCAATGTTGCATTGTTGTGACTTCGTTGTTCGTTGGTCGTTGCCATTTAAAATGATTGCCTTTTCATTTGGGTTTACGCCTCAATTACCACTACATGTGAGCATACAAAACCAAAATATAGAAATATCGCTGAGCAAGTAATAATTTATTATAAACGTCTCGCTGGGCCTAAACCAATATTGTGGTAGTAGTAGTTGGCGACTTAAATAAATTAGCTTTGATTGTGGCCAAGGCCACTCGGCTGCCGGCAGACCTCTTCCCTCTGCTTAGTAAGCTTCTAAGCTTCCTTCCCCTCGCCATTTAGCTACTTTATGGAGAAGATTGAAATACTCACATAGAGCAAATGCTTAATTATATTGTTTGCTGTCGATGACGCAGTATAAAGAAAAGAAAAAACGGAAAAGGAAAGCACGCAATAAGCAGTGCAAAAGCTAAGCATATAAATTAGATTCTTTTCTCCTTTTTTTTTTGGGTCAGAAGGGAATGCGCGAGTACGAGACTTACATACAGACTGCGGCTGTGAGACTTAAGCAATTTGATATATGTGATACTTAAAAAACTGATCCGTTAAGTGATTAAGAATGCTAATGTATTTTACTCAACATTTGAAGAAGAATCAACTATTGTAAATATAACAGACGCAAAAACTTGACTATCGCGTTGAATTTGGATAAGATACCAAGGGTTAGATAAAGTAGGCTGTATTCATTTTCACTCCCTTTAATTTTAAAGTAGATTTAAATATGATATCCTTTCTAGGTTTGTATGTATTTTTTCTGTTTTTGTCGGAACATCTAAGATTTTGCCGGGTGTATCCACAGTCTTTTTCCATTATTTGTTTGTTTATCATTTTCTTCGGCGAGTATTTTCTTATTTTCGTTTCCGTTTTTGTTTATCTTTGCAGCTGCCAACCCCCTTGACACTTTGATTTGTTGTTGACTCTGCCTTATGTTTCACTCACCACTTTCGATTTCCACATTTTTGCCAAGTAGCAACATTTTTTGCTGGCTGCTCGTCTGTTTCGATTCCCTATTTGTCCACTGTCCCATTAGTGCCTGCGAGCGTTCTATAAAACCAAAGTAGTCCACTCAAAAACCCATACACCTTACACACACATAAAACTCTGTTTGCTGGCATCTTGAAAAAAAGGCAGCAACCTAACAAACCCATTGGAAAAATGGACAGTGCTCTGGTTCAACACAGCTTCGATGAAATCTCTGATCAGCCAAAACAAAAAAAAAGAAAAAAAGAGAAAAATAGAGGAAGTCCATCTACTCCTTGGCTCCAACTCCCCATTTTTTTTGGGGGTGGGGGGAGGCACGAGTTTTAGTTTGCTGTGCGGATGGTTGGGCAACTTTTTCGTTTTTGTTTTCACGGCTTGTTTATTTTTGCTTACACTTATCAAAATATTGACGATACACATATTGTTTTGCGTTGTCTTCATGTGGCATAAAGATATCGGGGTCCCTACCGAAACCAGAGCCAAAACAAAGAAAGAAACAAAAATTATCTTGCACGCGGCCACATGTTCTTGAATTTTTCACCATGCTTCTGTGCGTGTGTGTAACTGTATATTTATTTTTCCTCCTGAATATGCCGTAACTTTCACTTTGTTGTCGTGGTCTGCCTGCAATTCCTCTTTCTATCCCAATAGATATCCCATCCGCACTTTATTTGCCCCATTTCTGCTTAAGTTACTTTTGCCTCACGCTTGAATTTCCTTGCCTTATTCTAGCTGGATTTGGTTTTGCCTTTTGCCTTTGCCTTTTCACTTTTGCTTTCTGTTGTTCGCTTTCTGGTCTTTAAGCGATTTTTCTTTTTCCCTCTGTTCAAGCATTGCTGAGCTAAGCAGCTCATTTTCAATCGAGCATGTGCGTTGGCTCTGTGATTTTTCGTATCCATGTATCTGACTTTCTTTTGGTTATCCTACCATTTCACGTTTGTTTTTCGCATTTTATTTTCATAAATAAATTTGCATGTCGAATGACATTGTTTATGGCATTCCTGTATGAAAATCGCATACTCATATATCTCTAGACCCGTCCACCGTCCTTATGTCACACGATGTTGACATCTTTGTTAAAATATGTTTACATGCTCAAATTAGTCTCCGGCTCAGTGTTTTGCTTTGTTTTGTTTTTTCACATTCGATTGCCTTGCTCTGTTTGTTTGTCTGTCAAAGGACGACAGCCGAAATGAATTCGTAATTGAGTTTTGTGCTCTGCTTCTCTGTTTCAATTCATCCAAAGGCCACATTTCATTCTACTGTCATCACATTCTTATTCTAATTCGAGCTTAATATTATGAACGTTATTTACATATTTGTTTAATACATGTATATACAACATGTTACGTCTTCTGCATATATGCATATGAGTATGAACCTTCGCCTCTTCTTCCACCCATCTAGCGAGACGCCTGCTCGTCTGCTCATTTGTCCCAAAATTACATAAGCTATGTTGTACTCAGCCTCGCTGTAATCAATTTCGACATTCTCATCACATTTTGGGTAAAATGGAGGCAATAATTATTGAAAATAACTCATGCGCAGCACATTTGTTGCCTAGCTCTCTGGCTTGGTCTTAGCTAAGAATCCCACTCAATGCCAATTAAATCATTTCCGGAGCAGCGTGTTCTGAGTAACACACTTCTCATCCCAACCTAACTGCTGCCACTTTCGTGAAGTCTGCTTATCAGCACAAAACAACTAATTTATAATATGCCTTTATTCTAGTCGGTTAACAAGGATTGCTCATACGCCATCTAAGCCAACTGAAGCTTTGGACAGAAAAAAGGGAAAAATTATGTCATTGCTTTGCACTTGTATCCCTCGTTGCTGTTTCTGTTGTTTCTGTTTTGCTGAGCGTTGTGATAGCGGCTGTGCCAGAAAGTTTTCTCAAGATTGGATGTAGCTTCTCCACGACCTGCTAATGTACTCAAACGATGAGAGTCAAGTTTTTCTTCTTTTTGTTTTTGTGAGGAATATCCAAAGCGAATTTGATAATACAATAAATATTCTTCGGCAAGCTATCGTAAATTAAAAGTTTTCAGATATTTTCATGAATAAGGACTTTTATGAGTCTTGTTGTTATCAGTTGCTTTAAAAATATGCTTTTTTATCTGCCACAGATTTATTAATTAACAAATCATATTCCACGTTGGAATGTTTTCATTTCTCCCCATACATTTTTTACTTCTGCTATGAGTATATATAACCAATTGTAGTACAAAAGATGAGAAAAAGACAAAAAATTTATTTGAAAAATTGAATTCGATAATAATAAAAACAATTTAAATATTTTCCATCTTTGGCCCTTTCTTTAATACAACATTTTCATAAAAATATAATAAATATTATATAAATATTAGAATAAAGATAGCAAACTTTGAGTTTGTCAGCAATTTGTTTTAGATTGGTTTCATACACCATTTAAAATTGTTATTAGTTTGAGAATTTTACGTTCCGCTTAAGCTTTACATTCCTTTGTTTTTAGTCTAATTGTGTAATTATATAGTCGAGACAAGGGACTGCTTCCTTCCCTATTTTTAAAATCTGATTCTCTAAACCTACCAAGCAAAGTGCCGTTCAGCAGCTTAAATGCAGTCATCTTGTCTTACTGCTATTATGCTGACTCTCTCTCTCTCCCTCACTCCATCTTTCTCTCGCTGTCCCTTTCTATTTGTCTTTCCCCCACTGCTGTTCAATAGAAATGAGTCGGTAGTCGCATTGTCTGCGCGATACCATCAGCATCTTGATTGTCAGCCAGCAGCCGGCAAGTATGGCCAGCAGTGATGGCCCCAAAAATGCCGCCCAAGCGGCTCAACATAAAGTAATCTAATGGCAGTCAGTCTGTAAGTACTGCCAAGCACTTACAAATCCGGCGCAGTGGAGCCATGGAGCCGTGGAGCCTTGCGAGCTGCCACCTTGAAACTGTTGCCGTTAGCGAGCTGTCGTTATTCCCAGGACGCAAATTATGCATTAAGCTGTAGAAAAATGCCGCATAATGTTATCAGGCGAGCAGGCGATGAGGCAGAGCAAGTCAGGCAGCGGCAAAACAGCAACAGACCAGCACACAGCAGCTAAGGTGATTTCCTGCGTCTCTGGCGCGCATTTGCTGGATGACTCGACGGAACAGTTGGCAACGCGAAAGCCGCAATCAAAATGTGTAAATTAGCACTTGATGCAACTGGGCTTGCCTACTCATTCTGTTCCGGTAACATGAATGACTGACTGACTGACTGACTGACAATCTCTTGTGGTTTCAGTCAGCCGACTGTCAACGTTGTCGTCCTGTATTCATATATTGCACGGCAAATTGCAATTTCCACTTTAATCTCCGCTCGCACATAGCATCATGAAGACCAGCACGCGTTGTCAACAGCCGCAGCTTATAATTTCGTTTATAATTACATTGACAGCAAGAGCAAAACTCAAGTTGCAGCCGCAGCTGCCACTGTTGCTGCCGTTTCTACTGTTGCAGCTGCAATTGCATTTGCTGTAAGTCCAGCAAAAAGTGCCCACCTGCAGGCGACACTTACCTAATTAGCTCAAAGTACACTGACAGCAACCATTTCAATGTAGATGTGTCTAAGTGTTCGCCTCTGTCTGCATGTGTCGGCGTGGTCATGCTCCGTCATGGGGCACTTGGCAATTTGCAATTCCTGTCAGTCAGTCCAGTGGCTAATTTCAGACGGTCCAAGTATCCATTAGATTTACGCTGCCAAGTTCATTTGAATGATCAGTGGAATGTCGCAGCAAATAGAATTTCATATTTTTGAATAGATGGGAAACTAAATAAACTAAATTATATTTATTTGTGGACATTTTTATTTGCACTCAGCTGTCTAAAAAACAAGGTTTCCATTCAAGTGCACACGATTTGTATACTTTGTGTGTAAAACAAAAGTGGATTATTTAGGTAAGTATCTCATTCACATTCTTATTATTATCAGGATTACTATTAGCATTATTATCGTTGCAAGGTAGAAGACCAACTTATAATAAAAATGGTCGTTAGATTCGGAACGGACATTATGAGTTCCATACCTTAAGTCTGGGATTCGTCGCTAATTTACGTTAATGTCTTGGCTGATCAGAGTAATAACTGGAAGCTCTTTCTAAGGACAAGGTTAAGTCAATCGACAACAGTTGAGTCAACGAACTTGTTGCATACATTTTCGCAACAGGCAACATTGAATATTCTCAGAGTACACTGACTTCTTGCAATTTCAAAATAAGTTGCATTTAGGACTATTAGAGGAGTTTGTGTCGTTTCTCCGTCGAGTTCTCGAGGACAAGGTAAAAAAGTAATATTTTTTGTGTGCATTTGCATTTATTTTTAACTGTTGTGATCTGCAGCCGCAGAAATATTTGGTTTACTTATAAATAAATAAGGTCTCTTGGAATTGTGGAAACGAAATTTGTTGAAAGATTCACACAATAATTGCATTTCATTCAGGGCATTTATATATTTAATATATTTTATACATTTATTTAAACTGATTTTACCCGGATAAAAAGGATAGTTGCGTATGTAAGACAGTCATTCAAAGTCAGGCATGTCATTCTGTCGATCATTACACAAATTACTGAAGCAAGGACATGAAATCAGAAACTAATGTCAGTTACCTTCTAAGGATCTTGGAAAAGGGACTGCCATAAATTACGTATATTTGCAAGAATTTGAAACTCTGTATTATTAAGCAAGAAATAAAATTGAAATTTTGTATTTGTTATTGAATTAGCGTCACGTTGTCAATGGATTTTTAGTGACAATTTCTAGCTTCTTTGCCAATGGTAAATTCAATTTTTAGCTGAAATACGCTTGAGATACATATCCGGCATTCCCATGCAGCTTGATAAACTATTGAATGTCATTCACTGCTTTGTAAATGGCTTTGTGATATGCGTTCAATTGACATTTGAATGCCCGACAGCAAATGATAGAGCAAGTACGCCCCCAACTGCTTCGATTGGTTTGTGATATCGGCAGTTCCATTTCTTTTTCCCTTTCCATTATTCTATTTGTCCTGCTAAAATGCCAGTTCGTGCTGTTGCTCATATTAAATGTATATCAATGGTGTAGGCCATTTGCAGGCATATCTGCATTTGCCAAACCTTTTCCTAATAACGCATGCCAATTTATCTGTATGGGACTGTAGTCAAGGCAAGAAAGTAATAAGCAAATACTTGGCATAATTTGGCTAAGGACCAGATCCAAAAGCCAGAAGCAGCAGGAGCAGAAGGCCTTTGGCCGGCTGGATTCAGCGACAAGCGCCCAGACAATTTCAACTTCCTTGCCAGGGGACATTGACCACTGACGTAATCAAATCGACAATCAGTAAAAGATATGTGTGCGCATCAATGTGCCCGAAGGGTTGGTTCACAAAATGGTACAATATAGCACAGCAGCTCAAATATTTGCCAAGCCTGTTCGCAAAAAAAGTTAAACTAAAAAGAAAAGGGATGCGGTTGGCGTGTTGCTGCCGTGCCGGAAGCATATTTGGCCTGCCCCAAACAGTGCGTAAATTGCCATTTTCAAACACATTTCAATACATTTTTTTGGGCGATCCGCAAAGTTAGTTCGGCACTGTGGTATAAATTGCTGCCCATTGCGAAGTCGAGGTCTTCACAAATTTTATTGCGTTCGCAGTTTGTCAGTTTGCCCTGATGACTGGCGACTTTTTGCCTATCGTTTATCGAGTTTCGCCTTTTGTCGCTAGCCTGTAGAATTTCAAATTGCGCATACGCCGCGTGTGATGCGAACGCATCACTTGTCAACCGCCAGTTGTTGCTGCTGCTTCTCAGTTATTGCGCTGTCATTTTATTGTTTGTCGCAACGGACACACAGACAGACAATCAGATAGGGCGACAAATGTGGAGACAGACACACAAAGAGGCTTTGATCTTGCCCCGTGCCAAGCAGCATGCAAGGCTTTTTACAGCTTTCCGAATTGTGCTTTGTGTAAATTGCGCACATAAGCGAAACGCACGTGCATAAAATGGTATCACATCCTTTTATCACCCATATTGTCCGCCTTACGCACACACATACACATACTTATGCATGCCAACGCGAAGGCGTCGCATATTTGTTGGCCACTTAAATGCCACACAGCTGGCTAGGTAATACTGAAATTTTAGCAAATTTTAATGTTTTTGGCACTTTTACGGAACCAAAAAAGAAAAAATTGCTCAACTTTGTGAAGATGAGCAACATTAAAGTGAATGCTCAGAGCAGGGGATGATCAACTAGTTTTGTGTAGGCCTCAAATAATTTATAAGAAAGTAACCAAAGCATTTATTATATTTTTAGTAATTTAATAATTATAAATCATATTAATGTGCATTTTTTGTATTCTTATATTAAATTTATACGAATTTAAATCTGCTGGAAATTTATTATCTTGTTATTGCTCGAGTTTGCATTAATTATTGAAATCCAAAACCAAAAACGAATAAATGGAATGTAGCTCACAATTTATCATGGCTTATCGATGTTTCAATAAACGATATTTGGCAAACATTTAATTATATAATGCGCACAACTTTTTTGTGGTTTTGATTGTGAAATGGAAATAATTATAAAATTTTCGGATATATGGATTAATATTTCTGGTATATATATCAACGAAATTCAAAATCAATTAATATTCCTACTCAAATGACGAGTTTGACAACCGCATATCTTTTATTATCTTTATCATTATCGGGGCTAAACGCTATTCATAACTTATAAGCTGAGTATAAAAATGTTTTAAATGTTTTCCTAATTGTTTTACCACAAATATTTATCGCAAAATCCGCCCTACATTATGTACGGTATCTGTTGTGCTAGTTTACAACAATAGCTTCATTACAGGCGCACGCTTACATTATATTTTATAATCATTTTACAACCGGTATGATATTTAGAATGCTAACAACAGTTGCTTCATTTCTGGTTGGCAAAGTTTGTGATGCCATGTTGCCATGTTGCTGTGGCAAACATTTAAGCTGCGCTCCTCAATGTTGCTGTTGTTGTTTTCGTTGTTTTAGTTGCTGGCGGGCAAAAAGTTGATGCCGCCACATGGTTGCTGTTTTGGCAGTTTTATAGTGCTGCCCATAAAGTACTTAAAAGTTTCATTTTACGCCTATTTTGTAGCCAGTGGCCCATTATCAGAACCACGATGCCAGATAGAGAGAGAGAGAGAGAGAGAGAGAGTGAGATGGTGACCTGTGCAAAGTGGCTGGAAACAGCAGCATAACCTGTGCAGCTGCTTGTAGAATCCAATTTGCCAACAATTTAACAATCATTGCTTTTGGCTAGCTAGAAGTCAACTCGCATTCGCACACCCACACACACATACAAACACACTCACGAAAAGCATGTATTGTGGTGGCCATTTTAATTGCCTGTCTAAACAAATAACATTCGAGTAGCATACTTTTGGGAACTACTGTCTGCCGACACTTGTGTCTTTAATGTGGTCCAGGCCGAGCGGTTGCTGATGATCATGATGGTTCCTAGTCTCCGGCTGCCAATTAATGCCAAATGTGGCAAGTAAAATGCGGATTTCTGGAGAAGGTCAATTCAAAGTATTGCGCATGGGCTGATGGGAGTGGGGGAGTCAAAGTTGGGCAAAAGCAATTGCCTGGTTATTGCTCTGGAAGTCGACCCCAAAACTTGTGCTTTTCAATATGCCAAGCTGTTCAATGCCAACGTCATCGTCTGCTATTCCCTTTTGGCTGCTTGTTGCGCGATTTCATAAAAATAAAATGTAATACAAATATTTTCACAGCTTTCGAGACGCGGCGTTCAACACTCTGAACAGCAGCCTGTTTATTTCTTTACTGTTCTGATAAAGTTTTTATTTCACATTTTCCATATATACCCTTGCGTAATATAGGTGCCTGGAAAAGCAGTGTTTTGAACCAAAATACCAACTACATTTGAGATCATTTAGATATCAGTTGGATTAACCCGTTAGATCTTTCAACTATTGCATATATACTTTATTAATGATTTTATCTGAATATGCATTTAGCAGTATGGTGAAGCTCCAGCCGGGCTACATAGTATCTGCTTATCTAGCACTCTCGGCTGCAGTATTACAGCTTGTTCACAATTTATGTTTTCCGCCTTTATGTGCGGCTGCCATTGCTGCTGCCTGCGGTCTTAATGGGTTTTTTGATGTTGTAGGGGCCCCTTCACTCTTCACTATTTGAAGTGCTCGAAACTTGAGAAAATGATAGCTGCGCGGCAATTCCGTTCGAGCGCAGGCTCTTCAACTTGCAATGCAAATTTATCATGGTCTATCAGAGAGCCTGAGGAATTGTTGGCAAGACGGTAATTGGTCATTGCCGAGTAAACGAGTGAGCTTAAAAGTGGTGCAACTACTGTGCAGCATTTCAGCGAATTGTTGTAAAGTTTATTCGATGAGCTTACGTAAAGAATACTGAAACCTCAGTCTTTGGTCAATTAAAATTTGCCACAATTTTTAACAAATGTTACATTTTGCAAATCCAAACTCTTCCTTTTTAAAGTATTTTGCTTGCACAGGTCAATAAATAAATAACGACACACCAAATAAGGCAATTTATTTATATCTTTGGGAATTTATTAAAATGTGATAGCAAATGTTGCAAAATGTTTGACCATAGTTTTGCTGCTGGCCAATTTTAAGCCGGCTTAAGTCAATTTTTTGGGTAAGGATTATTCTTTCTTTTTCTGTTGATTTTTACCGCACTCATAAGTTGTTAACATTTAATAACATAAACATTGTAGCTCACAGCAAACAGAAACTATTCAAGCGCACCTAAGTTGACACTGATCGACTTGAAGATATCCTGTATCCAGCAGTCGATTGCCAGAAACAACGGCCGTCGTTAGTCTTTGCTAAGTACCAGACGAATATGGGCTTATAATTCGCTTATGCCACAAATGAGGTGTGATATATTTAAAAATAATTTTGTTAAGATCAATTGCACTATTACACTAATATTTAATGCAATTTTTCCTCTCAGACCAGTCATATTTATAAATAAAGTATAAATACCTTATGTGGACGGAGATATCTGCTTTTGCCTGTTATATAAATAACGTATACAAAATAAAAAAAAAAGATAAAATCCATTATGCTGGAATACATTCAATTTGCCTATTCAGACCGCAGTCTGTCTTGCATTCCCATTTTGCAGTCATAAGATGTTGTTGCCTGCGAGCAAAGCTAGTGCTAAGTTCCTTAGAAGAAGCCGCATGAAGCCGGCCTATTTTCATATATTCACCACAACGTTTATTCACCTCTAAAAATAACATTTCTCGAAAAAACGTTTTCTTGAACAAATTTCTAGAAAATCACATTTTAAAATTTTTTGTTTTTTGTAAAAGTTCAAATTCAAGCTGCTAAATCTTCGCCAAGTATTATTCGATGGTCGAATTGTTTCCCCGAATAAGTTAAAGCTAAACTAAGTCATTCAGCTTACTTTTCGATTGCTGTATTGCAATTATTTTGGTTTGTGGTCAAATTTGCTATTTTCTTTGTAACGGGATTTTCATCCGGCCATCTGACATTTTCACACAATTGCTTATCGAGCCAAAACATTTTCGCATTAACATAAAATTTGTTTTTATAGCTGAGCATAGTTTTCAATGGCTTCTCATAGTTGGGCTGGGAAATTAAGGAGTTTTCGCAATGTTGTGGACACATTCTTAGAAATTAGCTTGTGGCATCCTAGCAACATTTGTTGCAAGCCACAAACAACAGTTGACGTTACTGACCCTGCCTGCCCCTCTCTAGCCCCAACCATTGTTGTTAAAATGCACGCATAAAATACAAATTAAATGCATGTTGCCCCATTCTGTCGCCGCCCCGTTCTGCCGCGCCCCATTCACCCCCCATCCGTGTGATGTGTTTTGTGATCCCCAGAGCGACTTTTCTCGTTAGTAATTGTGCGCGATTCACGTTGATTTTCCCAACTCAGCCGGGTTTGAGTGATGAGGGTGTTGCTGTTGGCAATCCATGGATTGCTTCCTTGCTTGCTTGCCTACTCTTGCCACCATTCGTTGCACATTCTGAACAACCATCGTTCAGCGAGCGCTTGCATATCTTTGCATGTAAATGTTTTCATACTCGAGACTTTAGACTCCGACTACGACTCGCACTCGGACTGCAACTCGAACCCAACTCGCATCGTTGCTTCAGTGGTTGTGGTTGTTTTTTTTCTGCTTTTATGTTTGCACAAGTGTCCGTTGTGGTTGAAAGGTGAACATTGCGCTGGCACATCACAATCGTGCCCGCCTCCGACCCATCTCCATCTCCACCTCCATCTGCATTCGCCAGCCAATTCCCTGCTCAGTCAGCGCTAGATGAAAAATAAACAGTATGCACCTTGTCCATACTTCACTCCTTCTCCGCGTTGCTTTGCTTTGCTTTCGCTTGTCATTCAAGATGATTTACAGTGCTCTGTGGCCCCATGCGGAGCAGCGCAGACCACCTGACCATTTAGGTTGTCCGGCACTCGAACTCGTCCTGCTGCTTGTAATGGGCGAGCGCATCCTTTGCTCATTTGCCTTCTACATTTGTCGCATAATGATTGCGCCATCAGTTTAATATGCATACGGGACTGACTGTTGCTGCTGTTGCTGATGTTGCTGTTGTTGCTGTTGTTGGTCTTCGCATTATTCAAGCTCTTTTTTATTTGCTGTCTAGCGCTGGCTCTTTGTGCTGCGCAACTTTGCTATAAAAAGTGAACGGCACAATGAAAATACAACAACCAACAATAAAAGGCAAACAAAAAAAAAAACCAAAAAGAAAAAAAACAATAATAAAGCACTTGAAACAAACGTTTTCAGTAAATTTAACATTAGCTGCTTTGTGAAAATAATCAGCGAAAGGTTCGCTGCGCGCCGGAACCAAAACGGGCGCCTCCGCATTATAGGGGACTGCAAGGCAACGACGTAGACAGCGGAGGGTGGTGTGCAAGGGGGGTGTTGGAATTGGGCGGGGGGGCTGTTCAAAAAACTTTTCTTGTTCGCCTCTTGCGCCTGCAAGTAGGCAACATTCTTTGTTGTTTGCTATTATTATGCTTACTTGCCACGCGAGCGAGCGCATGTGTGTGTGTGTGTGTGTGTGTGTGTGCGCGCGGATGTGTGTGAGTTTTGGTATATTTACAAACTCCGTAGCACACTTTTCAGCTTGCGCAACTGTTGTGTGTGTTAAGGTTAAGAGTTGGCAAGTCCTTTCGTCTGCATAGAACTTCCACTTCCAGCCAGCGACGCTGCCAACCTTGCCGCACATTTCTGATTTATGTGGCGACACTGCTCAGGCACACCGACCGAGCAAGAGCGAGTGAGAGAGACGGAGAGAAATGGTAGCAATAATTAGAAAGAGTAGGTATACATTTTGCAATGCATAGTTTTTGATATGGCTGAATTTACGTTTTTCCCTGCTAGCTGCCAAAGTGGGCAAATTATTTCAATTTCTATTATCGTATTTTATGATTGCCGGTCTGTGGCTTTTTATTTAACAAATTTTTCCTGGAAAACTCAGTGGCATTTTTCCGTGGCTGTTGGCAGTTTTGTTTTGTTCATTTTGCGTGGCTCACAACCACATTGCTGTTGAGTTCATGACGCCTTATGGTTTATTAGCCCAGTTTCAATTTCTTAATGGCCAGTTTCAGTGCCCTCTGTATATTACCAACTGTTTGCCTCAAGCTGTGCCGTATTTGACCCAAGTATTGTTGGCTCTTGTATAAAATCAATTCGCAGTGAGTGCAATTAATTGATAGCTATATAAATTGACTTATCACTCTATACAATACAACGCTGTGATAATAACTTAAGCTAAATAATTGAATACTGACAGTTGGAAGGTAAAAGCAAGCAGAACTTGAAGGTTGAAATAAATTTGGGGGGAATTATGTCAACCGCAGCCAGAAAATGAATTGTGTTGCACAATTCGAAGCTTCGCGCTGTGTTGTAAAGCTATTTGGCAAGTCAAAATTTATATATATATATAAATAATTATACATACTTAATACAGTTAATGTTTATTTCTTATGTGTTCCCATTCAAAGTTCTAAGTTTTAAAAATCTCAATATATTCTGTTGGATACAAGCAGCCGTCTCTGTCGGGTGATAAAAACAATATCAAAATCGAGTCATAAGTTATTTGGAATTCTAGTGCTTATTGCTAAGTCATAAAATTAAGAGAAAATGAATGGAAAATCTTTCACGGTGAATGACATTTTATTTCAAGCACTTCAAAATATTAGAAAATGTATAACATAATTTCGACGAAAACTTTTGTGCTTCAAAATTGGATTACTTTTGACAGTTTGATCGAATTAAATAACTCGATAAATACATTGTGTATTCATTTTGACAATCGTATGACAATTGGATGAATTGTAGAACTGCAAATGAACTCACTATGTATTTGAAAGGTGTTAGGAAAAATGTATTAAGCAGATTAAACCGTTAAATTTCTAATTTTAATTAAGATTTTCAAGCAGTTTTGTGTTATTTTGCATTTTATTTGAGTATTTATTATTCGAAGTAAAGGATAAAAAGTTTAATTAAGTGTTTGAGTCTAACTTTCAAACTCAGTCCTTATCTGTTATTGCTTGATGACCTGTATTCCTTCTGCTCTATTACACATTATTTTCGGTTTAATATTCTATGTGAATTTCAATTTAACTCTCAGTCGAAAACTAGCATGGCCAGTTGGTTGCATTTCTCACTCAGCTGCTCACTGGCCACAAAGTGTTTATATTGTAACAATTCACTTACTCCACTCCTACTATCACCAATGACACCAATGCACACAGACGCACTCTGACATATGAGCATCCTGTTGGCTGGGGACCATTTGGCGTTTCCTGCCTTGGCTTTTATGTCTGCGTTTCCTTGAGCGCTGTTTTATGCGTCTTGCTCTAATATTTAAAGCCAATAGTTGTCCAATCAATTTCAAGTGCTAACCACTAACTTGAATCTACATAAAAAATACAGTATGATGATTTCGTCGCACTCACGCACACACGCAGACTAACTCACTCTGTATCCTGGCAGGCAGTCCTGTCATTAAATTCAGTGTTGACACAAGGCGATGACGTGGTCGTCGACGGACAATGGCGGCGTCTAGCGGAACTCATATGTATAAATTTTGCTCAGCCGCCGACAGCGACTACAGAAACAATAACAACAACAACAGCAGCATCAACAACAACAGCAACAAGCAAATTGCAGCACAAGGAAATGCAGAAGAATGGTTGCCAAAAAAAAATCCAACAGTGAAGTGAGCAAAAACTGCAGACAAACTGAGTACAATGAACGTTCATGTACGAGTTTTTTGTGTGTGTGTTTCTGTGTGTGTATGTGTGTGGGCTTTCAAAATAAATACCCTCTACTCTGAATACGTAAGTGCTTAGTACTTTCAGTCTGAAATTATCATGTCAACTGTGCATTTCTGAAGTGAAAATTTCTTAACTTTTACTTATAAATAAAATATTTCATTTTCATAATTTAAATTATGGCAATTAAAAAAATAACGTTTTTCACAAATAGAATTCAAATAATAAAATCACTTGGAAATAATCTTTTTCATTGTTAAAAACTATTTTATAGTTTATAAGTGAAGATCCCTGGAGTTTTCATACTTCATGAATTTCTACAAAATGTCACACAAAGTCAAATAAAAGTTGTTATATGGAGAATAACTGTTGGCATAGGATATCAATTTATGCGGTCCTTGGGGAGCAGTCGTATGATGTGTGGATGGAATCTTGTAGCATATTAAACGTGCACAAGAATAAATGTATATATTCAATTTTTGGCAATGAAATGGCTGGCACGGCAACGGACGAGTCGAGGCTGTGCTCTGATTGTGCTGCAAAAGCGAAGAGCTGTTGTAAAAATTGAAAAACAAATTGCTGACATGGAAAACAATGCATGAAATATTGAATAGACGATGTCAGGCTGCCATTCAGTCAGTCCGTCAGTCGGCCAGTCAGCCAGTCAGCATGCCGAGTGCCTATTTTGCAATTAATGAGAAAATCTAGCCAAATTATTTTTTTAACCCAACAGTTCCGAGCCTCTACCAGAGGAGACAGTGGGATAGAGAGTGACGGCCAAGCGAGGGATTGGCAGTGAGTGGACTGCCAAAAATGTGGGTCATGTTTGCCAGGGTGTAATGTGTACAATGATTGCAACTTTAAAAAGCAAACAAATAGGAAAACTGCAGATGGGATAACGGCACCCGACCGCCCCAAAACTGGGTGAACGAACCAACAATGCAAACAGTAAATTGTCGGCTCAGGCTCCGACTCTGGCAACGGCTGAGGCTCATTCTGAGGCTCTGCTGACAGCCAAGCAACTGAGCAAACAAACAAACAGCGCAACGTCCATACAAATGCCGGAGTCTGATGCATGAAAGTGGGACTGGCGTTGCCGGGGCAAATGTATCATGCATGCAACCAGTCAGCTGCCGCTGTGCGGCAGCCACCGCTCGAAGTCGAAGGCCCAGTTAAGTTGTGTTGAGTAGAGGTATCGACTGTGGCAGCAGCGGCAAGTTTCATCTGCATCTGTACTTGCATACCTCATTGCAGCGTGGCACATGCAGCAGACCAGTCTCCGAGCCTTTTTATGTGCTCAGCTCTTTGTTGTTGCTGTTGTTGCAGTTACAATTGCCGCTGATTGCAAAAGTATCTGGGAGTAAATGTGAACTGCATCGCAGGGCTGTAAAGTGTCCTTTGTGTACTACAAGTACTCAATTAATTTTAATGCTAAGCAATCGAAACTTTTAATGGGTTTGGTCTACTCGCCTGTCAACAGATTGTAAAATATTTGGCAGATTTCAAAGCAGGTATTTTTAATAACACAATGTTAGCCGCATTAACCTGAGAGATTTTTCACACTCAATCAACACTTGAACTGGAGAACTTCTTTCTTGGCGCCCAAAGGAATAGCAAATGCGAGTGGTTGTAGCCCTGCAGGGCTAACAACTGCTCTCGATTGCTGATTACAAAAGTATAGCAGGAAAAGGGCACACGAAGATTATCATTGACATGCAACGGAGAAGCATCTACCTGGAGGCAGCTACACCCAGAAGCCCACTCAAGCAGTCAACACTCCGGGCTGTGTCTGAAGCAGTGAGAAGCAATAAAAGCCGTAGGAGTAAGCCTCTTTCACGGCTTTCAGGCGAAGGAGCGGAGTGAATTGGGGTGGGCCGTTAGGCAGGGACCGATAGCGACAGGCAGCGCTTGAATACGGTTGATTTAGTTAATAGGAAACAAATACACCTGCACTGCAACAGTTTCAGCAGTTTCAGCAGTTACGGCAGTTTCACAGAGTTCTCTACAAGTGCCTTCCATTTAAGACTCGCCGAGTGGAGTCATTGACTGCGCGAATTGAGATTTAACGTGAGCGCCTGCAAGGAGCGAATGTGCGCCGTAATTAAATGTTGGTAGTTAAACGGGTCATAAGTGGCTGGCAAATGAATTGCAAATGATTTGTAAAAGCGAACAGCGTACAATTTACAATTACATAAAAGACAAAGCCACTCGCTGACTGACTCGCTCGCTGAGTGACTGACTGACTGTCTGATAGAGTGACTGACATGCAGCTCCTTTGCTCAAAGCGTTTGTCTGATTAAAACTGGCAAAGGCAGCAAACAGCATCAGCCAACCACATGGGCAGCATTCACTGAACCAAGAAAGAGAAACGCTTTTAACCCAGATTGGAAAACTCGAAATTAGTTTTCATTTACGTTGGCTGCCTGTTGCTGAATGAGGCTAGGTGCTTGCCTCTGAGTTTTTACTGCGATTGCAGTTAATTTTTAATCCCTTGCATCTAAAAACTTTTACTGGGTATGTTATTATGCGTGTTATGTTTACTGCCGTCAGGCCAGTAACAGCAACAGCAACCGCAACAGCAACATCATCAATGGCAACAACCGCAATGGCCAAGGCTAACAGCTAACCAACAATGTTTAGCAGTTCCACACTAGCCAGGCTAAAAATAACATCAGTTGCTAGCATGATGCAGCTGTTCACTGTATACCAATTCCAAATGACCCGAACAACTCGAATTCTCTTCTCCTAGGTTACGAGTTTAAAACTTCATTTCACAAAATGTTGCCTAATGCTCTGAATTTATTATTAATTGCTTCAATGGATTATACCTATTATCAAAAGCAGTTCAACACTTTTGACTTAAAAGTGTTTGAATTGCCAGCTCCGATAACTTATCTGTGCGATTACTTTGATGGTTGTTCAAAATTCACTTCGCACTTCCCGATGTTGGTCAAGTTTTCTATTGTAGTACAATTTATTTTTATATTGCATAGTCTGTATGTATGCACTGAGCACAAACAACGACAAGACTTTGCTAACTGAAATAAAGACTACAATTCCTGGAACACTGGCACGCACATATACATATAGATATACATATATATATATATATATATACATATATATTATCATGCTGAAGTGCAAGTCCAGTTGGCTCGCTTCGATCGATTTCCGTTTGGCAAACGAGCGAACCACTAAAAAAGTTGCCTGCCAATGGCAGTTTCTAGTTTTTCTTATGCCCCGTTGTGTGTTTAGTGTGCTCAAAGTGTGTGCGTATGTGTGTGTGTGTGTGTGTGTGTGTGTGCTGCTGTTGTTATTATTGTTGTGAGTTGTTTTTGCACTTTCACTTTATCGCTGGCACGTTTGTGTAGTTACCGTTACCGTTCCGCTGTGGTGCAAATTATTACATTGACCCACTAAAAAGGAACAATAAAAACAAGCCTTGTGAGCAGAGCTGCGAAATCTACATAAGCCCCTCAAAAGTTTGCGAAAAAATTGAGTTAAATTTAAGTAGAGATCTACCCAAAACGGAAAGGAAAGGAAAGGCAAAATTAATTGCCCAAAGCGACGGCAAGTAGTAAAAGCAATTAACTTTCAAGAATATATATGTATGTACATAGTAGCCTACCTTGTGTTTCGCATTTTGTTGTTATAAATTAAACAACGATTCTTTTTTTGTTCACTGCCATAAATCAGAGGCAAGCGCTATAACTGAAATTCAAATGTTGGCCATATGGCTTGCCAAACTTGTCCTGGGCACTTCCCGTTCGATGCTACTTCAAGGTAACTGTTTGCCTTGCTCTCCTGAGCAAGGACAACTTGGCTGGCGGCGCCTGCGATCTCTGCTCACATGCAGGCAGCATGCCACATGGCACTTGGCACATGTGGCAGTTGCCGTTGCTGCTGCTGTTGATGTTGTTCGTACGACTCGCCTTGTTGTAAATAATTCATTTTTTATTTGTTACCAGAATGAACTTCACCTGGGTAATCAAGAGCGGGCGCTGTATTACAAATTATTATTATTTTTTGATTTATGATTTAGTTTATGTTTGCTGCTGGTTTTCAGTATTTTTATGGCCGGAAGGGTCGTTAAAAAATTAATGGCTACACTTGAACAATTTTCTATGCATATTGAACGCGCCTAAAACTTGCAAAATATTTATTACTGTTTGTACATAAAGAAAAGTATCTGCTAGTTACTTGACTGGCACTTTTAGCATACCTGGAAAACTCTACTGTATTTACTAAATGGTTTTTATAACTATTTCTATTCCGTTTTCATTTTGATAAAGCAGATTCGACTTTTGAAACTTTCAAGAGTAATAAATTGCAGTTTTTTAAAGGAATAGTTTGGGATTATGTAGTAACAAGCACTGGTAGCTTTAAGCTGGTATAAATAATAAATAAATGAATAAATAAATAACATCGCATCCCACTTTTATTTCCTTTCTTCTTAATAGACACTAACTCAATAATGGATGTCCAACAAAAAGCAGAACAGGCAAAACAAAAACCGGTAAGCAAAAAAAAAAACGCAAGAACAAATTGGCAACAATTTAAAGCCTAACCGCAGGCGTTGACCATTTTTTTTTTTGCCATGGTCAGTGGTTAGCTGGAAAGTGCTTCCATGAACAACACAGTGAATAAAACACAAAAAATGCAATGCACAACACAAAACAAAAATGGCAAACAATTTCGGTTGAGGCGTTGCAATTAATAAAGGCCACACACGATGATGCAGGCGCAGGACATTGACACGGCAACGGCAACAGAAATAGCAACAACGACAACAACAACAACAAATAACATCACTCGAGAAGCAACCACAAAAAAAGGGCGTAACAATTGGCCGCTTGCAAGTGAAGGCACATAAATTAGGGGCGTGCCCCTACACACATACACACAATGTTCTATAGCATGGGTTCTTTTTTGTTTGTATTTTTTTGGTGCCTTCTGCCTGATGCCGCTTGTGTGGGTAGGCCAAGTAAATCTTCAATGTTGTTGCACGAGCGATAAGGCAAGATAAATGAGGCTTTAATGCAAAATAAATTAAGCACTTGTCGTGTGTATTATGTGGCACCAGTGGGTGAGTGTCTTGACGCACCCGTCGCACTGGCCCGCACTGGTATGCCAGGAATGACATTTGATTATCACGCGGCTCGAGCGCGTCTTTGCCAGCGCGCAAAACGCTCCGCATTACATAAATCAACGCCAGTGCTGACATCGACGTTGAGGTCGACATTTGTGTCGTGTATGGCATAACAATGCCAGCTGGGCTTTAATTAAACTGCACTTAGAGTAGTCTATTGCCAGTCGCAGCCGTCAGGCCACAATACACAATGGAAGCGTGTCTTGAAAAGTGTGCTATAAATTTCTTCAAATTCATGCTTCATGTGCAAAGTGTCAACTGCTAGCAGAGAGAGACAGATAGAGAGAGAGAGAGAGAGAGAGAGAGAGAAAAACCGAATGCAAGCAGACACACAAAGCATTCAAGATTTCCTTTCTTTTATCATCTCGCGTTCGTATATCATATGCATCCCTTTTAAGAATTGAAAACATTTTTTAGTGCACTTAGTAAATTATAGAAGATATATAATACATACACATACGGGAATGCTCGATTTAGATTTGCCAAGACTGCATATAAATAATATCATTAATATACAAGAAGAGTTCATGCTTAAACTGTGTTTCATATTTTATTGGCAATTAATTAAAAAAAGTAATAAAAACATTTTTTTTTTTTGAATACATATGAAAAGTGTTTTAATCAAGCGATTTCAATCGGATCGCTTCTTTGTTCATTTCGATTGTGATGGAGACTTTGGTCGCCTTTTACTCGATGTTTGTTGTTGGCTTAACATTTCCAATTTCGCAATTATCCAAAGCACACAAATACATACAAACACATAACGTTTGCTTTTCATTATAGTAAATTCGTTGTTTACACCGCTGCCTGCCTTAATTGATTTTTTGTGCATACATATTTAATGCTGACATTGTCATTATGTTTGTCCGGCCCTGCTGTGGAATATTCAATATAAAACGTGTGGCACTGCTCGCGTGTTGCATGTGATTAACAGCAGAAGAGCAGCTTCGACATTTTTGAGGTGTGATATCCAAACGTTAGTTAAGCAAATTGTCTAGAAAGTCAAGTGATGGATCGGAAAACAAGTCGGGTTCATAATTCGCTCAAGCATATTATTAAAATACATGCTTAAAGAGCAGTATTTAACACATCACGTCAACTCAAGAGCAAATTACATTATTATGCTACTCATATGCCATAAATTAATCAAATTTTACATATCCGTTGTCTAATTAATTAAACGACAAAAAAAGCACGCTGGAAGCTGCGTAATTTCCATCAATATTCAATTAAAATTACAAAAAACATTACATGAAATACATATGTATATATGGCATTTAGCTATCCATAAATAAATATTTTTTAATATGCTAAAAGTGTACAGTGAAGCCTACTTATTGTTGTTTACTGAGAGTACCAATGTTTTTTATTTTTATTAACTCTTTTTTTTCATTAAAAATCAGTGAAATAATATAGACTCACTGAAATATTTATTTCGTGATACTTTTTTTATTTTATTATTTTTAAAGAGGGCCTTAGCTCCATGATTGGAAAATCGTCAACTGTGTGTGTGTATTATACTCATACATGCATGTGAAAATACAAAAATATATAGTTGAGCAGAGCATAAAATCGCTTTGACAAAAGTAATTTATTGCATGCTAGCAATTATTTCATTTCGTTAGACTAAAATATTCATTAGTGGAACTCAGTTGGGCGTGACTTTTGAACATATTTCAGAGTTAATATTTAAGCGGAACACATTAATTGTACCAACTATATATCAATTATATTATCGCGATAAGCCATCAGTTCTCTACTTTAAAGCTTTTCTTATGATCATATATGGTGACCTGATATTTTACTAAGGAGAGTCGTTCACATTTGAAAACCCTAAGAGGCGAACTTTTAAGCCTTCTCTTAGAAATTTGCAGTTTAATCAAATAATTGTATTTTGCTCAGTTGGCATTGCAAGCCAATGCAAGCGTAACAGAAACCATTGTTCTGACGTGCATTCAGCCGAATTGATTTGAATCTTTTGACAGGCGATTGGTTGCATTTTGATGCACAAAATTAATTGAATGTCAACACGAAATTAATTTGCACATGTCCTCGACGAATTTCTGAATGTATGCCTTGACGGCTCTGTCTAAATGCAACGCTTTTGACCAAAGCAAGTGATATGCGGTTATTTGTTATGAGAGAAGTTCTCGGTGGCACATTGGGAAATTGAACACCAAATTGAAATGTACCCGATTCACTTACTCTCCCATTCCAGGACTACAACTTTACGCACTTAGTGCTACGATTCGATGACATTTACCGCACACTGGAAGTGGTAGACTTCACAGACTCCACATCAATAGCAGTGGATGCTTGGTGTGCCCCACCTGCCTTTAGCGTGCATGTGTGTGTGTATGTATGTGTGAATGTTTGTGAGTGTGTGTGTGTGTGTGTGTATGCCTGGCTTGTTGCTTACGACCTCAATTACATGCGCAAATAAACTGCAACAAACATTTGCTAAGGACTCACCGCTTCCGCCCTTAAAACAGGAGCCTGCCACACGTGCGGCCTCAGCGCTCGGTTTTGCCTTTGCAACCAAATTTTGTTACCCTACCAGTAAATACACCTACACCTATGCGCACACACACACATAAACATATGGCTCTTCACATGCATGTGCTTGCGTGTTGTGGTATTAGAATTTCAATGCAATTGTCCTTGTCACATTTGGGAATTTATTTGTAAATTTCCCTATGCATATAGACCCCACACACACCCCCACACACACTGGCACACACACCGCCACACACACTGGCACACGCAAGTGCTTTTACCCCTTCAGTAGCACAAATAATAAGCAACCAAAAATAAAGGTAGTTGGCATGAATGTTCATGTTTCTAAAACAGATTTCTCCTCAATTCAGCTAGGTTCTAATCTTACATCTCTATAATATTATGTTTATATAATGATACAATAATAATGCAAAGAAAATGTATAAGATTGATCTAGTTAAAATTAGTTGTATTATTGAATATTATTTTGTGAATTTTAAAGCCGCTTGCGTAAATATTTGTATCACAATAATACTTTCAATATGATGCCGCAATGTAGAGTATTCCACATTTTCAATAAAGTTTTGACGCAGTTCTAAAATAACTATATAGCTATATATGTGCCTGTAAGTACATATGTATACTTTCCTTGTGATGTTTGATTACGGTTCGTGTAAAACTAACTTAATATTTATGAGAATGTGTGCGGCTAAATAGTGAAATTTATTTCTGAAACATCGTAAATTTCGTAATATTTGGGTGTGAATATTGTATGAATGCCGTCAGAACCTTGTTAAGAATACCCCAAAAAAAAGTAATAATAAAGAAAATAAAAAAAAATGGCAAAGGAACAAACATTTCTCGTTATGACTTTCCCGCACACGCAAAGCAGCGACGAAATTTTTGTCTGAATTGAGCTGTTGATTTTGTTTCAGTGCTTTGGCTTTGCATAATTTGGAATTGTTGTTGGCGTCTAATTGCAGTCATGCAACTGGGCATCGATTGCATGCCTCGTAAATCTAAATAAGTCGCCGGGTAACGCAAACTAGCGGCGCATTAATTTCAACTATTATCAGCTGCCCAGGGGCTATAAAGCGCTATCAAACGCTGGCCACAACTAACGGCTTGTGCTTGTTGTGCAGCTATAGCAGCAGGAGCAGCAGCAGTTACAGAGCATTCTTTTGGGGTTTCATTTTAATGGCATTGCGAAGGCGAAGCTGCACTCCCAGGCAATAGACCGACTGACTGCCATTCGCCTGACCTAACCTGACCCACTCGTAGTCTGAGAAAGTTTTACTAGCGTGCATCCAGAATGAGCTCACGTGCTTTGTGTGCCATCGCCATCGCTATCGCCATCGCCATAGCCATAGCCATAGCCATCTTCTTATGCGGACACAATTTCACAGCGAAATGATTTTGTAAAGGGGTCCCAGGTCTCTCAGCTTTCCACTGACCCGGGCAGCGGCCCATCTGTGTATTTGAACGTTGAAAGATGTAAATTTACTACACTCCAAAATGGTCCGACAGTTGAAATAAATATTAAAGTGAAAAACTTTGGCCCTCCTCTCCCTCTCTCTCTCTTTCTCTCTCACTCTATGTGTGTGTGCCAAGCCTTAGGCAAATGGATGTTAATGTAGTGGGGCGTGGCTACCTTTCTGTCTGTCTCACTGCATAGCCCGTGGTCCTGCATTTTTACTCGGTGTACACTTTTCTTTGCTGTGCCAAAATTAACATTTGCACAAGGTTTTGTAGATAGAGGTACAGGACTTCGGCTGGGAGCCATAAAACTTGTTCATTCATAAATCATGCACAAAATTATTATCATTATGAAAGTTGCCTTTCGGTATCATCAAAGCGGGTGCCAACATGGCTGCCGCCTGCCAAAACCCAGAAGGGTTAAGCGCGTCAGCCAAAGATTTTACTCCGTTATTCGTTTTTCTTTTATTTTTTTTATCTTAACATTTGCCTCAACATTGGCGTTCACTTTTTCAATTTTTCATCATCAGAAGCAGGCACGGAGGCAGCAGTGATGGAGGTAACAAAAGAAAAATGAACATTGCATAGATTTAGAAATGCACAGATTTTCTTAACTTGCCGTTTCAAATTTTTAACTTTTTGTTCCAACCATTTATTTATTTTTTATTAACTTGTAGCGCGCTATGAACTTGGATCATTCATACTTAATTTTATTAAACTGTCTGTTTTTGTGTGTGTCCTTAGCCTTGCTGCTACTTCTGCATCTGCGTCTGTTTGGTCTGGTTAGGCAAATGACAAAAGCAATGAGACAGCCAAACATTTGACTTACTGCACTAGTCAATTTGGTTGGGGTTGAAACTGGGCCACGACCGGACAAGCCATCATCCCTGGTCATAATCTGGTTGTTTCTTCCGTCTTAGCTGCTTCTGTTTTGCATCGTGCAGCGCTGCGCATAACGAGTTTACTGCGTTATTGAAATGCAGGCGGAAGTTTTAACTATCTTGCTCAGCTAATAGCTCTCGAAGTCAAGAGTCAATCTGTTTTTGTGTGTGCAGTTTACAAAGTGCTAATTGCTTTCAAGTTTATAGTTCATATAACATCTTGCTTGTATTTATAATAAATACTAAAGTCACATAAAAGCTATTAGCAGTATTAATGGCTTAAATTGATAACATATATTTAAGGAATGGGCTCAACTGCCTCAATTAAGGGTAGATAAGCGAAAATTCAAAACATTGAAAAATCAGCAAATAATCGAATTAATAGCTTTTTGTTTACTTATCAGAAATAAGCGATGTTAAAATAATTACAGAAAGTATTATTATAATTTACACGGGGAGCAGTTTGACTCTAAAATTCAATTCAATTCAATTCAGTTGATTAACTTGAATGCATTTCTTGCTTCAGAACTATGGAGAAAACACTTCATCAAATGTTGAATGCACAAATTCGACTTAAGAACTTTTATCCGTTCGCTTGGCAAAAGCGCACTTAATCCCTTGACGTATATATCAACTACTCGCAGGAAGTGCAATTGCAAATGCAGTTTTGTCGAGTGCATAAATCTTTGAATGTGCGCGAATTACTTAAAGCAAAAACAGGCAAACGAAAGTTTGGCGAACAAGTTGCAAAGTTACGCCTATGCCAGATGCTTCCAATGTTGCCAATATGCTCCGCTTCCAAGTGGCAAAAACACGCAGCAAAGCACACTAAGCCGCAACCACCCATCCACCATCCACCTATCCGTTGCCCATGCAACGTGATCCCAATCTTGCAGCCACATTCTCATTCCCATTCCCAATCTCATTCACGAGCTATGCAAAATAGCAACAAGCGAACGCGGAAATTGAATCCAAAAATTGTTTTGCCCTTGTTGTACGTATTTGCTTGGCTGCTAACAAAAATACTCTAGCAATAAAGTAGAGAAAAACATCAGCTAGGAAAATGTAAAAACTACTGGAGTGCTTTGTTGAACTTTCCAATAACAGTTTTTAGGGGCGTGTTCAAAATAAGATTGATTTTTAGTGCGGTCTTTCGGGCATGTGGAGCATCTTCCTGCTCCTCTCGAAAGCTATTTCAAATTTAATCTGTCGAACTGCACTCTAACCTCATTATGATTTCATTTGGAAATCTTTCAATCATTTCTTTGCTCTCACAATAGCAGCTGAATTCAAGGGAATGAGTTACATGGCTGCTTTATTATAATATCACGCAGTGCTCTGCTCGGTTAATATGATTTTCTAGAATTTTTTAAGAATTTCGTTTTTTGTGTGTGCAACTAGCTGATTTCAGTTTCCCTCAAAGCATTCCCCTTTAATCCGTATGCAAATGTTATTTTGCGTTTTTGCAATTGCAACATGGCTATTCGCCGATATTTTCATGTTTTGGCCTCGCCACGAATAAACAACATGTTCTAGTTATCAGTGCAGACGAGCAGATACCCTGTACTTGTGACTAAGTAAAATTACAAGTTACTCAAAAATAGAATATCTCGTTCATATATACATATATGTATATATATATATATGTATGTAAATAGATATTCCTTAAGTATAGGTGAATATATACGCAAGTGCGCTTTGGTTTATTTTCGATTTAAATTATGAATACAGCATTTCATTATCATTTTAATTCATATCAATATCATAATAATTGAAAAAGAATCAAAGCGCATATATTTCCCGACCCGAAGTAAAAACAAAGTATATTTAATCTGTCGCGACATTTATTTGTGGCTATAAAAAGCCACATGATTAATTTTCCATGTACTTTGACAAAGGTAAATAATACTCTGTACAATTATAGTACGTTTTCTAATTATAATTACATTTTTTATAGAAATAAATTGCTCCCACAATCGCAATTAGATATTAAACCTTCGTATTTATAGAATTTATCTTTACCGTTTATTTTAAAATTGTTAACACGAAACCATACAAACATGACAACATAAACTCACTGCACATAATGAGATTAAATTTAGAATATAATTGTATCAATTAAAAATTCTTTGGAAATAAATTTCAATAGAATTCCATTGGACTTAGATAAGTTAACAGTTCCTTTGGAATATCTCGAGTCCTGTTTAATTAAAATATACTAAGAAATAGTGGGATGCCAAAGTTCACGAAATAATGGCATTTTTGTAGACTAGTGTAAACTCTTGTACATTGAAATTCAAATTTAAATATTATTGTATGACAAGCAACTGTTTCAATTCCCACTCAGAGTTGATCAGCTTTTAATTAGACCCGTGCCAGTTTCAGGTTTTGGCCTTGGCACGTGGCACGTCTGACTTACGCCTAAGAGCATTTCTTAATTTGATTTCAATGCCCCCCATCAAACGATGTTATAACATTGCCTTTTCTTGACCTACGATAAAGTTTCTTATGGATATGATGCCACCTTATGATGAGTTGGCTCAGACGCTTATAGCGCGCATAACTCGTGCACGTTTCTGGCATTTGGGGAATATGATATGAAAATGGTTTGTCTAATCTCCGAAATGTCTCCAAGGCATCGCATTAAGTGAAAAGGGTTAAGCCATTGAGAACTCTGCATATACATTTACAAACTTATTGTTGGACACTTCCAGAGTAAAATGCCTAGCAGCCGTGGCCCCACCCCGGTGACAGTCGCTGCTGCCCTTGAACGTGTCCAACTCTACGTTCTCTACCGGACATTCCGGTCGGTCATTCCAACAGCCTGTATGGACCCTAAATTGTCATAAGTATTAAGGCACATTGACAGAATGACACGTGCCCAAGTATTTCTTTATTTGTTTCACACTTTTGCAAATGGAATTTGCGTATAAAATTCGATTTTAGTTTACAATTTGAATTGTTGTTCAATCATTACCCTGTGAGTGATAGTTTTATTAATATTTATATTTAAATTAATGTTATGATTCCATTTGTAGCTAAGGAAAATTGTCAAAATGCTTATACAATATATGTACATATAAATTATGCAATGTGGCTGTGGAATAAATGTATTTAACTTGTACGTTAAGTTAATAAACAAGGAATTTATTAAAGTCGTTTTAAAGTTTGCTTGCTGTATGTCTTTAAACATTGATATTCTTATGATTAATGATATCGTAGGATACATTGTCTATTTATATTATATGAAACTTTGATCATGGTCATATTTACATTAAGGCTATAAGAATTAAGAGTAAAGATTTATTGGTCTGGACAAAATACTAATTTTTGTGTCAACAGCTTTAAGCTGATCTGAAATTTGTAGAAAAATTCAATTGGTCGGAAAACAAGCTCAACTTTAATTGTGAGGTCAACGGATCTGTGCTCCAGATATCTCCTGGCCGAGTACTTGTGATTATGGTGGGCTCTCTTGTTGTTTATCGGTTCTGTGTAACATTCCTTTCTGCAGCTGCATTTTGAAATTTGTTATAAGTTAATTGGAACAGCAACAAGCAACGGTCTAAATCAGATGGCGACGAGTCTCAGACAGACTGCCGCAGACAGCGGAACGTGCAGCAAATGAGGCGAAATCGTGGCATACTTTTTGGGGTTCGCCTCTAGTTTGTTGGCATAAGTTGCTCTGATTGTGTATATATGTGTGTGTGTGTGTGTGTGTTTGCAAATACTTAAAGGCAAGACAAACCATGTCAATGACATTTGACACGTGACCCTTTTTGAAACACATACACAGCGAAGGCAACCATATAGCCATAACCATAAACATTTAGAGGGAGCATCGGAGCAAGCTCAAAAAATTGGCTTTGCTGTAACTGCTGCTCGCTAGTTGGGGTCGTTCCGACGTGATTAGATGCGATTGTGTGCGCAATTGAGCGAAATTGATGACAATGCTATTAAAAGGTATATGGTACAGGCAGATCCGCTGCATTGCTTTCAGTTAACATTGCCATCGCCATCGCCATCGCCATCGCCAACATCGTCATCGTCGTCGCCGTTCATAATTAATTTTCTAGTGAATTTACTTTCATGGCATTTCGGTTAGCTAAGTGCGTACAAGGGTAGCCAACAACCCCATATTACTGAACCGAACCCACCCCGCACAGTTGCCTGCTTCCCGGTAGCTGCTGCGGACGCATAAAAGTTGCTTCAGCTGCGGCATTTATTTTAATTTGAAAACTATTTCCACGCCCTCCACGTCCATCTTTTGCAGCTCCTCCTCCTTCGTCTCCATTTTGTATGCCCATGCTTATGCTCATTATTTTCGCATGACTTTTGTTGGATTTTTATTACATAAGTCGGCCGCATTGCGTATACGCAGCGTTATACAGATGCCGCCATTTTCATTATAATTTGTATATGGCGTGCCATATTACTCAACGTGAATTTATCAAAAGAGTTGCGGTAGAAAAAATCTGTTATAAATATTAGCACAGTCCGCCTTTGGCTTAATGGAAACATAATTGTAGGGCGTAAGCATATTTCACTCACTCAGATATACACAAAAACATGAATATACAAATCTGAAACACCCTACAAACTAATCTTATTGTGTCTGTGTGAATCTTGTATAATTAGTTTTGACTTAGAAGAAATTACGATACTTCTTTGTAAAATGTGACGAAGATGAATGAGAATATATTTGATAACAAATTTATAAGTGTATATAATCAGTTTGTTTGTATATATCTTAAATTACGTACGAATTACAACAGCGCAATAATTTCCCATGAAATAAAAAGTCTGCAACTCAAATTTCAATCTCTTTTTGACAATTTTTTGAGAATTTTGCTATTGCTCAGGTTACGACACACAAACCCTTTTCAAAGTACCAAAGAGCTTTAAATGTGTTCACCGTACATACAAAAATGAATACAACCTTCGAACATGGACTTCACTCAATCTCGTACAATATAAAAAAGTTTAGGTTTATGTTGGCATTCAGCTTATATATGATATGCTTAGTGCATATTTTACAGTCTTACTTTTCTTTTAAATCGTGCAGTAGTCTTATATATATTTGTGCGCCATATCGGGCGCCTACTGTAGTTAATGGCCCTTACTTTAAAACCTCTACTGGTTTACGAGTAATGAACCCACAATATCCCATGTGCTATGTATACCAAAATAAGGTATAAAAATACATATCTAAATACTTAACGTAGTTAAGCTGGCAAATTATTTGCACGAAAATATTTTTGGCTTTGGGCTAGGTAACTTCCGGCCAGACTTGGTGCGGCTCGCAACTTGGCAGTTGGCGGCTTGCCAACTGACTATTGGCAGTTGGTAGTTAGAAGTTGGCGTGTGTGGAGCCCATTTCGCTTTAGCCACATAGTAATCCAAAAAAAATGGGCAGGTTGAAAGGTGAGCAACTCCTCTTGTGGGTGCAAAATATTTGCGTTCTGTTATGTTTGCGCCCGAAAACAGGCGATGGCAATTACCTTTGATTGGACACTTAAGTTGTTCGTTTTGTTTTATTGAAACGTGATTTATGGACACTTGCATTGGCGCAAGGTCAAACTAATTTGAATAGCACTACCAATTTTGGTATACAAAGGCTACAAACAACGCGTAAAGTTTTTGAAGACGTCGGTTTTGATCAGAGGATTTCCTATATATCCAGGAATTCGTTATTGAAACTGTCTTCCTTCTTGGATAACTTTGGACTTGGCTCTGGAGATTGCGGGGCCATCTTCGCCTCGAAGAAACGTTTCACAATGCTGACAGCCTCCTTGGAAACATTGACGGATTCTGGTGGAGTAACACTGTCCACCAGAGATTGATTCCATTGAATGGCATTCGAATTACAGTCATGCAAGACCGCTGCGTAGGTAAATAGAAACTGACAAAAATTCAACTTTGGTGAATGCGGTCCAGCGAATTCCTTCATGAGCTGTTTCGCTGATAAATGAGTCTGTGGCACCGATAGCTTCTCCAGAGCCATCTTGAGTTCGGACAGCTCAATAAAATCGTCTCCATTTACATCGTACTGCCGAAAGATAGAATATGCATCGCGAATCTCCTGGGGCTCAAGGAGGTGTCGCTGAAAGTTGCTTGCCACACTTGGCATTTCTTCTTCGCTGCTATCCGTGAGTTGCAGAGACCGGCTCTCCATTACGACGCACAAGGATAGACTTCTGGCTAAATTAGTTAATTCTTCTTCACTGACGTTCATGCTCACATCCAGCTTGGTTGTAAAATTTTCTATCTTCGCTTCAAGGTCATTTATATTCCTGTCTAATTTCGTCATCGACTCACTTTCTAAACGGTTCTTCCATGCCTTACAAATGGTGTTGAACGATTCGCAAGAGGAAAATGATGAGACAGTGGATTTGTCCGATACATTTACCTCAGAATTGCAAGGACTTAAAGTCTTCTCCATGCATCTATCACCGATTCCATGTGTATCAGTTGATGGCATGATGTCGGTCGTGGTGGTCGAGTTTGGAATTTCAGACATCGTCTCTATCGAAATCGAGTATACACAGAAAATTTAATTACAAGATTATTCCAAAAGTTAATATTTTCTTTTTTCAAAACGACTACAACAAGAATTGTTCTGTTCTTTGCAAAGTTCAACAAATGAATTTATTTTGTAGTAGAAAATGTTTTTGAAGTATGCCATGGAAAAGACCTAGAAGTGGATTGGCCTGCTTTGTTTTTTCACTTACGTCAAACAATCAATGCTTAAGGCTTCACTTCTTGATAACCGCTTAAGCCCTGTATTTCTTAAATGCATAATACTCGAAGATCTTTCCTATATAAATTTTAAGTGATTACTGAAATATGCTCATAGAACTAAATATCACTGAAAGTACTGCTTTTGAAATGTTGGTACAAGTTCAATGTCAAAAATATTTTCATATGTACATGCATTTATTTAGTGGAATGGCCCCTTTTTCCAATTGAACGACGCATGAAAACAGGATTACAGATTAGAATAGTTTATGTAGACAGTTTTACATATATGTATATGCATAATTGTAAAAGTTTTTTATTTGACTTGCTTCAGGAATGAGCTTTTCATTATAGAATTCGGTTGTAGAATTCTTATTTGTAATTATGGATCCAATTAATTAGTGGCCTTATGTCTTACAACAATTATAGAACTTTCCAATTATTATAGTCGCTCGGGCTGTGGAGTGTGTGGACGAAAGCGAGGTTTTGGGGTCTGCCTTAGGTTTCATTTGATACCGAATTCCCAAACATCGCTTCGAACTCCTTGGTGCTCCTATTTAGATCCTTCGTCGAATCGCTTTTCAAGCGGTTCTTCAATGCTTTAAATATGGTTTCGAAAGATTTGCATGAATCGAAAGACGGAATGACGAATGTATCCGATAAGTGCTCGGAAGTGCTTCGACTGAGCGACTTCTCCAAACCGTCAATTGCCGACACCTTATCAGGAGTGACGGTCGAGTTGGAAATATCAGACATTGTAAAATTTGAATAACTTGCGTAATTTTTCACAAAAAAAAAAAATTCGATACGTCTGCGTAGAATTATAGAAATAAATTTATGATTTCTGGGACATATTAAGTTATGTCATAATATCTAAAATAAAATGGCCTGTTATGTTTCCCCATAGTCAAAAATTCAATAAGACTTTACATTCATGTATGTTTTATCATTCAAGTAAAATTATACAATACCAAATGGAAAAACCAACCCCAGAGTCAGAGTATTTCAAATTAAACATTAGGACATTTTTTTGGTCTCCTAATGACCGAATCATTAAATATTCTAATTATTTGGGTTGCTTTCAATTTTCCTCCCAGTCAAGATTCTGATTTTTTATGGAGACGTGTTAGAATTTATGATACTAACTAGTTTGAGTGTTTTTCTGGAAAGGATTTGCAGTTTATATTTGCGTAAGCCTTAATTTAATTTTTTTTGGTCGTGTTGTGCCGCAACTTCAGTGTATTTCCCTTAACGCCCTTGGGCACATAGCCGAGTCAATCCGAGGATACCATTGCTCCAGTTCTCGAACTCTCCAACCGCAAATTAATGACTGTGGAGTGTGTGCTCGTTTTTTTTTTTTTTTTTTTTTTTTGGGACTGTTAACATGCCATGGCCATAAACAGTTAATTAAGCTTTTATTGGTTACTCTCTTTTTTGCGCTCCGACATTTCACGTTTTATTTGTCAAACAGGAGGACAAAAAAGTGACGACCATAAACGGTCAGTCGCCCAAGCGACCTGCCCATCAACCAAATGCCAACCAAGCCGCTCGCTTATTTGTCTCGTGCCGCAAGGTAGGCAACATTATTTGCACACCGACAACGATCCACCCCTTCCTCCGTCACCACCATCACCATGCCACGCTCCTGCCAGTCGTCCTCATCTGTATATTTTGCAGCTCACGCCTCTCGCATTTTGTGCCGCAGTTTATTTATTCGCTCATTTCGTGTGCAAAAATATTTGGTGATAACGAGCCGACGGCCCACAGCGGATTGTCATGTTTAAGCCACATTTATTTGTTGGCTCCGCGGTTAAAATAAAAAAAATTCTGTATTTTTTTTATGTATATGTCGTTTTTTTATGCAAGTACATTTTTGTAGGTTAGCCAACGCGGCTGCCCCTACAAAAATGTCAGCAAAAAGTTGGCGGCATCGGCATTTAATTTACATTGGAAAGTTTCGTTTCGTATTGTGAGAGTATTCAGATAATAAAATGCAAAGAACTGTAACTGTAACTGTAACTGAAACTGAAACTGGAACTGGGTTAAGCAGAAGAGGATAACAAAATAACAGCTATAACTGCGACAAACAAGCAGCCAAAGCCCAAACAACGGAAAATATCGATAAGATAAAAAGTAACAAGAACTCAGCCGTCGAAAAGAGCTGCGAAAGTAGCGCAGGCTCGTAATCAGGATACCATTTCAGCACGCAAAGCTACAAAGCACAAACAAATGTGTTTCCAAAATCAATTTCTGATGACTCTCGAAAGATGGATACTTATAATCTGATATCTGAAGGAGGCTGAAAGTGGGCATTTCAAAGTTTGCATAATAATAGATGGATAGTGCCGTTTATGCCACTGATAGGCAGTATTTTTAAAAAATATTTGTGAGGACTGTCGACTGTTAAAATTATAATACTTATGTAAAGATGATAAATTTCATTCCCTTTAAGGAAAATCACTTGGCAATCCAGCCATGAGCCTACTGTTTGTGTCGCCTCCAACTTTTTGTTTGGGCCAAAAGTGTCAAAACAACTTGCAGCTTTAGTTTACAATTACAATGCGTTGTGCAGATGCAGTGGGCGTATAGGCTTGAGGCAAAGAAAATGTAAGTTGTTTTCTATTGTGTTAGGAGGCAGTTGGGTGTGGTTGTGCCACTGGCTTGTAGCCGGTCGGCACAATTGGCTAGCAGCCAAGGCAGCCTTTGAAATGTAGCGTTTCTTGAATGAACTTTATAAAAGACTGTAACTGCAGTTGCAGTGCCAACTGAAACTGAAATTGAAATTGAAAGGCAAGCTGACGCCTACGAAAACTTGTCGCATAAATTGCCGCGGGCGGATTGCAGGACAAATAAACAACTCCAGTGTCCAGTGCACAGTGATCATAATTAATGATACGTGTGCTTAAGGGCGAGTAGAGTAAAGAAACCTTTTATAGCCTTACGTTTTCGAGTTCTTTTCGTTAGCACAATAAATCTCAATATAACTCAAGTGGACGTTACAGTCTAAACTTTGACACTTGATGGAAGGATTTGCCTGCTGACCCCAAGCACACACACATACACACATACCCCGAAAAAGTCTGCAGCCATCGTTTGTCATGCTGCACGTAAGCTCAATAATTTTTTTCCCTTTAGTTTAAAAATAAGGCAACCGTATGGACGTGCGGAAGGTCCGTCCGGTCCAAAGGCTTGGCCAACGCCCCACTATATGTATACATAGACATACATATATGTATATATATGTATATGTATATATTATTTCGCAGACCCAAATTGATTACTTAAAATATTTCTAGCGACTCCCCTCGGTTAACTTCCTCATACCCTTATATCCTTTGTCTCTCTTTTGGCCGCATTTCTTGCTTTTCTCTCTTTGTGCGGCGGCCCTTAGGGTTTCTTTTTTATTTTCATTACTTACTTTTTTTTTGGATTTTGTTTAATTGAAACCTTAAATGTTTTTACATTACGTTTGCCTTTCAGCATGAAAGAAAACCCAGCACATACACATACACAAACGCACACACACACAAACAGCTCCTCGGAGATGGAGATAATAATAATATTGCAACTTACTCTCCGAGTTTCGAGCTGCACACACACACTCACACACACACACGTGGTCAATCAATCAAATTGACATTCAGCTTGTGTTTGTTCTTCAACATTTTAGCAGCAATTAAGAAAAGTTTTCTGTATTTCAATAAGTCAATTATCTGTAAGTTTGTGGGCAATATAAAATTACAAAGCACTTAATTAACTCCATTATTTGGCTTGACTAAACTAAAAAATAATTACCATAATTGTGTTAATTGCCTCGATATTATGATAAAATGCTTAATTATTTTCTGTTAAAGTTCTACTCTAAGTTTTCTGAAATCTGTTTACTAAAAAAATTTAATTGCTGCTTAAAATGCTATTGGTAAGCAAAACTAGAATTTATACATTGTTTGATGAATTGGTATATAATATTAGTATTATATTAAAAGAATGTCTTCTTACTTGCTTTTGTTTTAATGAATTGATTTCTTATTCAAAAACTCAGCGAAGCTGCAATTAATATTAATGAGAATGAAATGAAAAATGCAACTTAAAGTGTATTGACCTCTTATTTATTTATTTTTCTGAAACTAATTTTAATTTTATACTTATTAAATGTTTAATGTGTGCTTGTAAACACAATATGCATATATACATGTGTATTCAGAACGAGCTAATTAGTGGACGCTTCATTTGACTCCCAAAGGAGCCAGCATCAGCAGCTAATCGAGTCAACTCCAAGAAGCCAGTTTGCATTTTATGGGCCAAGATGCGTCCTTGTCGGGCTGATGCTAAGCTCTTTGAGCAAAGGAAATTAAAATGCGCGATGAGGCGGCCAATTTGTAAACACAGATACACACGTACGTGTATACATACACGCGTAGAATTGTTGTAAAAATTTGCCTTGACATTTGCCAGCACATTAAAGCCATAATTTCACATTAAACACAGGCGTGACTGTCCCAAGGAGGCGAGTCCGATGTGGCCATGTGCCCCGGGCGCCAATTGGACGCACGCGTTGCCCGCCGAGTCGTTGGTGATTATGATGTTGTCTTTGCAGCAGCAACTGTTCCGCCGCAAACATTAATAAGCCAATTGATGTTTTGTTAACCCACCAAAACGATGAGAAGGCAGTTCGTCATACTACGGCTCTCCCTGGGCGCACACATGTATGTCCCTGCGGGTCCTGCTGGACTCTGGCGGGTCCTATCGTGTCGGGCGGTGCGTCTCGGCGTGTGCGCTGAGCGCATTTATCCCGGCAGGCGCTGAGCCTAATTGCAATTTATGTACGCAATAAAACATTTGCCAAACTGCCCTCCAATTCCTTATGCTGTATGTATATATGTATGTTTGCTGTCAAGGACGAAGGCGATGGGTGCCATTCGTTATAGCTTTTGGTTATAAATTTATGAAAAAAATTGCCATTGACCGGGAACTGAGAATTGGAGCCTGGACCAAACAACTGAGCAACTGAGCAGTCCTGCGGCTTTATAAATATATATTAATAAAGCGCCATCAAAGTGTTGGGAGACGTCCGACCAACCAGCAAGGTCTCGAGTCAATCGAGTCAATTGATCCCGAAACGCGCTGTTCAAATAATCACAAATATTGATTTTTACACTGTTTGGCTGTCATTCGGCTGATTGAGTTAACTGAAATTTAATTTGGCCAGCTCTGCAAGACCCCATCGCAATCAGACTCTGCAGTACATTACAATTTTACAGCCCCAGCACATCAATGTATGAGCCGGGAAACACAGTAGCACACATTCGAATAATGCAATATTTAACTGCCGCAGTCGTTACGCCTGAAGTGCTTAAGGTAATCTGCCTAACAATTCGGAAATTATTCGACCTGGCAAAGCAGGTGAGCCAAGCCAGCAGAACGCTGAGGCAATGCATTTCAAATACCCTAAAATATTAAATATTATATAAATAATTTATTAAAATAAAATATTAAAATGATCAATTTTAGATGCAAAGTATTTATCTTCCAAAAATAAATACAAATATTATGTACATAAATTATTTTTTTAAGCTGAATATTTTCTTGGAAAAAGCTTTTGATTTTTAAATTTTGTTTGTGAAGTTTTGATATTTTTCCTATTTAATCTATTAAGATTTTGGCTTAAGGTTAACATTTTGCCGAGAATTTAAAAAAAAAATACAAGCTTTTTGGGCAAGCAAGTGTATCCTTGCAAAACAAAAAAAAGTGCAACAAATTTCAGCTGCAGCGGCTTAAGAGGCATTGGACGACGAACAGACAGACAGACATACAGCCAGACAGACAGACAACAGACCGATTTGGTATTTGAAGTGACTGCCGTGCACAATTCCTGCTAAAAGCATTCACTTGCCAATTGCCGATGAAAACAAATGTGCAGTCCACGGCATTGACGTGTTCTCCGCTGCACCGCCTGATATCGTATCGGTTCACCAGCCTCTGTTGGATCATCTAATAGACTCAAACTTTTTTTTGTATCACTTCTGTTTTTTTGTTGTGAAAATGGTGCACTAAGCAACTTGATGTGCTTTCAGCAGCAAAAAAAACCACAACTATATAAAGGTAAAGAGCGTAAGTGAGATAGAACGGCGGAAAATATATATATATCCAAATAAGAAAAAAGAGATTGTGTGTGAGTGTGTGTGAAAAGCACTCAGCCTTGCGCTCTCAGTGCGTGTGTGTGTGTGAAGCTGGCTGCCAGGGCTAAGCTAATTGAAAACTACTTGGGAACAAACTACTATGGCCAGAAACTGCTGGAAAATACGAGAAAGAGCAAAAGAGGAGCTAAGAAGCCGCACATTACTCATACGCCGCATACACAAAGGGATTTCTTACGTACAACTGTTGTTGTTGTCGCTGAGACCACAATTGTGGCTAGTTGTTTGCTGGTTTCCACTATCTGCTCTGTTTTGCTCTCTTCTATGCCGTTTTCTGTGGCCTAGGCAGAGGCACGTCCGACCGTTTTGCTCTTTTCGCCATTAATGCCAACGCAGGGCTCAGCAAGTGTCTCTATATATATATATATATATATGTATGTGTGTGTATTTGTGTTGCATGAATACATTTTGTTTTAAGCTGTCGCATAGTTGTTGGGCCCTGCGCACGTGATGGCGCAAAAGTCGGTTGCACTGAGTATTGAGTGGCTGCCACACATGCATATCTGGGCAGGCATTTGCCAGACGAGAGAGCATTTATGCTTCCGGCTTATATTCAGTGGCACATTGAACTCTATGCCAATCGCAATGTTAATGCTAACTAAGTAGCAAGAGGTAGCGGTGGCACCCTTAAGTGGGGTGGCCTCATCAGTTAAGGGTCTCGCGCAGAAGTCAGCAGCGCTCTGCGTTTAAATTATTTCCGTTTGCCACTCGTTGGCCTTTAAATGTATGCAGCATTCTTTGCGCACTTTGTGTTTTCTTTTCTTTTTCTTTTTTTTTTTCTTTTGCTTTTGCTTGTTTTCCGGTTTGCAGCATGCAGCCATGATTTAGAATTAATAAAGGAGGCAACGTTGCACTTTTCCCGTTCGTTCTTTTATTTTTGTACCATGAACAGAAGAAGGGTTTTTTTTTTCTTTTTTGTATAAATATATAGCTGGCTGCCAAGTTGCAAGTTGTGTCGCTTGCCTCAGTTGCAGTTGACTTCTTTTGGCTGCCCGTTTCCACTGGCTGCCACCTGGCATTGTTTTCACTGTGCGCACATATAAATGTGCTGTATACATTTCAGCGCTAAATTTATGCAGCAACCAACTTGGGCATATGCGTTACGTTCATTTTCCTGCATTCGCCTTTACTTTTATGCAAAGTGCAGCTGTCTGCGTACCGGTTTCTCTCTGTGTGTGCGAGTGAGTGTGTGTGTGTGTGTGAGTGTGTGCGTGTGTGAGTGTATATAAATAAAGCTCTGCTTGCTGCTTCTTGCTGTTGTTGTTTTCCTATGGTATTTGTGTCAAGTACACGATGCAGATTAAAGCGCATAAAGCTGGAAGATTGCATATAGCGCAGACACACACACACAGCACACACACACGCACACAACACACAGGAGGGACAGAGCGCGAGAAAGGAATGTAGAGAGAGAGAGCAAGTGTATGATAAATGGGCAAGGCACGTAGCGCAAATCGAAAGGAATTGCATTTTGATGGCATAACCTGTGCCACTGTTGCCAATCTCAGACTCAGCTCTCTTTCTCTTTCTCTCAAATCTCTGTCTCTCTCTCTCCTTCTGCCACTCTGCATACCCATCAGATTTGAGTACGTAATTGGGTTATGTATAATGCTAACATATGTTGTTTGATATCATTTGATCAATGCTGTGTTATTTGCCACTGCTTGAGAGCTATTTATATCACATCACTGTTATTCCCGTCTAAACAGTTTATTTATACCTGTTTGATTTGTGACAGTTTCAAGTGATGATTTAGGTCCTTAATCACTATCGGTGAAGGCAAATAAATAATTAAGCCAACTTTGGGCATTGAGTGGGTTAAAATAAATATTAACATTTATTATTATAACTTGCATTGGTTTATGTTTATGTGCTCAGCATTTATCTTGTGACTGACAATATCCAAACAGGGAATAAGTCTTGCTATAGGTAACTGAAATATATATTCACAATGTGACTTAATGGATAGTGCAGTGAGTCATCTAGTAAATTCCAAAATCACCTTAATTTCCATTTGAAAAATTTTGTGAGAAATGCAAAGTTCATATTTGAATAACATTACGTATTACGTATATTGCTACGGGACGTGGCATTTGCTTAGCTTGGTTGCTTAGCAAATCCGTCCCTGCCAATCAGCAGCTGTGTGGAGGACGAGAAGTGCCAGGAATAAGCTAAATAAACGTCAGCCTGCAATTTTACAGTAAATTGCATCGAGGTGGAAAGTCAAGCTGCTTCGGCTACGGCTTCTGCTTCTGCTGCTGTTGCAGTCATAGTCACAGTCACAGTCATACTGCTGCTGCTGCTGCTGCTGCTGCTGCTGAGAGAGAAAGTCAGTCGCTGAATGGGGCAATGCTGTTCGACTTGACTTGCACATTGTTGCATGCAGCGGGCGTTTTCTTTGAGCGTCGCACGCTCGTTTCTTTGCCGGATGCGTGTAATGGGCGGAACGCTCCAGCTGTAACCCTTTCCCACTCGTGTGTATGTGTGTGTGTGTGAGTAATGGCGTGCAGGTAAAATCCCTCATATGAAAGATATATATGGGAGTAAGAGCAGTCGCATATATGTATGTGTGAACTGTGAGCCGGAGAATGATAAAAGTTAAGTTCAGCACAAGTATTTTCTTGGCGACCTAAACTAATGTTACCGCTGCTTCCTTCTCTCTATTGCGTTCTCTCTCTCTATCTATCTCTCTCTCTCTTTCTCGATGTGTTTTATCTCTGTGTGTTGCTTTGCTACTGCAGAATATACCATTTATCATTGAGACTTTAGTGGCACAGGAGCATCGCATTCAGAGCCGTTGCGGTTAAAATCGCCTTGCTGGCTTTGTCTTTGCGCCAGGGACACAGTTCATAATTAAATTGAAATACTTGTACAATTTTCGCACGCTTATAACATGAAATTTATGAATGAGTGGCAGAATATAAAGAAACCTGTTTTCTCACTCTTTGCTCAACACTCCTCCCACATTTCATCTCTGCCCCTGTCCGTGCCTCTGCCTGTGCCTGTGCCTGTGCCTGTGTCCCTCCCTGCGTCACTCTACTAGTCTCTGTATCTGTCTGCTCGTCGACATTCGGCCACCTGCTGTCTGCGGGTCCCACTCGCAGCAGGCGTTTAAAATTAATAATGTTGAGCGTGCTCGTCGCGTTATCTAACAGCTCAAAATTTCTATGCATGGGCTTTGGCTCTGCAGTTGTCGTGACAGTATTCTACAGAGACTACGCCTAGAATAAGAATAGAGCAGAACCTGCGGTGGGTATTTGTTTGCTTGATTAGTTGCCTGTCAGCAAAGGCATCTTTAAACTGTCATCCCGAGGCCGCATTTCCAAGCTTTGCAAAAGAAACTTACGGAAAACTGTGGCTATGCTGTGCAAATATGAACATAGTTTCCATGCAAGTATCTAACTTAAGTCTTATGCAAATTCAGCTGCTGAATTTTGTGGACTGTTATTTCATAGTACTACTTTGTAGTATTATTCTGGGGTGAAGCGAATTTGACTATATTTATTTTATTTTTCAATTGTCAATTCCTCATTTTATACTTTTATATGGGATAAGCATTATATCGGATATTGATAATTGAGAATATATATTTATTTTTTTTCGATAAGAATACCACATAAGTATTCCATTCAGGATGCTTAACAATCGTATATGAAAAGCACTGCTGGTAAATATCATACAGATGATTGAAAAAGATTTTAAGTCCAATACAATGATAAAAGCACATATTGATATTGATACCAAATATTTTAGCAGAACATTTTTTTTTTACCAATTTCCTGTTGTTCGAATCAATCAAAAGGAGACCTTACCGGCCTGAGATGTTTCAAATGGGAAATATTCTAGAGCTCTTTACTGAGTTTGAGTCAGTCTCTCAGTCAGTTGTTGTTATTATTATGGTCGGGTAAATTTCTGCATTTCTTCTGTACACTCAATATAAATATGTATAGATATGTATTCCTGTTTTATTTTCTTTAATGTATTTACTATTTACTACTTAAGAACTATACTCAAGACTTGTGAATAATTCGTTCATAAAGCCACATCAAGTAACTTTGCTTTGTAAGTCGGATTGAGTCAGTGGGTGTGTGGACTTTAATGTCTTTGAGGCATTTGGTTTGTCAACGGTTGCTTCGAGTAGCAAGCATAGCAACCGTGGCAATCTGATGGAGAAGACCTGCGTCAGTTGGCCCGCAAAAAGTTTCCTTTGCTGTAAGCTGGCTTCGTGGCTGACTGGCAGTTGGCTTTGTTGTTGGGTGTTGCCTTTGCTTTTTGCATCCTGCGGCAAAGAAATTGAAATTCGTAATTATTCCCAACAGCATGGAAATTTATTCAATTTTAATTGAGTTTCTTTTGTGAGAGTGTGTTTTTAGGGTTCGTGCTGAAGCTAAATGCGAGCACGCCGAACAACAACAAATTAAATTGAAATCTGCATTACAATAAAGGTTCAAGTAAAAAATGAAAACTAGTTATATTTCCCGCAGAAGCCAGCAACATCAGCTGAACCCAATCCCGATTCGGTTATTTGCCATTTGTGACTTGTAGATTTCAGCAATAAGAGAAACCAAATCCGGATTTGGCAACTTCGTAATGTTAGCGAAAAAGTCACTGATAGATACCCTTTCCTTATATCACATCTTGTTTACGGATTGGTGTTCACATTATGAGGAGAGGATTCGAGAGTTCGTTCGCTTCATAGAGTAGTCGGCAACCAAATTGTTCACATTTACCTATATATTTATTATGGCTTGAATATTAACATCAGAAGTGCTTTTTTAAAATGCACACAATTGCACTTTGAAGGTAGTAAGTGAAAAACGAAAGCATTAGATTGTATTTTCAAATAAATCCCCATGCGTTGAAGCAAATGTTAAATGGTCGTAGTTGTTGCTCTTGTCGTTTTCGGCATTTACCCCCATAAGCTCGTCAGTCGTGACAGCACCCCCCCCCCCCCCCCCACCACCCTTTCCTGAACTGTGTGTATGTGTGTGTGTATTGTTTGTTTGTATGTTTGCATGTGTATTTGCTCGTCTTAATTTACCATTTTTGTAGAAAAATTGCAGTTTTAGTTTCTGGTTTGTTGCATTTTTTTGCATAGCTCGTCTGCAGCATATCATCAATCAGCAGACGAGGCAGAGCTCTCTCACTCTTGAACCCCAATCCTGTCCAACAGTGTTATGTAAACGACAGCAAAACACATTTTGCGAACATTTATGTTTGATTCTGTAAATAACAAAAGATTTTCAGCCGCTGCTCGATTTGTGTGTACAATCATCTATCTTGTGGATTGCTCTCTGCCTGCTCCCAATACTAGTTTCCTTCTATTTTTTTGTGTCCACCTGCTGACTCAAAGCATATTTATGACGCTTTTGGTTGGATTGTATAGAAGATTGTTGCCTTAGATTTGGGATTGAATTAAGGGAGGACCACAGGGAAACTTAATAAATCAAACAAATGAAACGAAGTAAGGCATGGCTCAGATTCTGTATCCAAACGGTCTCGTTAAGTAGAACTGTTGTTGTTGACTAACAAAAATTCGTTCGAATACATAAACAACTTCTGCCTAATTGATCAATATGTTTTTATCTGTCGCTTCGGTGCGCGATTTGCATAACTCAAGCAAAAAGAATTTGCGCAAAAGGGTTTTCCGCGCCATAAAAGACATACAAGACAAAAACAAGCACAACCAGGGTTGGAAACAAATGGCATCGGAAAGTGGCAACTGAAAGCGCGGATTAACAAAAGGAGGAAAATAAGTAAAGCAAACGGAGAAAACAAATCGATTCATTTTAGCAGCCTATTCCAATCAAACCAAAATTATATTAAGTTTTCTTCATGAGGATTTTTTTTAGACTAGTTAGACTAAGTGGCTACGCCCCTGGCCAAAATTATATTCCCATCCACGGGAAGCCAGCAATATTTAAAGCCCTCTCCAGCCATATCCACATTCGCAGCGTTCGTTTCTCCTCCACTTGCTGCAGTGCAATTTGTTCACTTCTTATGCGATTGTGATTGCGATTGACCAAGAAACGAATTCAAGCTCATGGCCCATTCAGATCTGAATTTGGCACGTCAGCGAGGTTCACTTATTTTTATTTACTCACCGGATTATGCTAATTTTTAAAGTGATTTAGTGTAGCCAATACAAAACCAACCAACGCCAAAATAAAGAAGAACCAAAGACGTCAAAGCGAATCGCAATACACAGCAAAAAAAAAGAAGAAAAAAAATACTTTCTTGACTTTCGAGGTTTTGTTCTTATACCCTGCACTATGTCGAATATAAACAGGCAGTTCCGGCATTTTACAAATATTGGAACATACACATATATGAACATAGATAGGAATTACACATTTTCAACCACCAAGTAAAGATTTCAGTGATACAATACTCCCTTATTAGATGAATCGCATTCAGTAAATGATTGGTGTATTTTGACATATCAAAAAATAAAAGTAAGCGTTTATTTTTTGGTATCTTTAAGTCGATCACTCTGATCTGGCTCAAACATAGTTGTTGTTATTCCTTTGGCGCAGCACATAAAAATAAAACGAAAATGAAATAAAATAAAATAAAATAATGTATAAAATGTAACTGGCAGGCATTAAAGAGGTCCCATTTCCGTGCCATTTCTTACATTTTCCTTTCCTTTTTCATGCGTTGCGTGTGCTGCAAAATTTCCGTTCTCGCAAATTTGTTGTGTGTGTGTGTTTGCGTGTGCGTGTGCATATATTTTGCCTGCGAGCGTTCCTTGTAGTCGGTATTGTGTCGCATACTTTAAGGCAAATCAACGTAATTCTTCAAGTTTGATTTCGTGTGTTTAGCTGCGTGTTTGAGTTGGCTTACTTAACCCAAAGCCCGGCGCTGATGCCACTCGTCGTAGGCATCAGCTAAGATACAGAGAGCAGAGAGAAGAAGAAGAAGAAAAAAGAAACATCCAAGCGAGAAAACAATAACAATGAATGTGCGATAATTTTACATTTTATCAAGTTTGGGACTTTGCCCTTGCGCACCCAACATTCGTCGCTGTTGCCATTTTTTATGCGCGCATTAAGCGGATTTCGGTCTAAAGCCCTACCACTTCATGTGCCCCCGCCAGCCCCTTTAAATAAACCAACACCCTCTCCAGCTCAGCTCTTAAGCACATACAGCACATATAAAAAATGTATAAAAGAAACAAGATGTTACGTATACGCCTTGGCGACCAAGGCCAAATGTCACACACCTACCCACTCGATTCACACACACACTGCGCGAAGTGTTGAATAAAACTCCTTTCGTCTGTTAACAGTAAGCGGCTTAGTGGTGTTGGTGGTATCGCTGCTGGCACTTGTCTTCTGCAGCCATTTTTGCGGTTGTAAAAGTAATTTGATCATATGAAACAGGAAAAAATGTTCACTGAAAGGCATAAATAAAAGGAAATGCACGCAAGCTGCTCATTTATAATTAAATAGAAAAAAAAAACAAATCCTAATGGGCATAAGAAATTAAATAAATGGGTTTTCAATTAGGGACAATGCTTCAAGGGTACCATTAAATATTCAAGGCTACCATTAAAATCTTGATAAATGCAATTCAAGTTGGGTTAAAACTTGTTTCAATGTTATCTAGCTTAGGTCTAGCTTAGACCTTATTTCAAAATAATAAACTATGCACATAACTCAATGGAAACTAAAGTCGGTTTAACTAAGCAAGAAACTATTGGTATGTAGCTATTATAAATATATATTTATACATAGATATATGTATATACATATGTATATACATCTGATACATATTTATCTGATAAAACCTTTACAATAGCTGCATGAAATAGAGACTAAGCTGTAATTTGAAAACAAGTGCAATTAAAGTGCTTAGATGGGAAAAGGACATGACAACTGACGCTCTTCAGCCCTGCATGCATTTAGTATTTTCGGTAAATTGTTTTCAGTATTTTAATTTGTCACATTCCGTCAGAGATGGGAGCTAAAAAAAGACGAATGAAACAGGAGCAGTGCAAGTGAAAGCTGAGTGACTGAAAATTTCATTTTGAGTTGCCTGTCGTGTTTTCCATGGTAATTTCATGTTGTTCTTTTTCGCATATTCACGAAACACCTAACATACACTCAGAGACACACAGAGAAACACACACATTCGAATACACACCGGAATATATGGAAGCTTGCAGGGCAACAAAAGGGCAGCTAAAGCTAAAATGTCAGAATGCCGTTGCCACCATAAAACTGTTAAAGTTTTAATGACTACCGCTCAGCAGTAGAAGCTGCAGCAACACCGACAAGAGCAACTGACAAACATACAAATAAACAAAAAAACAAAAAAAGTTGGTTCAGTTTGAAGGGCAGAGCAGGCGTGGCCTAAAAGCAGCAGCAGTTAGAATGACATTAACAATAGTTTTCAGCAATGAAATGCAAGCAGAAGCAGGCTGACAAAAAATGCAGGAAATAGACAGGTGTGTGTGTGTGTGTGTGTGAAGTTCTTTGTGTGTGTGCTGTCAACTGCTAAATGTCATGTGGTTGAGTGACATTTTTTCGCCTCTTTATTGTTCCCAACACTGCCTTTGTCATGGTCGTTGTCGTTTTCACTGTCTTTCTCTGCTAGTTGTCGTTGTCTTCTAATTGCTGCCGACCGTTGTCCGGATGGCTGCAATTAAGCAGCGACACGTATCGCGACTGCAGCGCACGCAGTTGTAATGAACATGTACGATGCTGCATATAAATTGTTGCATACTTTGTGGCGCGACCAGACAGCTGCAATTGAAGTGGCAGCAGCCACCGCAATGCTTAAGCATGAAATCAACTGCAATGGCAAAACGATTTGTTCTAATTTGCTGATGTGCATACAGATTAGAGGGAGTCAGATCGCCAGACAGCTGCAGAAAGAGAGCGACAGAGACAGAGACAGAGAGAAAGAGAGAGAGAGAGAGGGAGAGAGAGACGTAGCAGCTAACTGTTTTATGGCTGTTTAATGGTAAGAAATGAAAGGGGGCAGCTTACGAGAGCTGCACAGACTTTACGCTGCGACTTGTATGCTTCAGTTTGTGCCTCTTCCTTTTCCGGTTGTTCACTTTTTCTTTGTTCATTGTCGTTCGTTTTTGTACAACAAAAAAATGCGCTTATGGTAAATCAATTTAAAACCAATTTTCGTTTGGCTGTTCTCACGCTTTCTCTGCCGAAAAGAAAAAGAAAGAAATGGGAAAAGCAAAGTGAGCCAGCATCAAGCAGAAAAGTCCTTGTGGTTACAGCAAATGAGTTGAACAGGACTCTGGCAACGCTTCGCATTAAATATTCATTACTCTGAGCTACTTCTTTGCTCAGACTAGATTCGTTTTTCAGCTACGAATATCGCTCCACCTGCTGCAGTTATTGTTGTTATTTTTGCTGCAGCTTAAGTTTATTCCAATCTCTTGGCAGCTGAGTTGGTGTGTGTGTGCGTCTGGGAGCGTGCGCGCGGGTGACGCTATTTAAAAAGCTGTTTTTGAAGGCATCGAATTCACATTTCCGTAACCCGACCTATACGTTTTCCCATTTTGCTGAACGTGATACGAATTTGCGCACATATATACACGTCACACATGTATAGCAAAGGACGGGAGAGACCTCAAGACATGCCTTGGCGCACACAGACGCGGCTTATACACACCTACACCCACACACACACGCACATGTGGCTTGGCCCCACAATTTGTGCTCAATGCAGCGTGTAAATGCTTTGTTGTTCAATCTGCCCTTAAGCACATTGGCTACATCGGCTATTAGATCAAACTTGTTATTAATATTTGATAATAATAAATGATAATTAATGGTTAGCCAATAAAGCGACCATTTATCTCATTGATTCTGATATCTGATTGCAAATTTTCAAGCCGATTGTATCCATCTCAATAATTCACAATACTTTGTGTCTATTACCAAACAAATTGTGTAAAAGCTTAGCTAAATACATTCATTTAGTTTATCATTTCCGCAAGGCACTAAACATTTTATCACATTTTTTTTTTGTCGAGAAAAAGGCAGACTCTTTCAAATCCAATTACACATTGTGAATAATATTTATTTTTACTTTTTATCGCAGTGAAAGCGGCCAAAAAAAATAAATTTATTTATACACAAGTAAAAATAATTTTGCTTTGGGGGCGTTTTAATACTACCACTGTTTGTTCCCTTAAATCAAAAGCATGCCGCGAAACGTAGAATTAATTAAACGAGCAAATAATTTCTTTACTATTATATTTCACATGATAGACTTATTTTATTTGCAAAGGGTGTGCAACAAAATAATATATGTTTGCCACATTCGGTCTTAATTAAGTTCTTCATTTGCTTTTCATTCAAGATTTAGAAATAAAAAAGAAAATTGTTTAAAATATAAAATATATTTAATTATTTCTCCCTATTAACTCATTAGATCACGCAACTAGAAAGACGACCTAAAACTGTCAGACTTTCCGAATTGCTATGATCAAAGTAAATTGAGAATTAAAGGGTATTATACTTACTGCATACTTTTGCACACTTGTTGTAATTCCCTAGCCGTGTATTAAATATGAAATTGGCGCTGATTGTTGGTTGGTTCCTGCTTATGTAACTGAAATTTATAAGCGGAAACTAATTGATTTTGCGCTGCAACTGATCCCAATCCAAGCCCTGTGGTATAACCACCAAATTGTTTCCTCAACTGCAAGGACGTTTATTAAATATTTCCAAATTTATTTATGTCAAAAAGGCTTTAACAGACAATTGACAAATAAATGTATATAAAAAATACTTAACAATTACCTAAATAATGATATTTATATTTTCGTATTATTGTGATACAATTTTTTACCACACATATTTTGGAAAATTGAAACTGAGCTGTATGCATTAAGTATTAGACTCTTCCAAATAAATCTAATTAATATGCAAAGGAGACAATTGCCGCAGGGTTAAACAAACTGAGGAGATCCGTCAGCTTCTGCTCAAAATTGAAATAGAATCGAAAACAAATAAGTGATTAAATTAGAAACAGCTTGCCACAGGTAAGAGGTTTTACATTTAATATTGTCTTTGGGCTTACCCAAGCTTGAACTGACGGCAACAATCGCATCTCAGCTGATGTCTGTGTGCGAGTGTTGCTGTGTCTCTCTATGTAATAAATAACAGACAGTTAAAGATTATTTCAAGTGTATTTAATTTGCTGCTTTGCAATTGACTTAAAATAAACAAAACGATGAGAGAGCAGGTTGCCAGGCGATAGATACTGATAGATAAACACAGAGACAGCCAGCCAGGCAGGCAGACAGACAGAAGGGTGTACATAAACAATCGCTGCTACAGAGCGTATACGCAATGTTTGACATATCGCCCAGCTCTTATCTGGGCTAAGGTAAAGCATACGTCATGCTGCACTGCAAATAGACAACGGCAAATAACAATTTCAAGAAGAATGAAGATGAACATGTTGTTAAACAGATACTTTTGTGCGATAAGCGTATGTCGACTAAAATATTACGCAAGAGCAAACTACGTTTTTGAAATATCTAAAATGTTAAAATATTTTCAGAGTCCAATTCAACTTTTAAGTTAATGTTAACACAAAAATATTGTTGGTTAAGCACCTAAAACAAGCATTTTATTATAATAATAAATAATAAATGAAGAAGAACATGATGGCAAAACATAATTTTTTCATGAACATAACCTTTTTTGCTGTCCATTTAAAATGCTTACCTGCCATAATTTTAATAATGCTTCCACTGCAGCTACTCTTGTTTTATTTTCTGGCGAAGCACTTTTTTTTAGCCGAATTTGGTTCCAGTGGTTTTAACTCAACGTTGATGGACAAAGTTAAAAAACTTGAAGTAAACAATTTGGCGTTCCTAAATGAACGCAATTATAAAATATGTTAGCCAAGAGCAAATGCAATCTACATTTTTTCTGCTTATTATATGTCTAGCTTGGAATTTAACTCGTCTATAACAAGATTGTATTTTTTTGGCAAAGCATGAACTTCATTTTGTAAACTGATTAAAAACAAATCTCTTATAATATTAATATTGAGGTTTTAACTATTTATTATTGTGACATAAATAAAATTAGCCAAGATTATTAATGGGAATTAGTAGGCAAAGTAAATATGATTCTAATTAAGATTCGCTCATAAAAACACTCCAGCATATGTGAGTTTTTAGGTATGTGTGTGTGTGTGTGTGTGTGTGTGTGTGTGTATGTGTGTGTCATACGAGCACCTAAGCGTTTCATCTTGGCCTTCAATTGCGCTCCCCGCTTGCTGTATATCCTTTGCTGAGGCAGCTCATTAACTTTTCAGCATCAACACTTGGTGTGGAAAGCTGGGTGCGCGGCCGAGGGTGCTACAGAAAACTCGAGCTACTTAACTACATCTATCGCAGTTTCTGTTTGTTGGTTTATTTGCTTGTCTGTTTGTCTGTTTGTCATTCCGCGGGTCTGTTGATTCATATGAGTTGCATAAATATTTGTGTCATAGTTACGCACACGCAACAGCAAACTTAATGCTACTTAACGAGTCCTGTGCAGAAATGCATGCAAAATATATTTACTTTCCCCAACATATCATCTCGGCTCTCAGCCATGCGTTGTAAGTAGGGCTCATGCTCAAGCAGTTGTGCGAATGCCAGTTGCTTCATAGCCACATTGCTATATTGCCACACTTCGAATGTAATTTGCTTACGCCTTGCACTTGGGGGTCTGATTTGGCATTGTATACTTTTCAGCGACTTGCCTGATTCTTTGTTTCCCACTTTGAGCTGTGGCTTTTGTTGTTGTTGTTGCTGTCAAAAAACAAGTCCCAAAGTCTCCTGCTTATTACATCAAGTAAAGACACGTTCAGTCGCCTAAAGGGCCGCGATGTTGCTTTATGTAAATCTGCACACACTATTGTCTGCAGCAAGTGCGATTATGTAAGTACATACAGTATGTGCACACTATGGTGGGCTTCTTTCTCTCTCGGGCACGCTTAAGGCCAGCTTAATTTTGCATGTGCCAGCCGGAATTACTAAGCGGGTTCCCAGTTTGAGTATCGTTGTTGTTGCTGTTTTGTTGTATTTGTTGTTTTTGCTATTATTGCAGCTGGCTTCATTTGTTTTATTTTGATCTTGACGCTTGACGCCTGCTGCCACAGCTTCCACCCAGCTAGTTGATAGTCTTCTACTGCTGCATAAGCATATGTGTGCATGCAATATATGTTTTTGATTTATGCGAGTGCCAAAGCAAACAGATTAACATCATCTGCGGTTTACCCTAACAAAGAGTGAGGGTAGCACCATACGTCTGCGGTGCTCCACAGGTTAAAATTTGAAAACCTCAATGAGGCTTATAAGCTTTTATCGTATCAAATATTGATATAAATATATATAAAAAAGGAGATTCGATATTTAACTAAAGCCATATATATTCTAATTTAAAGCAGACAAAAATCAACATAAATACGATTAGTATTAAAGATAAGTCTTGTAATAAATAATCCTTGACTATTTAATTTAACTAAAATTCACAAATCACAGCACATTGATTGTGATTCATTTATAAGTACGTGAGAGACTTCCTAACTAAACGAAGTGAAAATTTAGTTTGTGAATGTATATAATTTAAATAACTATTGAACTGCCCTCACTCACACATACACACGCACACAGATTTATATAGAGCAGATTGTGTGCGTCAAGGCAGCACGTCTTCAACATAACTCATACGCCACGTGGCCATCACTGGCTGCAACGTTGACGTGCAATTTCAATGGTCAATCAAAGCGTTCGCAGCAACTTCCCTTTTGGATATTTTTTTTTAGACGTCTACATGACAATACCCAGTAAAATTGGACAAGCTAAAACAAAATTGGCAGCATCGCTGCTCGCCCGCTGCTTGTCACTGAGAGTTTATGGGGCGCAGTGCGTTTGGTCTGGGGAGGTATATGTCACTGACAGCTGCCAGTTCAGGGAGTGACGCTGCAGTTGCAAAAGCAGCGAAACATTGAAATCGCTGCAGTCGATTGAATGGGATTTAGATGAAGAAGCGCCACATTTGAAATGTTTTAGTTGCCAACCTGCAATTGTCTGCTTGCCACAATAAGTTTGTGCCACGTTTCGTTAGCGCCAACTGAAGCCATCTGTATCTGTAGCCTCTGGCTAAAGGCAACTATCTGTTTCTTACACCTGAAAACGGCGCGGATGCTTCCCGTTTTTAGTGGCATTTCATGCTCTACTTGCAAGTTGAGCAAGTTGAATAATTTTCAAATTTGACAGCGGACACATGGAGCACTCTTTACCCAGTTGCACAGTTGCACAGTTGCACAGTTGCTGGCCAATGCCATTGCCACGCCCCACTTGCAGCATCTGTAACTACTGGCAACATAAGCCGGCCGTACGGAAGCTCTAGCGGAAACAGTCAACGTGGCTGGGCGTTCCAAAGTAAACCCATCAAGCATTCCATATGTATTGAATGACGAAAAGCAGCTGCCTCCCCCTCTCTCTCTATCTCTCTTTCTCACTCTCTCTTTCTCTCAGTCTCTTTTTCTTTTGCATAATGTATATAGTTGCCTGGTATCATAGTCATAGCGGGGTTGGCAAAAAGGATATCATAAAACGTATCGTCAGAGTTTCCGTATCCTATTACGTGTGGAAATAACTTTCATATGCACATTTTGATATCCTAGTTGCAACATTTTTCAATGCTACAACTTCCATTTCCACTTTTGCTGCCCCGCTGGGCTCGGCATAAATAGTCAATTGTGCAACGAGGACATGGTGCAGCGGGAGCGACAGTGCACCGGAGCACAGGAAACACAAGTACAGGTGCAATCGCTTCGAATTCAATCAGGAATTGTAAGGAAGGCAGTTCTGTGACTGTGCATTTAGATCAGAAAACTATGTTGAAGCGAATCATAAAACAAATGAAAATAAAAAAGAAACGAAATGCTTAAAGCCAGATAAGATCAAATAGTTGGCACGACTAAACTACACTAAAGAAATGTGCCGAGTTTGTTCAATTCAAATAAATGGAACTCAATATTCAAATGTGACTGTTCAATCTGTTTCTGTCAAACAATAAGGAATAAGTTTCTTACTGATCGCAGTCGAATAGCTCACATCATTTTCGAAGTTGTCCATTTAAGAATTTATCCACTGATTTAGTCAGATATTTTTAAAGTTTATTTTTATGCATGAGCTAATTTGAATAATCGATAGACATAGAGTATCTGCAAGGTATAGAAGTAACACTTGAGTAAGGTGAGTACTGCCCGCAGTCGAGATATGTCATTTACACTCTTTTGTTACAATAATTCGCTTGTTTGTATACAGCTTTCGCATTTAAATATGTTTTTAATTGTAAATAAATGAAAGCAATTGTTTTCACAGACACAACAAAAAGAACTAAGAAAACTATTCATTGTAACTTGGCTAAAAACTTCTGGCATATTCAATTTGTTTGTACAAAGCTAACACACAAAGCGAATTATGCTGCATTAAAATTTAACAATGAACAATATGTTTACACACAACAAATACATGAAAAACATACATCCACAATTGTATGTAACAAATTTATCATTATATATGTTTGTACTTTGTACACGTGGTATTTAAAAGAATCAAGTAAAATGTTGCCAGTAATTGAACAATTAATTAACAGAGAGCTAATAAGCATGCAGAGTATACAGTCTTAACTGAATATTGGACTCAAAGATACTAAATAAAATGATGTCTATAAAGTTGGTACCCATTACTTATTAATTAGAAATAAGTCTAAAATAACTTAACATATGATTAAGTACGTATATGAAATGTAATACTCGTTCAATAAATATTAAATATAAATTTAAGCAGCTCTTTGAATTGGCCTTCGGCGCAACATTTCAATAAATCGTGAAAATCAATGAAGTCTAAAATTAGCAACCCGCAAAGAGGGGAAGCAAATAATAATAAACTGTGCAAGCGTAACAAAGCCCAATATCACATAGGCCACTGAAATATGGCATAAAATGAAAGCAAAAGCTAAATAATACGCAACTCAAAACAATAAAAATAAAACAGAGAACAAAAACCAAAAAGAAAAAAAAATAAACAACAGAAAAAACATCAAGCTACTAGAGCTAGCAGCGATAACAACAAGGTCCAACAATGAATAGGTTGGCCTGCGTTTCCCTCAAACGATAAACCTTTACACTTCATTACTCGTTGAAAATTTCATGCTTCAACAGCTTGACGCTATGATGATGCCACCAAAGGGTTAAAGCTGATCCCCCAGCATCGGCGAGCAGCCGTGTTTAATCAGTGAATCAGATGATTCAGTTTCAGTCGATTCACTACGTTCGTTTGTCATTCCGAATTCAAAACGCAAAGGGAAACGGAAGAACTGATTCCGAAGAACGCTCGAGTTTTAAATGATTGGCGATAAAAGACCCTAGAAAAGAGAAAAAAGCAACAGCTGCATTCGACCCAGCTTGAGTTCATTCAAATACTTGCTTACAACGGAGAATATGGCAAATTACAAGTTTCCTGAATTATGCATTCATATTCGGTATTCAAACACTCAAAGCTATACATGCTGGGATTACTAGTGGAGCAAATCGGTGCTACAACTGTCATAGGGTATACAAATCTGAACAAGTGCAATAAAGAAGAATTTGCCTTTTGCGTCGCTCCTTAGCTGTTGCCATTCTCTCGAGTTGTTTCGAGTGTTTTGTTGTTTGCACAAGTTGTTTGTGCATTTTTAACTTAAAGCCAATTTTCGCTAGCGACAACATCAATAAGACCAATACAACAACAACAACAACAATAACAACACCAACAACAACAACAACAGCAACTTTAGAAGCAGCATTGGCATTCCTGACATTGTGTTGACATTCAGAGACCTAAAGCCAGCGTTGCGTATACGCAATATTGTAACTTATTCGCTTATCGAATGAAATTCAAGTTAAATTGTATCTTAAAAAAAAATCAACGCTTTCAAAAGAAAACTTGTGTCCAGGCTGCAATTGAAATATGTGCAATAAAAAATAAACTTTTAACGCATTTCACTGTAAAATGCAGGGGTCTGTGAAGAAGAAAAAAATAATTGCACGTAGAAGTTTTTTAATTAAAAACAACGCGAGACTTGTGTCAAATGGGTGTGAAAGGTGACAAACAAAAAATACAATCGATTATCTGTGGAAAACCCAATATTTTGCTGCCTCAGTTGGAAACTACTCGTTGTGAGAAGCTCAAATGAAAACTGTCTACGAAAAGTTTACGCGATTGTTGATATTCCTCTGATTTAAAACAGAAACTTTAATATTGAAAACCATTCAATATACATAGTGGTTTACAGTTATTTATTTATTTATTCCCATACCAATAATCTGTATTGATTAAAATTGTATTCAAAATACAATAAATTTTTGTAACATATTCTTTTGTATTGAAAGTATGACATACCAATATACTTCTTAATTTTTGGCTGAATTGACAATAAACATAAATGTTATTTATGAAACCATTTTCAGTTACATACACATTAACGTAGCTTTCATGCATAGATGACAATGATAAATAGAACAAATTGAAAATCATTAATTATTATGGTGTATGGGCATGTGAACATATTTTGCATTGCCTGTGGCACCAATTTGTAGCTTAACTGCGCCTTGTGCCAATGACAGGCGCTGCCATTTATCAATGCCGAAGAGTAAACTCTGAGAAGAAAAAATATATATGAGAAGTGTGTGTACAATTAAAAATGATTTCGCCGCGCTGCACTTTTCAATGGCGTCTGTTGGAGAGAAGGAACGAGGTGAAGCTGACTGAGGGAAATACTTTCGGCTTTTGTAGGCAGCTTGATAAATGCGTTGTACACAACCGAAGCAAACAAACAATACTTCGAATTGCGCCCGCAAGTAAGAGTCACAAAATTGTTGCTAAAATATAAACGAAATCGAAAGGAATGCCGGCCAAAGCGACAAATTGCAAGACATACAGAAGTGGTATGGAACAGCTGTATGCCTTGCATGCCCCAACCGTGTAGGGGATCTGGTGCAGCAACAGGAAGGTGGGGCAGATTCGCATAAAAGTTTATCAACTAAGTAAAATAATGTTGGGCGTAAAGTTGGCAACCGCAGTGCCCGCAAACGTAGCGGCTAGAGTCGAGGGCCAGCAGGACCAACAATAAAAACCAAATGTTGCGACAATTCAGGTTACTGCATGGGAACAGCAACAGCAACAGCTACACCAGCAAAATAGTTGGAACAACGATAAGGGAAACGCCAGGGATGAGCGCAGGAGACGAGGAGTCTATATGGTTGGGCTTGAGGTTGACTGTGAGGCGAAGCTAAAAGGATGCCAGCCAGCGAGCACGTTTTGCATAATGATGAATGAGGACGACGACGACTATGATGTGTGTGTGTGTGATGTGTGATGTGTGTGTGTGGTGTGTGTTTGTGTGGTGTGTGTGTTTTGCTCGAGTTTATTTGCGATTTGTGCTGAAGTCTCATTTGTTGCTTCCTATTGCACATTTCTCTACTCGCCTTGCCCCGCGTTGTTGTGTTGAGTTGCTTATACGCTGGCAGTGGGCAAAAAACAAAATATAAGAAAAAAATAAAAAGAAAAGAAGAAGAAAAAGAAATGATAGCACACATTTCGGAGCAGTGCAGTGCAACTTGACAGGCTAATGGCGGCGCCTGACGTCGCAATTGGAAACAAATTATGCTCAAAGCGCAACACAACTGTCAAAGTGGCATTTGGATGGTGCAAGGTGGATAGTGGAGGTGAGCACACCTCCAGATCCCCAACAAAGACTCGTTGCCCCATGCGATGTCTCCATTATGTATGCAGTTTACAACAAGATGGATAGAGAGATATTTAGAGATAGCACTAAGCAGTAAATTCAGACCAGTGAATGTCAAGTTCATTGCCGGAGATATGGATGCCAGCTTATGCTGTTGGCAGTAATTACATGCTGTTTGTAATAAGTTGAGTATATCTATAAATAACATTATTACAAAACATATACCCAAGCATAGAGTTTATAAATTAGTGTCTCTATAATAATACACATAGTTCGCACCTGTTAATCATAAGAATGTTCTTTCAATATTCTGTTGAAAGTTATATTTAAAAAATTTATTAATTTACTATTAACAATTTAGCTTGTGTTTCCCTTGTCCTGCTTTCAGCTGCCACTGACAATTGACACTACAGAGATAATTGTTATTATGTTTTGGCGACTGCCGTTGTCAACATATTGTTTTTTATCGCAAGTCTTGCTTAAGTACATTTTCCCAACTAAATATATAAGAATATGGAAATGGCACATACATTGCACAATGTTGCGAGCGTATAAAAAGAATTGCCATAAATTTCCATCTAATTGGCAGGCAGCTAGAGGGGAAAACTTTACCACACAAAACGCTGCCAGGCAGAAAAAAGGCAACGTTGGCCAGGAATCCAGCCAGGACCCTGGCCAAAACGCGTCCAGCACAGCCCATCAATGACCATCGAGACGTCCTGCGCAGCTTTAACGACAAGTTGACTTCCACCCAGTTGTATTTTTCATATCAGAGCCGCATTTCTAGTTACTCCCACTTTCGTGCAGCCAGCTAATATGCAAATTCCCTGCAGCTTTTGCTTTAGCTCTACTTTACTCTGTTCTACTCTGGTCTGCTTTTCTTTCCCTTTTCATTTTCCTATTTCCTTTCGCCCGTCTCATCCTGGGCTTTTGTTTTGCTTCCGCTGCGCCATGTTTTCCAGCCATGTCGCTTCTCGTTTTATTTCTGCTGCGACGTCGAGCTTATTATGCATTGCACATTTTACATTTTTGCTTAAGGGCAAAGCAGAAGAAAAATACTAACCAAAAAACGTCACCGCACACCGCAAAAATCGTAATGAAATTTTTATTATACGACAAAGTAAAATATTTTTATCAGCATTTCTCGCTTGTTGCTTTTGGGTCACGCCAAAGTTCTTTGGCATGCCTGGGGCTGGTATTGGGATCGGATGAGGGGTTGTGGCTGGCTGTGGGGGAGTCGTCTGACAATTCGCTGTTTGAAAATCGGGTAAAACTGTCAAGTCAATCAAAATATGGAAAAACTTTATCATTGGGACTTTCACAATGGCCAAGATTCTCGCTGCGGCCGTATTGCCAACAGCTTAATATTTATTTAAGCAAATTTTTGCTCAAAACTAAACAGCGCACTTACGAGCCCAACCCGCCAAGCTCTCGAAAATGTGCCACAAATTGCAATGCAAAGTTTTCACACTGCACTTTGACTTTGCCATCAGCTTTAGCCTCAGTTTCGGCTTGGCTTTGGCCGAGTGTCAACTTGTTCGGTCCGTGGTCAGGAAACTTTTCTCTTTGCCCTGAGCAAATATTTAGACTGCGTAATTTGCTGACAATGGAAGCGACGTTTTTTATAACGAGCAGCCTGCGAAGAGTATTCAAATTGCCGGATCTTCTTAATGGATGGCAACAGCCAACTAATGCCGAACTATAAACTTCAAAAGATGATTGAATTTCGTTCTCCAAACTCAAGTCGAGCTTTTCCATAATACGCAAATACTGACAATATCCCTAATATCCCCTGACACCAATTACGACAATAATTTTATATTTGCTTAGCGTATTCGAATTATAAACTTTTTATTCGAACATGTTTGACAGTATTTAAAGTCAAAGGAAAAACTCTGCTAGCTGTGTTAATAATATTTGCAAAGTAAAAACTAATTTGCGAAGAATGAGATTTGTTCGTCTTCAAATGAATCGTTGGTGGTAACTGAGCTGAGTTTCAAATATATTGCGATATATTTTGCATTGCCAACTCATTGCAAAACTAGTTGCTCTTTGGTCATGTTTATCAAGTATTTCGTTTCATCTTTATAATAAATGCAGTTCTCATCTAATATGGAACTCGAAGCCGTTAAGTTCGAGTCTAAAAAGACCAGCTAGTTGCCGGCAAAACGAGCGCTCTTCATGCTCAAAGTGGACTTCAGTTGCCAGGCAAGGCATGTGGCATGAATGCCAATGCACAAGCAAGCTGATAACCGCACATGGGACGCACACACATCCGCTGAAAGTCTGATTTGGGGTGCTGCCCCAAGCAAATACGGAACAGACGCTTAACCCTCTCGATTCAAAAGTTAAAAACCAAATGTAAAACAGATTTACATGTATATTATTTTGTCTCGTCAAGTCAAAGTAGTTGAAAACAATTTGCATAAGCATTTTAACTAATTGATTTACTGAGCTGTTAGTTTATTACATTGCATTAAATATTTTGTGCTCAATTTGTTAGAGACCGGGTCACAATATTGAAGCAGCCAAAACAAAATTATAAATCGTTCTAAACACATCTGCTCACTTTATTTATTCACAACGATTCAGTTCTACTGCTTCAATATGATATCGATCGATATCGATATTATATGTTAAGTAAATGTAAATAATGCTGGCTTACAGTCTTAAGCCCACTTCACAGATCGACGAACAATCTCGCGACCGAAATTCGCAATATATTTCGTTTCTGGAACTTTAAAACGAAAAGGTCTTCTGAATTAATATATTCGCATTCATTTTTTCGTTCATGATTTACTTTTTCCGTTTCGATGTACTTGCCCTTTCTATGGTGTTTTGCCGATAACCGCCCTCAAAAAATACCAAAATTCATTATTTTGACATCGCCGAACAGAATTCACATAGCCAACAGTGAGTTAATATTGTGGATCGAAATTCCACTGCGAAATATTTCGCAACCTGTTCTTTTTGCCATTATCGATAACTTTTAGTAGCACAATAGTGGCCTGCCACAAGCTTGACAGGAAAATGAATGTGAAAACTTAGAAATGTCTATAATTTAGTTGATTTTGGTTTGGTGAGCACCGTATTAATTTAGAAAGGTTTTAGCTGGCTCCTTTCATCATTTATTTTTAATTGAATTGAACACAAATCCATTGTGGTAAGCCTATTAAAATTGAATTCAAAGATATGCAGTTAACAAAACCAAATACGCATATATATATATATATATATATATATATACTTTTATATGTAAAAGTATTTATGTGCAATGGTCAATTCGCATACAAATCTACGGTTTAATTAATTGTTTTCTATACCCTAGCTAACTGAACAGTTGTAATTTAAACAACAAACTCGAAAGGCGAATGCAACTTGTACTCACAATAGTGGGATTAAAACACATCAGAGTATCAGACAGACATACACATAATGCCAGACTGGCGAATGCCAAATATTTGAAATCCCTCAAGGAGACTTATTTACCCTTAGCTTGGTGAATGGGGGGGAGAGAGTACACTCTAGTTAGCTTTTTGCCTGTCTGACAAAAGAAGGTTGTCTGCAATTGACCAGATTTTGGCATAACATGCTTCCTTGATATAACTGCCTCTATGTTTATGTCGAGTGGGTTGGACAGTCACAACAAATTGACAAAATTCTGCTAGGGAAGTAGTAGAGAGTAAGGATCTGAGATACTGGAAGAGGCTTGGACAGAGTCATTGGCGGTTGATGAAGTGCTCGGCATGGATTGCTGAACTCATAGATGGTACAAATCTCAGTGCTCGTCACAACAAATCAGTTTTACATTTGCATGCATTGCGCTTTGTTGTTGGCCTGGCTTAAAGGGCTGACACAGTCCAATTGTGCTCCAAATGCAGTGGATGCTTTTCTAGGCTGCAGCTGCTGCAGCTGGCTGCGGCATGCTAACCAACTGCTAGACAGAGTCTGGGGGAGAAAGACGGCGGGGGAGAGGGGTGAGAGGGGCTCAGATAGTGACAGCGTGGTGTATGATTTATGTGGAAGCCAGGGCCAAAGTGAGCGCTTCTCGGCTTAAACTTTTGCCGACTGTTGTCAGCTGGCAAACAATGGCAAAGCCACAACATGGTTTCACAAGAAGGCTCAAGCGGCATCTACTACTTGTTCCATGACAACAGCACCAGCACTAGCACCAGCACAAGTTCCAGCAGCAGCAGGCAGAGAGGGCAGTCTGTGCCCGAGGGTGCTCGGATCGACGAGCGCTGGCAAAACTTCACTTGGCTGCACAGCCGCCAAACCAGACAGCAAAAAATGAGCACGGAGCCAACTTTATGCATAAATATTTGCATGGTGAGGCGGCGAGGAGTGGGAGAGTGAAGAGCTCGGCTTAGGCCATGTCTGCTAACTGCTAACTGGTAACTGCTAACTGCTCGCTGTTTGGCTCTCGTTTGTGTTGCAGTTATGCCTAACCAGCTGCAACAGTGCTAAAATATTCAACGCATTTGCAGCATTATATGTTTTGTACAGGTTCAGCTTTCAGATTTCAGTTTTCGTGGCTTGACCAACATTTTGGTTCTGGTTGGACTCCCTGACTCGCAACTCGCAGGTGTGCACAATGCTATTCACAATTGGTAATGGCCTCAATGTTGAGCCTTAGTTCACAATTTGGTTGTGCAGCTGGCTGTGTTTTAAAAATGACCCGCCATTTGTCAGATAAACGTGAAAACACTGCGCTGCAATTTACACTATACATCAAGTGCGTGAAACTGAAGACAAAAGTAAGGTCGAAGCATTTCTTATGCCGCCTTCGGCTGCACTTTCTAGTTTTGTGCATCTCAAAGCGATTTATTTCACTTTTAAATTGTCTTCTAAAACTCGAAATGTGTAAAAGTCTTTGTCTTTTTGGCAGATCTACGCAACTTGCAGTCGTATTAGCTCACTTTGCATCCCTCAACTCACTAAGCGATTTACAAGCCAAGCAAATCGAGGTTTGCAATTTGGCATTGCATTGAAATTAATTTGCAAAGAAAATTTGGCAATCGTCTTGAGTCGATTTGGCCCAACAACTAAATAATTGAATACGTGCTGGGATTATGCCAATTACATATGCATTAGAGCTGTCTGATGTGTGATAATAAAAAGAGAACAGTTTTTTGGATTAGGAAAGCACAATTGAAAACTCTTAAATATGTTCTCTTGTAAGACTTTATTATTTTAATTTTGTTTTCTAATTTTCTTCGACCCCATAAAGTAAATATGTTTTTGATCAACATCACTAGAACAGTAGTATCTGTATTTTATATAGCTGCCATAGAATCAATCGGCAGAGAGATAAGTATTAAATTGTTGATAGAGATAGGCGTTGACAGCAATCATTAAAAAAAAATATTTGATTAAATGGGATTTTTTTTTGATTTGTTAAAATACAGAATTGTAGAAATGTAGTTTTTATAGCGTAAAAAATATAATTTATAATAAAATAGTATTGCAATATATAATATGATAATGCAAAAGTATTTGTTATATTCGGCTTGCCGTGTTGTTCAAATAGTTGAATATATATGAGGTTTGTTCGATTAAATCAGATGTATAATCGATGATAGTCAGTAACCAGAAGTAGGCGTTCGCTTATAAAGCAATCAACGAAACCAATCAATCATCTTCATCTGTCAAATGAATTTGGCGCGTTCTTCACCATTTCGATTTCCATTTATGGTTATTAGTTAGACGAATCGCGGCGCCAGGATCAAGATTTCAGAGTCCTGCTTTGCGCAGAGCAATTAAGAGACAGACAACTTTTAGTGGGTGAGCGGTTTAATGTCGCTCAGCGAGCACCATCGATTAGCGCAGACTAACAACTAACAGTTTCACTGTTTCGCAGCTAGTCTTATGCATTTTAATCATAATGTTTCGGTTCTTTATTTTTTTATACGTACAGTGCTGCTGGCTGATTTAATGACTTTTCAACAGAAATTATGTTGACATGCTCAACAATAAACTCGGTTTATTGACTTTTTATGAACCACAAACCACCGGCGAGCGCAAAACAAAGCACCGCACCGCGTGAACATAACTCTGACACACCACAAACACATTCAGTCCACTACAAGCGCAAACACAAGCAACAAATACACACTCACACACACACACACACACACACACAGAGAGAGACACTCCCGCATACAATAAGCAACTTTCAACATAATTTTTACATCCGCTCGGCGCCATTGTCGCGCTTAATAGGCGACTTTTTGAGGTCTCCTGACTGGTCAGTCATCATTGCTCGCCATCAGCAGCTGTTGTCCGTTATTTTTGATGTTGTTTCTGATGTTTTTGTTATATCCGGGAGTGGGTCTTGAAAACACGCAGCAATTAAGTCGACTAGCAAGATACAATAGAGGAACAAAAATAACATGTCCTTAATTTTGAAAGGTAAGTAAAGTATTTTTTTATTTATTTAATTTATAAATAAAATAGAGGAAGACAAAAATATGCCCTTAATTTAAAAAAAAAATACGGTAACATTTGTGTATAATTTGAAATATATTTCTGGCGAAATCGTGTTTACACATGTATGTAGTTGTGGCAAGCAAGACCGAGACCAAGAGCAACCAACATCTGAAATGTCTTTAATTAAAAATAAATAAGTTTAGTGTTTTTTTTATATATAGAATTTGACAGGGTGTTGTTTTATATGCCATCAGTGCCGGATAAATATTTATTTTGTTCAGAGTCACAAGGGCACAAAAGATCCAAAAATTGCTTGAAATGACAAATGTTTAAATTGTTGTCAGGGAGTGCGTAGCATCCGCACATACCCGCCAGTACTCGAGTAGGGGCAGAAATTGCTAAAAATAAATAAACAATAAACAAACGATTGTTGAGTTTTATTTGTGATGCTCGTCTGCACATTTTGTAGCCGTTATCTACCGGCAGCAAGTCCGTAAAGAATTTTAAACTTAAGACTTTTATTGGCTCATGCCTCATAAAAAGTTCAATTGTGGCGCATCAGTTAATGAAGCCAATCAAGGCATCTTATTGTTTTCCTTTACTTGATTTATATCCACTTATTCCCCGTGCGTCCGATGACTCGTGTTTTGTGACAAAAATACATTTTAACGTATTTCGATGGGGGGTAATTAAAATCAAGCACACGCCATGTGGAGCATCATTGCCGACAAGCCGGCTTTTCCCACATTTTTAATTTATGTACATTCGAATTAAATTCGACATCATATATATATATATACATATATATGTATATCAAATTAATATGTAAGTAATTATATATATATATACATACATATACATTTGGTACTTTGCGGTCGATACCTCTTTGACCTCTTTTGATTGTGTCGAATATTACAGTTGGCACAACATGTCACTGAGTAATCCCAATTTTATAAAATTCTTCGCTCAATATAGAGCGCACGGAATAAATAAATACATAAACATGAGTTTGAATTGAACCATCAGAGTGCAAAATTGCTCCCAATAAATATGCAATGCTTGTGCAAACGTTGTATACATATTGCGTAGAATATTTATAATGTTTAAAGAATTAAAATGTTTCACATATTCAAAAGTTGTTTGTGATGTACTTCTAGTGTCAAACCTTTGTGTGTTTGCCGAATAAATAAATCAAAAAGAGTCAAAAATATTAAATAATTTAATTTCAGCTCTTACTTAAGACCTACGAAGTGACTGTGACTCTAATTGCTTGTTGTAAATAATATGTGCAATTTAAGTTGAATTTTAACTATATACGGACTTGAGCCTCTGCTGGCCAATCTTCTAATTCTTTTGGCAACGAAGTCAATTGGTATTCTCAACCACTTAAATGATGTTCTCAACAAATTTGAATTGCATTCAAGACTATTTCATATCGAATGTAAGCGGAACAATCGATTTTTACAAATAGTGTTTTTGGAAAACTCAATCTGCATTGTGGAACTCAATTTGAGTGTCTGGCTGACATAAAGCAGAAAAATGATAATCAAAACGGCACATTGTAATATTTTTTTATTGTAAATTAAAACAATAAACATTTAAAACATGCCACTCGCTCCCAGAGTAAGGTCAGAGCTTTAATCCGATTGTTTTCAACGCGCTCCCCTCGGTTCCCTTTGTTCCTGTCATGTCCTGCCATGTCCTCAATGGTCCATCTATTTTCATTGTTATTGGGCAGACGCACGCACAGAGACCCACCTCACAGCAGTCAATAATTGCTGAGCTGCCAACCCACTCAGGGCAACTCCGAAGGCAGCCAAAGGGTGCACAGCCTCTCAGAGATAGAGAAAGAGAAAGAGAGAGCGAGAGAGAGAGAGAGAGAGAGAGAGGGGAAGGAACATATCAAGTTGTTTTACGTTTGACAAATTTAATTTGATTTTGTGTGAAGTTTATTGGCAAAACGTTTTGCAATCGCAGCTTGGCAAGAATTGGGTTGAAGTAACTGATAGCTAGAACTAATACAGGGCTTGAGGCGCTTAAGCGTGCGTATAACTCAACCACGTCAATACTGCTCCCCTCTCCCATGTAATTCAATATGTGCACACGCGACGAAAACGCTCACACTCCCAAATACACATACACTCCCTCACACACACACACACACACACACACATGCAATTAGAGAGTACTTTCGCTAAATATAATTTGAGTTTTGCCTTTCCCATTTAAATTTATTTGATTCCGAAATGTTACCTAGAGCTGACCTGACTTGAGATATTTGTAAGCAAATGCTTTTCAATTATTTTGCTTTCCAAAACAATTAACAACACTTAACAAACACCTGCAAACTATCTCCATTTTAAATTTTATTATTATCTGTATGTTTTTAAGAAAATAAAACAAATAATAAAGCATACGACACAAATTAAAAATGTTAAACTTCATTAAGATATCAAACTGAAAATAGGTAACTGGAAATCTAGAATTAGCATTCCTCTTCATCTCTTAGCAAGTTCGGTTAACTTCTTTTCTCTAAATTGAATGATTCCCCAAGCCAATTGAGTTGCTGGATCTGTACTTGGTTAGTCTTTGTATATATAGAAATTAGAGTGCAATGAACTATCAAATCATGCAATTTATGGCAGTTATTTTAAACAGTTGATTACAAATTGTCAATGAATGGATCTTCGTGAGTATCTCTCTGGCGCTGATCCTGCTGGACTGCTGCACGAGCCTGCGATGTGAATAATGCCGAATATCTTGCTTCAGTGCGATGCGAACGGCAAGCCAATCAAAGTGGTGCCCAACGACATTCAAATGAGCACTTGCACCACATCTCGATTGGTATTCGCTGCAGGAAACTCAACTGGTTCTGCCCTGTTTTGTACACTGAGGCATAGCAAAGCACAAAAAAAAAATGACCACGTCTGCTTGAGTTTCAAATGTAATTCGAGCGAAGCAGCTATTTAAGCAAATCTTAAAGTTATTATCATAACTGGCTAAACAAATCTCTTTTCTTGCTATGGCTCTGCCCTTCCAACCACTGGCGAAGCGCCCGGAGCCTCTCAGTTATTTAAGTATACTCCAGAGGCCTTAAGTTTCCAAGTCTCAAAATACGAGTGTGAATTGTGGTACAAATGCCACTCACATTCGACGTCAAAGGACTGCTGGATGAGCTTACTGCTCATAATAATAATATAAGCCAACCAGCAACAGCCACAAAAATAATAATTAAAAAATTCCAATCTAAAGTACTCTAGCATTTGCTATGAAAAAAAAACATTGCTTGACCTTAATCATTGACCGTTGAAATGCCATCGATCTACAAATATGTAGACATGTGCCAATTGGCCGTGTGCAAATGTATCTTGTATCTGTGGGTAAATGTATTTCAGTGGCAGCCAACAGGCCAGTGGTTCATGCCGGATGCACTGGCAAAAGGCATTTTGCGGTTATTGCGGTGCAGCCACAGGAAACGCTTTTACAATCCTTTCGCACTGGTGCTCAAAGGGGCTGCCTGCCGATGCAGACCACAGCATTGAGTATCTTAAAGACGAAAATTAACCAACACATGCAGCAACAGCTGGATAAGGGCTAACGGGGGGGGCGTGGCATATTAACTACGCATAATTTGCATGCCATCGTAGCACTTGCGGTCGAAACTTCATTTTTGCTGGCACATGTGAACGAACAGCAGTCCGCAGCAGCTGGAAATATGTCGAGAATTTTCATGCTCACCGTGGCCTAATGAGTTTTACGCAACAGAATAGTGCGATGTGGTTGTTTAGTTGAGTGTGGTTGAGTGGCTCAGTGGCTCAGTGGCTCACTTGCTGTGTGGTGTGGCATTCCATCGACACTAAAAACATACAGCATTTCAAGTTTCACTTGAGAGTTTTAGTGGCATCATGCATGGTGTGGAGGGGGTTAAATTTCGACATGAGTGTGGGAGTATCTCAAGGTTGTGTGGTTAACATATTATGAGCTGGTATATTGGCCAGGGAATACAAATTCTCGTTTAGCCATGCATGATTAAATACATGTGCTTTTCTCACTGTGAAACTTTAATGAGAATAGCTTAAAAAGTTTTGATTATGGGTACCGAGGAGGTGGCAAACAAAGCCTCAGAGATTTCCCATTAGATGAACTGGAGTAAAAGAGGCCGTTTCTGTTCTGTTATGTATGTCGGCTGTGAGTGTGAGATATTAAATTGAGACATTACTCAGCCAAGCTAACAAAGCCAGTTGGGAATCAAGTTTAACGAACTTTGGCAAGTTTGTCAGCGCCTATATTGTCACCGCCATTTCAGTTATAATTTAGGATAGCTCTGAACTAGTCCAAGTAATGATAACGAGTTGGATTTAAATCTCTCACACTTGTATGAGAAATTTATAATGTGCATAGCAGAATATGAATAAGTATTAAAATTGCACATAATTGGCTTAACAATAATTTGTGCTTCAGTTTTGGTCTTATATTTAGCACAATAATTGATGAGTCTCCCAGGGCTTCATTTGCACATGCAAAAATTGTGAAAAACTGTTTACCAAACCTTATAAAACAACAGACTCTATAATAGAGACAGTCACACAATTATAATAAGTCGGGACTGTAAAAATAACTCGACTGCGCAATGGTCTGTTCAGTGTAAGGTTTTTAAGAAGATTATCCAGTATTTTTTTTATTGTAGTTCCAGTAGATTTTTGAAAATACACACAGATAAAATATAATCGATAAAGATTAATCTACCCGTATATATATACATTTTAGATCTGACTAAGGGGGATCCGATTTTCCCCTTAGCCATATTCTTAAACTTAATTAGATTAAATTAAATTCTGATGAAATGAAAACGATGAATTCAAAATTAAGGGGACCAATATTTTAGTTTCAGTGAAATTAAATATCTTGTACAAGGACTACAATTTTTAAGCTCACGGAGTCTGTTTCAGAGCCGTAATCTGTTACATACTTACCTTTGAACCATTTATATAGAAGGCTTGAAAGAATCTTAAAATTGATTTTTAAAAACGCTAATACTTAACTAATTCATCAATGCTTATATGATTCCCACAACTGTCGAAATTTAACTTTTGTTACAAATAATTTCATTTGGAATCCTTATAGAGTAACCCATGTTCAGAGCACCCATGCTGCCCAAGTGTTTGCATAGATTGTTGTGCATTGTGGCCAACAAAATGTGAAAGAGGAAATGAAAATCACTTCGAAAGTGTTTACCTGCCTGAATAACGTTGATAATAATTCGGAAATCAGATAATATAAGGTTTAAAAGGGTTTTTTTTTCGAAATTTTTTAGGAAGACATATTTTAAAGTTTTGGTGCAGAATTGAGATATAAAGGAGCCTGCATATTGTTGCAACAGACTGCGTGCTATGAGGATGAAAATGGACATATTTAAAGCAGCGCATATATCTGTGGCAACAATACGAAACACAGGTAACACAGGCAAGGTTAAATGCTAAATTATGTTGGTTGTCAAGTGCAGTCGAACAATGTCAGCGGAAAAACAGATGCGATGCCAAAACTCAACTCGGCAAAGAAATTTCAAATTCAATGCGATTCAAGTGTGTAAAGCTCAACTCTGCGTGTGTGTGGTGAGTGTGTATGTGGTGCGTGTGTGGGTTGCTATAGGTGCCTGTATGGGTGTAGGTCATGTATACTCTCACGTTTTGAATAATCAGCGGCAATTATAATTTCTAATTCTGACGTTTGTAAAACGAGAGCGTGGCCTGTGTGCCCTCGGTAGAGCAAAGAGCAATTAGCTGGAAACTCTCTCTCTCTCTCTGTGTCGCACTTTCGCTCTCTCTTAGCTTGAGTTACGTTTTCTCTTTTGTTGAGCACTTTCGAACTTCCAATGCGTGTGTGTGGGTTTGGTCGAAAAGAGCTTTTCGAAGAGCACAGCACGCACACACAATTGGTCGTCGGGCTGCTGCTGCTGCTGTTCTCATTCTCAAGGCGAGCTCGAGCAATGTGGATGATGATGTTTGGCATTTTAACCTTTTGCCAGGCGCCAAAAAGTATGCTACGTATTAGTGAAGGTCACTAATTGATTAATTCACCTGCCAAAAGGGCCAGCTGTGTACGCAAAATGGCCTCACCGAGATAATTCACAGAGGACATCATAATTCCTTCTTCCGCACTCTTATAATTGATAATGACTTAATTAGGTTTCACAATAAGCGACCGCAACGAAACTCACAACTAACCCTTTGCTACACAACCAGAACTTATACTCACACACAGTGTTACCCACACATGCACACATGCACACACGCACACACACACGCACACACACACACGCACATACACACGCTTAGCTCGCCTTTGCCACGAAAAACCCATAAATGGCAAACTTTTCATAAATGATTTAGCCAAAAAACTTTTTTGGTACATGCATATGTGAGTTGTGTCTGTGTTTGCGTGTGTGCCTGCTGTTTAATTTATACATTCCCAACAAAATGGCTACATACACACACTCACACACACACTCACAGGCAAATATATTATTGCACCGGCAAAAGGATTAAAAATTTTCGTGCCTTTCTGTCATGGTTTATAGAAAGGCAGCTCACGCGGAAGGGCAATTGTGTGTGTTTGTGTGTGGGTGGGCGTGTCAGTTTGTTGTATGGTAGTTTTCACGCATTGCCAAGTTTTACAGCAATAAAAGGAACAACAACTACAACACCAACAGCTTTCATGACTGTGGCCGAATTCACAATTCGGCAAAAACAAAAACAGAAAGCGGAATCAGAAAACGAACCACCAACAAAAATTGCAATTTACACAACAACAAAAACAACAAAAAATAAAATAAAATCAGAAGAAAAACATAGCAAGCTTATTGTGGTTCAATTGGAATCTTCAAGCTACTAATACAAAAATTTTTCTAACAATTTATTCCTCAATTTTGCATATTGTTGCTGTGAAATGATTTGAACATTCAGCGCGCAGGGTATCTGCCAGTCGTATAGCAAACTGATAATATTACCTGTTTTTTTTTTTTAATATTTATTATGTTTAATTATGTTGACTTATATGAGATATGATGTTTTCATCCCTCGTTAAGGAAATTGTAATTCACCGAATTTGCCCGTGTTAATATCGAAGCTGTTTATTTCTCCATAAAAAAGACATTTAATGGCCGTACGCAGATCTGAACATGACTTATCATAATTAATTATTTATTTTAGTTGCCCGCTTGGATGGTAGCTCATTTTTATGATGCCGGCTGCTACATTTGATGCATGCCCCTCATTAAGACCGTGGAACAAAAAAATGAATGAAGTTTTGCTCGCAAGTGGTCGATCAAGCGGCAGGGCTAGGTGGGGTGATGGGGGAGACTTGACAACAGCCTGAGCAAAATATTTGCGGAAGTTAAAAATTAATTTCAAGTGCAATTGGGTAGGCTGCAGATGTGACTGCTGTGCTGCTGGCCAAGTGGCGAAAATCACAAACAATAAACGTAAAAAATGTGCCACTGTTTGTGCGTGGGCTGGTGTGGGGCAGGTTGCTGGGGCAGGTTGCTGGGGCAGGGGCAGGGGGCGGTTAAAGTCATTGCCATGAATAAAGAAAAAGTTAAGTAGGCATACAAAAGTGTAAGGTACTCGAGTAAAAATAAGTGTGTCAGCTTGTATGTATATGTATATTGTTAAGCAGGACACAGCTGCGGCAGTTGCGTGGACAAAATATTATGCGGCGGCCATCGTCGAGATATGAAATGTAACAATTACTTGCACAGTAAATACTTATTTATAATATTGTTTATACAGGATATTGAATTTTTAATTTCGTTAGGCTTTCCGTCCTCCTCTTGTATGTGCGTGCGCCTTTTTTTGTTTGTTTGCTTTTTTTTTTGTTACTTTTTACTTCGACTACCAATCGGGAACACAAGTAACAAAAAAAGCGTATATTGATTTTATGTGATGCGAAAGGCGCTCAAGAGAAAAACTGCATGGACCGGGAACCGACTTGAAGATACTCTCGCACACAACAGCCACAAAGCACAAACAATATGGTGTTCTATCCAATCTATAAGATATTCTTTTATTTATTTTGATTTTCTTATATTATATTTAAGACTGAATCCCTGATTTTGCAGGCTAACAATTCGATTAACTCAATAATTACATACTTTCAAATGCGGTATTAATCAAGCTGACAAACCGTGAATAAAAAAGGCTTTGATTTTTCACATTGTTTACGCTTTGTTATAATTAGAAAGTATATCTCTTGGAGGTGCTTCTACTTATATGCCTCACTTATGCTTCTTGACATTCGCTTTCGTACCGGTTTTGTGTGTGTGTGTGTGTATGTGTGTGTGTATGTGTGTGTGTTTGTGTGTGTGACTGTGGGCTAGTGTGTGGGCTGCACCATTTTTAATTTCAAGCAGTAATTACTTACCCTAAATGGCCCTGAAATTGTCGATGGGTTTATTTCGGTTTTTTTTTTTTCATTACTTTGGGCATTCATTTTGTATATTTATAAATATATTTTTCTTTTTAAGTGCACATTGAGCAGTCCATATATTATATTTTATGTTTTTCTTGGGAATTATATTTCCTTTTACTCAGAAGGGCTCACACTTTAAATTGTGAATAAACGTAGTAAAAATCCAATTTAATTTGAACCCGTTTGCAGACAATAGAAAAGGTTTTTCTATCTGCATTCCGAATTTAATGTTTCATCTTTGCTGTGGCTATAACTGCTGAATGCGAACCGATGTGAATTGAATAGGTGTTGTGTCACCTTCGATTGCATCTTCAGCTTCATCTCAAACATGCCGCAACTAACAAAGATGCACATTGCAATCATGTTTGCAATGTTTGGATGGATTCGTTTGGTTTTTGTGCAAATATTTTCACTTCAATTTTAAGCAAAGCTGAATGCCGCCCGTTCATCCACTGGGTATTTCTCTGTCGCAGTGTGTGTGTGTGTGAGTGTGTGTGTGTGTATGTGTGGCACACATTCTGTTATGGTTGTGGCAGCGTTGCCTTTATTATTATTATGTATTACTCTTTATGTATCAGCTTCAATTAATGTCAGCGTGTGCGCGTAACGATTTTCTTGTCATTCATGTCAGTCAAACATGACGGGGAACCGGAACGACAGTTAGTCAAACAGACAGACAGACAGACCGGCAAACAGACAGACAAACAGACAGTCCACGAGTAAGGCAAATGCATATATTCATACAACAGGGAACAGGATATAAATGAAGCGGAACGGAGACGGGTTCTTCGAGAAATAGAGAGAGAGAGAGGGGGGGAGAGAGAGAGGGGGGCTTGAACTGTAGTGTGTCAGTCCCGTCATGCGTTTATTCATTCGTCATTCGTTTGCTTTTTTTTATTTTTTTTTTTGGGCACAAAATTTTTTATGCGCTGCCACAAGAGCATATTGAAGTGTGTGCCACAAAAATCAAAAGAAACTTGATGAGATGCGCACGAATGTTTCCCTAGCTGTCTGTTGAACTCTTCTTCCTAACGCTCTTGTTGCTTCTTTAATAATAGTACTTGAAGGAATATCAGACAAGAAACTATTACCTGTTGTGAAATGTGTTTTCCCATTGAAAATTTCAATAACTAACAAAATTGTTACTGAAAGCTAAATCAGAGTCAAATAAACAGAGGGAAGATTTGACGTTGATCAATGGCTGCAACTTTGGGGCCAGGTGAGTAGCTTGACTTGGCACAAAGCGACTTCAGATCAAGCCAAAGTCAAAGGCAGTGTTTTGAAAACGCTTTTACGACACTTTGTTTACATTGCAAATTGCGTGAAAGCCACCATTAATCTTGTGAAAAGAATGTATCGGTGTGGACCGCATATGCAAAAGGATTTTTGGAATGGCCTCGGGCATTCTCAGAGCCGCAACTGTCAAGCGATTTCAGCGCCGACCCATTTGAAGCTTAGTCCAAAGACGAAATTAATTAATGAGTTATTTGTCACTAAAATCTTTTGTGGCATTTTGCCGCACGTGTGAGCAACCTGTCGTTCAACCGGCATCGCTTCACTTCCAAATAAACAAACAAATTTTAATTAAAAAATGTTGCAACAACGAACCGAAAACAAAAGAACAACAGCAGCCACAGAAATGTTTATCATGCCTGTGAGGGTACTCAGGGATGTGCGGAAACTGAAGTCATGATTAGAGCATTGTGGACTCCTCGATTAAAGCAGTCATTCTAACAACAAAAAACCGCTTTTCAAATGAACAAAGCACACACTTGCCACAAAGGAAACAAAAAAAACGAAGTCAATAAAAATCAACGTCAAATTGAGCCAGTCAAATTAACAAGTCATTGCGGTCACATTTGCGCTGTCAAAAAATAACAGAATAAAAAAAATAAATAACAGGCCCTGAGATTTATTGACACTTCTAATTGTCAATAATATAAAATCCGTGGACTCAATTATGCTAAAAGCTCGAGCAGCCAATAAAAACACCCAACATCCGCAGGGGTGCTGCGGCCGTATAAATTAATTTATATTGTGGAAAAAGACGAACGCACAAGGACTTATGGCTCAGAGGCATTGATGGCAGTGCACAAACCGGCAATTAAAGCTATTGACACAACAGCCAAGCCAGGGCTCAAGCAGCGTTCCCCTTAATGATTTCACGCTGCGTATGAGTAATGTCGTGAAATCGGCTCTCCTCCTCTCTCTGGCCTGCCATTTTTATTGTTGAGCTGTTGCTGCTCTGTGTAGGCACTTAAAACTTAATGAAATATTTACAGTAATGGCCTGTTGTGTTCAGCCAACAATATTTTTAGCCACTCTATCGCGTTAGATGGGAATATAAAATTATGAGGAAATTGCTACAAATCATGCCAATCTTCCACATTGCACTCATAAATGCTGGACACACTTTCGAGCGGGAGCACACACTTAAGTTGCCAGTTATTCAAATGTTTGTTTGCCTTGAGTGCTTTCGGGTAGTGTGCAAAGCCCTGAATTTATGGGCGCTTCCATTGTAAATCGAGTTGACCTAAGCCAAGATTTGTTTAAAACCTTGAAGAATTTATGTTTGCGCTTAAGTGCGGCGCATTTGGAAAAACATATGTATTGACTTAGACTCGAGCACTTGAGCAGCATATTGCATAAGCATTGCAGAAACTAGGTCTAATAACAGTTCAAATTGAGCCAAATTTGCCAAATTCAATCCCGATTTATTTTCTTTGCTCTTAAGCATTATTTGCTTCTTTAATATACCTATTTATTTATATAGTTATTCTGCCTGGTACGCAGAACCTTGCTTGATCTTGGTCCTGCTGCGAACAACAGTTGATTCTAATTCTCATTCGCTCATTAAATTCTCATAATCACGAAACATATATCTCTGATGATTGCATATCAGCATAAAATGTCAAATGTTTATTGTTCCCGGCGCAAGTTTGTTGAGTTGAAACTTTCAAGCTTTATAGTCTTAATAAGCGAACAATACTGAAATTCAATGAAATATTCATTGAAAATATGCAGTTTAATTTTTGCTGGGAAATTATTTTCAAGCAAATGCTGCCAAAATGTATTTTTCATTTGGCTGTTTAAGCAGCATCTAAATACTGATGATCAAAAAGCAGTGCGATAGATAAATTACGCTGTTCAGACCCAAGATGAATAAATTCATTTAATTGAGCAAAATAAAAGCCAAACGATAACGGGACCAATATTGAACAGCAAACATTTTCTATTTGGGGTTTCGATTATCAATATTTGTATTGCTAAGCCACGGACACTTAAATGTACATATTTGAAAATGGGCCAGCAGCGCCTGCAATTAATTTTGTATGCAGCAAACATGCATACGTATACATATATACATATATATTAACTTTTCAGTATTTAGAGAGTCACAAAACTAACATTTAAATTAAAATTGACCAAATTGGAGATCCTCTCGAAAACAAGAGGCAAATAATTAGTTATCCAAACGCCGCAACAAAAAGAATTCTAAAATTGTTGAATCCTACAAATGCACGCCAAAATACAAATTTATTTAATGACAAATGAGCCCACGTCGAGAATTTTAATTTTATTACCATATTTTTTCCCCTACTCATTTCGTGTGCATGTTACTTAGCAATTAAATTTAATCAAGTACAACAAATACAACAGCAACCACAAATATATTCCCGACAATGGAGAACTACTTACAACTAGCAGCCAACCATTTGCAACATTTTCTGTGCCTTTTTAATGAATTTATCATGTACATTGCGACAAGCTGCCACGTCTAAATATACAAATATTAGCACAGCTACATATGCATCTGCATTTGTGTGTGTGTGTGTGTGCGTGTGTGTGTATGCGAGTGTGTGTGTTTCTGCATGTAGTTTGTCTAAAGCGAAGTACGTGTCGACGCCCAAACAATGTTTTGCCAAATAAGCGCAACACCCACCAATGTATTTTAATTTTTTAATTAAATTTTTAATTGCTTTTAGCTATCAATGTGTAGGTGTGTGTGTAACCACGTTAAAAGCCAAGAAGCGTATGCTTAACTGGCCTGACACAACTGTCCTTAACATTAACACTAACCTTATTATCGGCACAAAAGCGACAATGGTAACAACAGATGTCACTCCATAAATGTATTCTCAAGTTTTTAAACTTTCATTAAACTTTAATTAATTAATTCAAGTACACCATTGAACAACCTCAAATAATTGTAAATGTTTAACAGTAGATTTAAATACTTAATTAAACATTTTTTATTGTTTTTTATACTTTTACTGGTCGCCAAGAGATAGTCTCATTTTATTCATTTTTAAAATCAAACCAAAGAGAGCATGGCAATCATTTTTGATTGATTATGATGTATAATTTATTATTTAAATATTCAACTTTAATAATTAATTAATAAATTAAATTACAACCTATTCAATTTGATATTAATTTAAACATTTATGAGATGGAAGTGAAGTTGTTTATCATTTCATCTTAAATGATAAATAACCATGCTAACCATGCGGAATTGAAGGATGAGGCTTAAATGACATGCCGCCCTTGTGGCTATGCTTATATTTTGCTGTAATTCAATCTACGTCACACTCTAGCACACCCACCCATGCAAACACACACACACACACATAATATAATAAGGGGCAGATGTGTCTCTCTTATGTTGCATTTTATTAAAATTGATAAGAGCAACGGATGAGTAATATTTTACTCTTGCCTCGCACTTTTCGTTGAGCGAAATGGATAAATTGACATTAATTTAAATTGGACTGCAACAAAGCGGCTTTCACTTTATCTGTGCATATATTTATATGTATATATATAAACGGGGAGGAAATAAATAATTATATTATGTTGGTCAACAGTTATATTTAATTATTTAAAGTAAATATATTCATGACGTGAGATCACAGTTTTCGCCCCTGTTTTCAGCCTTTCGGGTTTGCTCCGTGTGCATTCGAGAACATCGGGCGTGCCACATTGCTCGGCAATTGTGACTTAAATAAACCCGCAATATGCATTTAATAACCTGCAAAGCTGCGCATCTAAAATTGCGAGCCCGGTTTGCTCGCCGTTGGCAGTAATTTCAGATTTTAATTAAATTCTTTTCTTCTTTGGCTTGCGACGATGTCGACCGTTGTGTACTGCTCGAAGCAGGCGACCAACCCAAATAACTACAAGTACAAACCAACCAAGCCTACCCGCCCACCAACCACCTCCCATTCTTACTATATATAAAAATAACTGTAATGCCGTAACGAAAAAATAACACGAGGCAAATGCAAACAATTGCGAGGCTCGCGTGTCTTTCGTGTGCAGCTCGGAGCGTTTGGCGACAGACGCAACTTAACAAGTTGATTCCAATTTCAATTCAAAATTCAATGTGCTATTCTGATTGTCTTCAGTTTCACGCCAGGTGATATCGTGCGAAATGGTTAGAACGGTAAACATGTTATATATTCTTTAGAGGATGGTGGATAAGCAAACACCATCATATTCGTTCAATTAAATAGACTTACAGGAGTAATGAATTTCAAAGTACTTGTTTGGCCACAATTATAAAGCTTTAAATCCCGTCACCATGAATTTATTTTTAGCTTCATGTTCTGCTGAAATTGCGGTCTAGACTTGAAAGATTGTAATTCATCAGTTCCTGGGGGGAAAAAACAATGCTTGATGCACGTCTGCAGTTTACATATACAATTAAAATACAAAATTTATGTATTTTCTCTTAATTTGCTTCATGAATATATGCTTCACGTTAAAAACAAAATAAGGAAAAAACGAAATTTATGTAAATATCCAATGTTCTGTCAGATTGCGAAATAAACGGATGGCATTTGTAAATCATTGAGAGCTTGGGAAGGCAGAATCGAAAGGCTAAGTGAAAGGTAGCAGTGCCTCTAATGCCACTTTGTAAAGCACTTGAACACGACGCCGAGTGGCCTGATTTTGTCCAGAAAGTCCAGATTCAGCTCAGATTGTGCGGATGTAAAGGGTGGAGAAAGGGCATACAAAGAAATACACGCTGGATAATGGAGCGGACATGGACAACATCGCATATCAATGCAGTCGCAATCCGCTTTGGTTTTAGATTTATAGACCAACGCAGTGCAGCCATTGCAGACCACTTGACTCAACTAGGAGGAGGGAAGGGAGACACTGTGCAGACGCACAGTATGGTATAAGAGAAATTGTTGGCTAAGACTTGCGATTGGTGGAAAATCAGCAATTTAAAGGGATTTGCTTGCTAGTTGGCGACTGTCTCAGTTCCGACAGTTCAGCAGCACGCAGCAGGCTTGAGCTGGCTGAAGCTGCCTCAAGCTGTGTGCTGTCGCAGTGTCAATACGATATGGCAATGGTTCAATAGTTGGGAAAACGTTTGCCCAACCCTAGCAAGTACATGTGTGCATCAATGCCACATGCACGCATCGCTAAGCACATAGGGGCGTAGCCATCGCACCCCAACAAATGCCTGGAAGCCGGCCAGGCTTCAGCTGCAAGTGCCCAAGCAGCAGTCCGCCGTTGTGATGCGTTTGCCTGCATTTGAGGCGGACTGCCTGATCAGTCTTGTATCAGTGCTGTATTGGATAATTATTTTCAACATCAAATTAAAGCCTTTGAGAACGTTGCAGTCGTAACCGACCGCGGAATACCCTTACACCAGTTTAGTACCAACTGACTACTGGTGGCAAATAACCTTCATATTTGGTTTTGGTTTGGTGTGTTGTTAAGTATTTTTGGTGCGGCTGTAAGCGTTTTCCCAGGTTCCTTGTAATCGTTCTTGTCCATTGACCAGATTTCGTAATTTTTAGGGTATGTACATTTATATGGCATGCTTTGAAGGCAATCTACGTTTCAAGTTTTGTCACTCCAGCTTTCAGTTTGTGGGAGATTTGCAATTATCGATTTAATTGATTTCCCAGCCTAAACTTTGTTCAAGGTGGGCACAGACGATAATATATATTATATTATATTTCAAGTTTCAAGTCAACTTCAAATTGCACCCATTGAGATGTACGTATTCTTATACTTTCGGTACCCGAGTCAGAAACAAGTAATATTTTCATTAAATTTTGTTTAATTTTAATTTAAGTATTTTGATGTTATTTTTTTGGTTATGGTTTGGTAATATCAACATCAGAACATGGAATTTTAGTAAGATCAATAGATGCAGCAGTGGGTCGCAACTCCGGCTCTTGATGCCAACAATGCTCAATCAATTTTAGCAATGGAACACATTCATTAATAAGATCGACTTCCAGGTTAGGTCGTTTCCCCATATTAGTAAGATGTGTCTTTGCTTCTGGCTTGCTATTCTTAAGGTGATCGAAAGGTTTCCTGCGCGACATTACCTCCCATAGAATAATGCCAAAGCTGTAAATGTCACACTTTTCCGTATATTTTCCTCCATTGAGAACCTGCGAGCGATCCATTTAATATACTAATATTTCAACTTAATGCAAATTTGTGGGTTATAATACAAACCTCGGGTGCTATATAACCAGGGGTTCCAATATCGGCCGTGTTTGTTGTCGCACATTCTCTGACAGTGCCAAAATCGCCAATCATCAAATGTTTAAAATTGCTCTTCAGTAGTAAGTTTTGAGATTTCAAATCTCTATGAATTATGGGCGGTTGCTTGCCATGCATGTAAGCTATAGCCTATAAATGATAATGAAAACTAAATATGTCCTAATTTACAGTATACAAACTAACCTCAACAGTCTGAGCCATCCAGTCAATAGCACATGACATATTGTAAGGCAGCTGTTCATCGTCGTGCAAGTAGTTGTAGAGAGAACCACCATCTGCATATTCCATAGTATAGAAACAGACTCCAAACCAGGGATGGTCCCATATAATTTCACAATATTTTTGTGGTCAACAAGTGAAAGCATCTTGACCTCCTTATCAAATTCTTTACGGTCATCGTTTGGGGTCGTTAGCTTTAATATTTTTAAAGCAATCATTTTATTAGACCATTTCGCTCTATAAACAGCGCCAAAGGCGCCTTCCCCAAGTTTCTGCAAGGTTAAAATTGAGTTATCTCACACTTAATTTATTTTGTGTCGTGATACCTCGAATTTTTCTATATCCCTAAGATTCACAGTATTTGCAAACGGAGTCCTGTAGGTAATTCGAATCAAATTAAATGATATCGGAAAGAAAAAAAAACAAAAAAATAATTAATGCTTAGCAAAATATTAAATAAATATTTACTCACATATCCCATATTTCAGAAGTGCTCGGTAATCGAAAGTTGTAATCCTAGATTAGAAATTGAAAATATATTTATAATAGAATATTCTATGCATAAGTATTCTAAACATTACCTCGATGTTACCCAGTGGTTCTATGATATAAGAATATATTAATTCAGGGGCTCTGAAATCAATTAAGTCATAAGAATTGAGTTGATGATCTTATAATTTTATACTTGCTTAAATTCATTTCAATCTTACATGAGTATATCTGTGAGTTTAGAAGCGAGTTCTTTCATTTCTTGAGCTGTATTAAACCAACAACGAAAAATTATTTTTGCTATGGGCTTACAGCCCATAGTAAGAAGTGGCAAACATTTCCGTAGATCATCGTGTGAATACGTGTAAAATGTCTTCGTGCGTGAAATCACCTCCAATAGAACAGTTCCAAAGTTGTAAAGGTCGGACTTTAAAGTGTTGCGGTTTTCTTTGAAGTCGCTCAGTCCATTTTTCCTTTCGTATGTCGTATATGGCCCTTCGTTCATATAACCAGAATTGCAAAAACGTGCCCATGGAATTGGAGTGGAAAGTTTCTCAGCAATGCCGAAATCACAAATTTTCAAGACTCGGTAGTTATCGGTTAGTAGTAGTAGGTTTCGGTCTCATGGAACGCAAGTAATCTAAACCCTATTAGTGGGAATGTCAATTGCAATCATAATTGTCAAACACGGTATATACTCAAGTATTTATTCAAAAGTATTTCACCAAACCTTAGCACACTGGATCATCCAATTCAGCCCACGCGCCACTGTATACTCAAACTTTGCTTCTCCATACAAATAGTGTTCAAGCGATATACATTCCGGATAATTCAATAGTATAAAGGCATCATTATCATGGAAGGTAATTCCATAGAGTTCCACAATATTCTCATGGCTAACGCGGGTAAGGTTTCTGACCCATTTCTCAAGGCAGTCGAAGTCGAAATCATTTCCACCAAAAGTGGCCTTTGTGCATTTCTGTACTGCGATCTGTTTTTGAAGCCAATTAGCTTTGTAGATGTCACCGAAGGTACCTTTCCCAACACTTTCCTGATGGATGGAAATAATGGTTTTATAAATGAATTATATTTTATTGCACTTTAATGTTACCTGTCCAAGTTTAATATCTTCAAAGTTTACGACCGGAGCTACTTCAGATTTAAGGTTATATACTTTTTTAAACTCCCTGGGAATATGTAACGTATGAAATTAGTTTATTAATATTGAATAACATAATTTGATAGATGGACCTTTTATAATTTATAGAAGAGGTGATTTATAAGAAAATAATTTTCGAACTATAACCTGTTATTACTCTTGATCCTACAACTTACTCAGGCTTATACAGCATACCGATTAGTGTCATTGTTGTGGGACGCTTTTCTGGTTCTGCCCAGCAGCTTTCAATTATTTCCTTGTTATTAAAACTTGAGTCAATTATATCACTAAGATCCGGACGTTCGCCTGAAAATCTTAAAAAAGTTGTACGCTATATTGTTAATATTTCAATTTCCTTACCCGCAATGATCTCTTCTATATTATCGGAAGTGAGCGGTTCCTCAAATTGATAAAAGGGCTTTCGGCGTGATATCACCTCCCAAAAAACAATCCCAAAGCTATATATGTCGCTCTCTTTTGTATACGGGCTTCCATCCAGAACCTACGTAGAAAATAGAGTTTATTTTTTATTTTTTAATTTCCAATTTTTTTAGGGAATACATACCTCTGGGGCTACATAGGCTTTATTTTGATGGATCGAAAGTGTTTTCCGATCGGCCGGAAAACAATAATCACTAATTTTCAAAAGCGTAAAGTTTTCGAACAGCAACATATTTTGGGAATTTATGTTGCAATGTGGTCTTGTGGTCGTATCAAATAGATGCTTAATACCCTTCAAGAGAAAAAATTCAATAAAAATCTCTTAATTGGTTGGACGAATAAGAAAGTAGAAAGTACCTCTGCCGCCTGATACATCCAGTGGAGGGAATTTGAAGTTGTATAATCTCGCTTTTCGTCACCATGCAAATAGCTGTAGAGGGATCCGCATCTAGCATATTCCATGAGTAGATGGGGTATTTTCTCAACATCATAGGTAATGCCATATATTCGTACTATGTTGTCATGGGACATGCTTGAGAGACGTGTGATCTCTTTGTCAAGATCTGATCTTGTGTTATTTTTGAAAACTTGAATAAATTTTTTTAATGCTATCTGTATGTCTCGCCATTCAGCTCTGTAGACAATGCCAAATTCACCTTTCGCAATGACCTGTAGGAAACAAATATTAGTTAGAGCAAGTGAGAACGTTGCAATCTGATATCAGTATATTATCAGCTGATAACTGGTGGCAGAGAAATTGTTTGGCATGGTGGGGGGTAGGGCACCTCGAACATTGAATAAATGTGGTGTTAAAATTTAGTGACTCTATCCCTAAAATTTCTGGTGTTATAAGTTTAGTCGTAGGGGCAGGAATTGTATATTCAATCTTAGGAGAATGTTGCTGGTAATCTACATTCCAAGTTTGGAAACTCTTGCTCTAACATTGTGGCTGATATATGCTTTCGTGTTTTTGCAGAAAGGGTGGGAGTTGCCAAGGCATTTCTTACCAAACTTATAAGAACGTTCTGGAAATCTATATTCCAATTGATGAAGAGATCGGAGTTCGCTTTTTGAAGAGTGTTATCAGTAACATACATTTAAAATTTGGTTACTCTAGCTTAAATTTGTGGAAGATAACGATTATCGATTTGCGCTACATCGTTCATACAGACGGACGTGACAAAACCAATATAAATAATCTTATCAAAGTATAAAAGCATAAGCCAATTTGGCAGATTATTACATCTTCACACAGCTTTATATCCTTAAAATCGACAATAATTGGCATCCTGAAAAACAAAAGTTATTTAATTTAGTAATTAATATTAAATATTGCGATTAGATTCATTAGTAATTACTTAATTTTTTTTGCTTTAGAATCAACGTGCAATAGTTTAAAATATAAGTCATCCACTCTGTGTCGTTTTGTCGGTTCCTCATGCCAACAAATGTCAATGAATATTTCTAAGTGCTTGGAGCCCCTTGCACCGATATCCCCAAGAGGCGGACGTTCACCTGCAAGAGTCAAAATGATGAAGTCCATTCGGTGGCATGTCAATTATCTTACCATTTTTGACTGCATTCCTAATGTTGATTTGCTGATCTTTATATTCCTCGAAAGGCCTCTTGCGTGCCAGTACCTCCCAGAAGATAATACCGAAGGTATATACGACGCTCTCCTCTGTGTGAACTCCATTTATGATCACCTAAGCACAAATCAATATACATATAACACACATAGTTACAAATTGCTTGGGTATCACACAAACCTCCGGTGCTATATATGATTTATCTAAATTCTTGTTCAACACTTTGCCATCGTCGAATGCAACACAAAAATTGGTCACATATAAATCATTATGCGATATCATCAAGTTTTTAGTCTTTAAATTGCATATGACACGTGAGTCTAGTTTCGCTTTACATAAAATGTAGTCAATGGCCTAGAAATTAAAGTAGTAAGGATATGATCTGTAAGTTATTTGCATACCATTAATATAAATATTTTTGTTATTACACTAGCAAGAGAAGTCATCAAACGGAAAGCGCGATCGACATCAAGGGGTCGCGTCTTGTCGTGCACGTAGTCGGACAGAGTTTCACCATCTAAGTATTTCGATAGCAAATATGTAAATTCTCCATCCAGCGCGATGCCAAGTATAGGTACAACATTATCATCCGATAAAACTATTAGCTCCCTGGCTCGTTTAATGATTTCCTCGTTTGTGCATTTAAATTTGTTCAATTTTTTCGCAGCAATAGGCAAAGAATAGCACTCTGCCTCGAACGTAACGCCAAAGTTTCCTCTTCCGATTTCCTGGAAGATATATGAGAACGATAAATATTAAGCTAATGTAGTGGTCGACACCACAATAATGACAACAAATTAAATCAAAATGGAATATTTTTACCTTGCCCATCTCAATTGCTGCAAAGTCAATTACTGTTCCTTTATCAGCACTAATGATGTGATCCAATGTTGAAGGTTCGCAATTCCTGAAATTAAATCATCCGAGATATATAACATATTCATGTGTTAAGTTTCTTATATCTCTCACTCAAGACAGTGTGCGATATCGGAGAGTATCTCTGTAATTGCTGGCCTCTCATTCTGATCCGAATTCCAGCATTTTTCTATCAATTGCTTGATGAGGTCAGAGTTGGGTACTTGTATTTCACTAATTACAATATGTTTGTTTCCTAAGAAAGTAATGCAATTAACAACTGAACCTTAGCAATATTTGGTACGTGCTTTACCGAAGAATTCATGATCATCAGGTATATGGAGTGAAATATTTAAGTGATTGCAAGGAATCTTGCGTGACATCAATTCCCAAAAGATAATACCAAAGCTGTATATGTTGCACTTGTGAGTGTGCTTCTCTCCTCCTCTGATCTACGATAAAGAAGGATTAAGATGATTTATAAATATACACATATCTTATCTATGTATAACCTCCGGTGATGCATAATTGCAATCAGAAATAATCCTGTATCTATCATAAATGGCCAAGATTTTTAAGGTGCAAAAGTTATTGGATAACATAAGTCTTTCCGTAGAGATATCTCGAAAGAATGGGTTAGGTTCCTCTGAATGAATGTATTCCAGACCCTATAATTCATAAGAAGATTATAAGCTATTTAATTGCATAGGCCATTAAAGATGCACATTACCTGGGCAGCCTGTTGCATCCAGTGGAGCACATTTTTCACTGTATATTCTCCCGGTTGCTTTCCATGTAAGTAATAACTCAATTGTTTATAATCTGGCTCCATTTGTATGCCACCATTGCTCACTACATATATTTCAATAATATTCTTATGTTTGATACGGGTGAGGTAATCTATATCAGCTTTTGCGAATCGAAAATAATGACGATTTATTAATGTTTCGTGGGACTGAAATTTCGAATCTGTTAATTTGTATCTAAAAAATTTGAATATTCATAAGATGTACCTGACCTGGTCCCATTCTTGCAAAGTTGACCACATTAGAGTGTTTACATATATATTTTATGACTGGCTCTTGGACAAGTGCCTACGTTCGTTCACTCGATCGAAAATCTGGAAAGAGAAGCGATTGCTCAGCAGCAGTTCAATTGCACGCTTATTGCGTGAATCTAAAACACTAGGTTTTTATACGTAAATTCAAATAAAATATACAAATAAAATATACAAATGCTTATTTGAGCAGTCAAAATTAAACACAATTCAGCAATTCCACGTCAGCTAGTGATCAATTCTTTGTACTGAGTATGCATCACTAATTACCAGATACAATACGTAGATTTGCTGCGGCGGGGTCGATGATATCGATAGTTGGGGCTGCCCGCAGTCGAAAAGGTGGTAGCCCACAGGTTTGTGCTTCAGAGAGAGAGAGAGAGAGAGTTCGCGCGCTCAAGAGATAGATAATAGAAAATTATCCGAGTTGGTTGGTAAAAGAGAATAAAAAGGCGAATGATCGACTTATTTGGAGGTCGAGCGAACGGTAGTCGGTACGAACGAGGGAAAGAAAAAGGCAGCGGTCAGTCAAGTTCGGTTAAGTGCCAAGTGTTGCCAGCTAAAATCAATAAATTAAATTTTAAAATTGGAACCAATGAACGAAATAAAATCAATAAAATGTCCATAAAAGTGCCGATCCAACATTGACACATAAAAGGTGAATTTGGACTGGAGGACCAACACTGGATAAAAATAAATAGAAGTCAAATGCCAAATGCTCTCAGATCGGCTCCACATCCGTGATGCGCAACTAGTTTGGCCAATGTTATGGGGCAATTTACACAAATAATTTTCGGTTGTAATTTCTATAATTGTTTTTTTTTTGCAATTATACTTTTGTTAGTTTATTAGTTAAATATTTATTAGGCAAAATTTTGTTTGTAATTAAAATTTTGTTAAATTGTTGTTTATTATTCTTAAGTAAATTATGTTACCTTAATTCTAATTCAAATTCCATTTTTATTTATTAAATATATTTTTGTTCAGTATTTTTTTCGACATTTATTTTTACTTATTTTCACAACTGTCCCTGGGAGTTCGCCTGAAAAACTTAAACAAATTATACGCTATATTGTTAATATTTAAATTTCCTTACCCGCAATGATCTCTTCTATATTATCGGAAGTGAGCGGTTCTTCAAATTGATAAAAGGGCTTTCGGCGTGACATCACCTCCCAAAAAACAATCCCAAAGCTATAAATGTCGCTCTCTTTTGTATGCGGGTCTCCATCCAAGACCTACGTAGAAAATAGAGTTCATTTTTTATTTTTTAATTTCCATTTCATTTAGGGAATACATACCTCTGGGGCTACATAGGCTTTATTTTGATGGATCGAAAGTGTTTTCGGATCAGCCGGAAAACAATAATCACTTATTTTCAAAAGCGTAAAGTTCTCGGACAGCAACATATTTTGGGAATTTATGTTGCAATGTATTGTGGCTGTATCCATTAGATACTCTATACCCTTCAAGAGAAAAAATTCAATAAAAATCTGTCAATTGATCGGACGAATAAGAAAGTAGAAAGTACCTTTGCCGCCTGATACATCCAGTAGAGGGAATTTGAAATTGTATAATATCGCTTTTCGTCACCATGCAAATAGTTGTAGAGTGATCCGCATCTAGCATATTCCATGAGTAGATGGGGTATTTCCTCAACATCATAGGTAATGCCATACATGCATATAATGTTGTCATGGGACAAGCTTGAGAGATGTGTGATCTCTTTGTCAAGATCTGATCTTGTGTCATTTTCGAAAACTTTAATACATTTTTTTAACGCTATCTGTATGTCTCGCCATTCAGCTCTGTAGACAATGCCAAATTCACCTTTCGCAATGACCTGTAGACAACAAATTTTAGTTAGAACAAGTGAGAACGTTGCAGTCTGATATCAGTATATTGCCAGCTGATAACTGGCATGGTGGGGGTCTGGCACCTCGAACATTGAATAAATGTGGTGTTTAAATTTAGTGACTCTATCCCTAAAATTGTGGGTGTTATAAGTTTAGTCGTAGCCAGGAATTGAATATTCAATCTTAGGAGATTGTTGCTGGTAATCTACATTCCAAGTTTGGAAACTCTTGCTCTAACATTGTGGCTGATATATGCTTTCGTGTTTTTGTAGATAGGGTGGGAATTGCCAAGGCATTTCTTACCAAACTGATAAGAACGTTCTGGAAATCTCTATATTCCAATTGATGAAGAGATCGGAGTTCGCTTTTTGAAGAGTGTTATCAGTAACATACATTTAAAATTTGGTTACTCTAGCTTAAATTTGTGGAAGATAACGATTATCGATTTGCGCTACATCGTTCATACAGACGGACGTGACAAAACCAATATAATCTTATCAAAGTATAAAAGCATAAGCCAATTTGGCAGATTATTACATCTTCACACAGCTTTATATCCTTAAAATCGACGATAATTGGCATCCTGAAAAACAAAAGTTATTTAATTTAGTAATTAATATTAAATATTGCGATTAGATTCATTAGTAATTACTTAAGTGTGCTTGCTTTATAAAGGAATTTCAATAGTTTCCCATGTAATGTATCCATTCTGTGTCGTTTTGTCGGTTCCTCATGCCAACAATTTTCAATGAATATTACTAATTGCTTGGAGACCCTTGCACCGATATCCCGAAGAGGCGGACGTTCACCTGCAAGAGTCAAGATGATGAAGTCCGTTCGGTGGCATGTCAATTTTCTTACCTCTTTTGACCGCATTCCTAATAAGTAGTTGCTGATCTTTATATTCCCCGAAAGGCCTCTTGCGTGCCAGTACCTCCCAGAAGATAATACCGAAGGTATATACGACGCTCTGCTCTGTGTGAACTCCATTTATGATCACCTACGCACAAATCAATATACATATAACACACATTTTTACAAATTGCTTGGGTATCACACAAACCTCCGGTGCATTATAGGATTTATCTAAATTATTTTTCAACACTTTGCTATCGTCGAATGCAATACAAAAATTGGTAACATGTAAATCATTATGCGATATCATCAAGTTTTTAGGCTTTAAATTGCATATGACACGTGAGTCTAGTTTCGCTTTACATAAAATGTACTCAATGGTCTAGAAATGAAAATAGTAAGGATATGATCTGTAAGTTATTTGCATACCAGTAATATAAATATTTTTGTTATTACACTAGCAAGAGAAATCATCAAATCGACAGCGTGATCGACATTAAGGGGTCGCATCTTGTTGTGCACGTAGTCGGACAGAGTTTCACCATCTGAGTATTTCGTTAGCAAATATGTAAATTCTCCATCCAGCGCGATGCCAAGTATAGGTTCAACATAATAATGCGATAAAACTATTAGCTCCCTGGCTCGTTTAATGATTTCCTCGTTTGTGCATTTAAATTTGTTCAATTTTTTCGCAGCAATAGGCAAAGAATAACACTCTGCCTTAAACGTAACGCCAAATTTTCCTCTTCCGATTTCCTTGAAGATATATGAGAACGATAAATACTAAGCTAATGTAGTGGTCGACACCACAATAATGACAAAAAGCTAAATGAAAATGATATATTTTTACCTTTCCCATTTCAATTGCTGCAAGGTCAATTACTGTGTCTTTGTCAGCACTAATGATATGATCCAATGTTGAAGGTTCGCAATTCCTGAAATTAGATCATCCGAGATATATAACATATTCATGTGTTAAGTTTCTTATGTCTCTCACTCAAGACAGTGTGCGATATCGGAGAGTATCTCTGTAATTGCTGGCCTCTCATTAGGATCCGAATTCCAGCATTTTTCTATTAATTGCTTGATGAGGTCAGAGTTGGGTACTTGTATTTCACTAATTACAATATGTTTGTTTCCTAAGAAAGTAATGCAATTAACAACTGAACCTTAGCAATATTCGGTACGTGCTTTACCGAAGAATTCATAATCATCAGGTATATGGAGTGAAATTTTTAAGTGATGGCAAGGAATCTTGCGTGACATCAACTCCCAAAAGATAATACCAAAGCTGTATATGTTGCAGTTGTGAGTGTGCTCCCATCCTCTTCTGATCTGCGATAAAGAAGAATTGAGCTGGTTTATAAATATACACATATCTTATCTATGTGTAACCTCCGGTGATGCATAATTGCAATCACGAATTTTCCTGTATCTATTATAAATGCCATCGATTTTTAAGGTGCAAAAGTTATTGGATAACATAAGTCTTTCCGTAGAGATATCTCGAAAGCATCGGTTAGGTTCCTTTGAATGAATGTATTCAAGACCCTATAATTCATAAGAAGATTATAAGCTATTTAATTGCATAGGCCATTAAGATGCACATTACCTGGGCAGCCTGTTGCATCCAAAGCAGCACATTTTTCACTGTATATTCTCCCGGTTGCTTTCCATGTAAGTAATTACTCAAATCTCCACAATCTGAATGCTCCATTAGTATGCCGCCATCGTCCTCTATTCCATATATTTCAATAATATTCTTATGTTTGATACGTTTAAGGTAATCTTTATTTTTTTTTTCCATTCGAGTATAATACCGTTTCATTAATGTTTCAAACATCTGAAATTTTAACTCAGTTAATTTGTATCTAAAAAATTTGAATATCAATGTACGTCATCATCATCATCATTTGATTCCATTCTTGTAAAGTTGTGCACATTAGTGTGTTTACATATATATTTTATGACTGGCTCTTGGACAAGTGCCTACGTGCCTCCGTTCACTCGATCGAAAATCTGAAAAGAGAAGCGATTGCTCAGCAGCAGTTCAATTGCACGCTTATTGCGTGAATCTAAAACACGATGTTTTCATACGTAAATTCAAATAAAATATACAAATAAAATATACAAATGCTTATTTGAGCAGTCAAAATTAAACACAATTCAGCAATTCCACGTCAGCTAGTGATCAATTCTTTGTACTGAGTATGCGTCACTAATTACCTAATACAATACGTAGATTTGCTGGGGCGGGGTCGATGATATCGATAGGTGGGGTGCCCGCAGTCGAAAAGGTGGTAGCCCACAGGTTTGTGCTTCAGAGAGAGAGAGAGAGATAGATAATAGAGAATTATCTGAGTTGGTTGGAGGTTTGCGAACGGTAGTCGGTACGAACGAGGGAAAGAAAAAGGCAGCGGTCAGTCAAGTTCGGTTAAGTGCTGCGAGGAAACAAAGAAAAGTTCGGACAAGTGTTTCCAGCTAAAATCAATAAATTAAATTTTCAAATTGGAACCAATGAACGAAATAAAATCAATAAAATGTCCATAAATGTGCCGATCCAACATTGACACATACATGAAAGTGACGATCCAACATTGGCACATACAAGGTGAATTTGGACTGGAGGACCAACACTGGACAAAAATAAATAGAAGGAAAGCAGCAACACTCTATCCTTGTCTTTTTGTGTGCGAGCTGGCACTCGATTTTAAATTTTTTAGTTTTTGGGCCAGATGTGTAACCTTTCCCAAGGTGGGGTGATTTAGCTGTTGATCAATTTTATTACCACAGCCTACAAAATGTACGGTGAAAATCCACAACACGATATCATATCATATCGACATTCAAAATTCTTTGTTTCCCGACGAGCACACATATACCAATCCATTCAAATTTACGATTCAACGGGATAATGTCACAGACGGCTGTTCGAACAAACTATTTCGCAAGTCGAGACACTGATACCCCTTTTAAGATTTCCACTAGACAATGTGGACTAGACAAAAGAAAAAGAATTGTAGTAGATCTGAAATAGATTTAATTAGATTTACTTCCGAAGAGCTTTACTTTTAATCAAGTTTGTGACTGTCGACTAATTAACTTTTTACTACGCATATTTTAAGAATTTATGCGAAAGAATCTACTTTTATGTTTGTTAAGCTAACATTGTCATTTGTAGACTGTTTTCAGGCCCAAAAACTAAAAATTTGAGAATCGAGTGCCAAAAATACAAGGATAAATTGTTGCTGCTATCTTCGCACACATTGAAGGATCTTGTCGGTAGCAGCATAGCTTATTTTTTCGCACACACTCATAACCCATTCGGGCTTACTAGAAAGGGTCGGAAAGCCTACCTGCTCGCACCCAAGCACGATTGCTCAAAAAGGCTGTGTTTTACATTCATCCGCGATGTTGTCGCAGCGAAGTCAAGTGAAATAATGACCTGTGTTCGCTGTTCGACAGAATCTAGGCTCTGCTGGGACCCAGGCTCTAAAAAAAAACCTGATGCACTTTTTTGTCGATTTGACGCCTCTATGTATTGTCTGCTTATTGATAATATATAGTATATATAATATATAATATAAATGATTGTTGGTAATAGCAAAGCGTACAGTGAGTACAACTTATGTACTTACACATTCACTTACATATTTTAGGGTGGGTATCGTATTATGAAACTGAATATTTATATGTCTAGACTTATTTATAAAACTGTATTAATTTTGTGTGTTTTACAGTCTGTGTTGTAGTAACGATGAATGAACATAGTAGTGGTAGTATTACTAATAGTGGTATCCGCAGTTATACGTAGTTGAATGAAATGCTAAAGAAATTTGGCAAGGCTTGCCGAAATTCTCCACTCGCCGGAAATATTCAAACGTTCGGGACCCGTCAACGAACTAGCTCTGTTCGGGAATGTGGGCGGGGTTTTCGTTGACCTATTTCGGCACACTACGCGAATTTTATTTATAGAGTCCTTTAAAGCCGTGTAGGGAAATACTTAAATGAATTGACCATTCCGGTCAATACGAATGCAACTCTACGAAATAATAAAAAAGCAATCCAAAAAGCATAAAAAAAGAATGGGATAAATGGGAATTCAGGAAGACATAAAAGGGTGAGGGAACCAAGGATACGTCGGTAGCCACGACGGCGGTGTGGTCTAGGTGTCGTTCGACGCACACCTTGTGCGCCCGACCCGACCATGACCTGCAGAGGTAATTGTAATTGCAGATCCCCAAATGTACATGACAACTCAATTAATTTTTACGACCCCATGACTAGGAAGAAGAAGAAATATTTTACGCTCTCATTTTTTTAAACTTCATTTCGTTATAAATTTTAATGTGAAAATTAATATATCCAAAAACTAAGCTTAAGGTTTAAGGGGATTTTCCAATTGTAAATTTCACGTTTCACATTGTTTCTTAATATTTGCAATTTGAATTTTGGCTTGTTTTTATTTTGTTTTATATATTTATATTATTTTCATTTGGTTTGGGGAGAGTAACATATGAATGCTTAAAAACTAATATTTTAATTTTTTTTTTCTTATTTTTATTTATTTATTTATTGTTTTATATTTTTCGTTTTTTTTTTCCAAATAAAATTGTTCTAAGTAATTATTTTATTAGCTTTTATATCGATATTCATTTTTCTTGTACTTTGCGTAATATCAAAAAAATTTGTTATTAAATTTATTTTTTTTTTATTTGTTTTTTATTGTATTTAGTGACATATTCAGATCACGCAGATCCCTCATGTCCACACTCACTGCAACCACAACAGCAGCCACAAGAAGCTACAACACAGCAGAAGAAGCAAGTGCGAGGTTTCCTTATAGATTTAACCACTAGCTGGAGTAGAGTCATATTTTGTACACCAATCGAATAAGACGTGTTTGGAATAAAGAATTATATTTTTTACTAATCTAAACTCTTGTCGAATCTTCAATTGGCGCATTTACAATTCCCGAATTTATAATTGGCGCATTTTCAATTCTCTAATATATAATTGGCGCAGCCGGTAGGATAACAAATAAAAAATCGTGAAACGTCGTAGTCCTTTCAGGAAAACGTACTAGTGTTCCGCGAAAAAAAACTGTTATCCGCATAAGGATCCCGTGACCCTTGAAAATCTTTTTTTCTAAAAAAGTAAAACATAAAATACGCGAGGCAGACGACGAAGAATTTTTTTTGTGTACAATAAACCTTCACAAAAAAAAATGATGCTGGAAGCAACATTGATCCAAGCACTCGGACAAATCCGCCAAGTACAAACCTTCGGTGGAGAAACGGACGAACTGGGAGCCTTTATAGGAAGGATCGACTTCATAAAGGTACTCTTCCCAAGCGATGACCCAATGCAAAGATCAATAATGTACAGCGCAATCCAGATGCAGTTACATGGAGAACTAATGAGGACATCGCTAAGGCACTAACCAGGAGATTGGGCAGCACTACGGAGCATACTAATTTCCACCTTCAAAACACAAACACGTTGTGAGGAACTACTAAGAAGAGTCTACAACACATATTTTGGAGGAAGTATTCGTAAGTTCCTTGAAGAACTCGAGCAAAAATCCTTTGTAATATTAAATAAGTTAGTAATAGAAAATAATGCAGAAAATAAAACATTGTACTCAAATGCATTAAATAATACGGTTAGAGATGTAATACACCAGACTACCAGACAGGTTATACATGCAGTTAGCCAGATATGATATATCAACAACCGATAAATTGAAAGCAGTAGCCCAAGAATTAGGTTTATACGAAGACCGCATACCTGAAAAACCAAAACCTGTAAATAACACACATTACAATAAAGGTAATAACAAATATTACCCAAGAACTCAACAAAATTTTAACCCAAATTTTAATTCCAGGAATCAACAGAATTATAATACGAATTATAGAAATCAAAATTCACAAAACGAACCAATGGTTAATGAACAATTGTATAACGAATATCAACAAAAATTAAATCAAGGCAGAATGCAAAACCCGATTAATTACCTATCAGATCGTAATAATACCAGACCACCTAACCAACCCACGAAAAGACAAAGACCTAGTAACAGTGGACAATCAAAAATGGACTGGGCAGTACATTTTCATCAAACAGCCTCGGAAACGAACACAGAACCCATAAGAATAATTATGAATAACCAACAAATGCGATGCTTAATAGATACAGATAATAAATATAATGAATAAAAATTTCTTTAATTGCACAACTTCTAAAGAGAATATGACTTGTCAAACCATAAGTGGAGAAGTAACATTAAATACCAGCATATCATTAGCCCCTAGCAAACTTTGTCCAACAGATCAGAAATTTTACATACATAATTTTTCCAACAATTTTGACATCCTCTTAGGCCGAACGTTCCTTAAGGATTGTAGAAGCGAAATCATTTATGAAAATGAGTTTGTTAAACTTAATAATTTTCAATTTTTATTTAAATATAATAACGAAAATAAGGAAGAAGAGTTTAAAGACTCACCACTAACAAAAGATATATGTACAGCATACGCATTGGAAAACGAATTAGTGGAAAGCAATCAGTTTAGATTAGAGCACCTAAATAAAGAAGAAAAATCTTGTTAGAATTTAGCGATATTCAGTATAAAGAGAGTGACAATTTGACTTTCACAAATACTGTGAAACACGTTAGCAATACAAAAATGAGGACCCTTGTTATAGGAAACCTTATAAATACCCACAAAGCTATGATGAGGAAGTTAACAAGCAAATTAAAGAAATGATGCATCAAGGTATTATACGACCATCTAATTCACCTTATTGTTCTCCTATTTGGGTAGTACCAAAAAAAGAAGATGCATCAGGAGAGAAAAAATATAGAATAGTCGTAGACTACCGCAGCCTTAACGAAAAAACAGTTAGCGATAAATTTCCCATACCTATACCTGTAATGGATGAAATATTAGACAAGTTAGGCAAATGTCAATATTTCACAACTATCGATTTAGCTAAAGGATTTCATCAAATT